>BMAU01019138.1:0-600000 GCA_019973935.1 Trichonephila clavipes | reverse complement strand
GGTATTTAAACTTGTTAATACCGGTTTTAAAAAAATGTACAAATGGCTCAAAATACCGGTATTCGGTATCCCGAGTATACCGGTATTGCAATCCCAAAAAGAGAAGGCATCATCTATTTCAATAGAAAAACTTGTTCGAAAAAGAGTCTACTGATGGTGGCCATTACAAACGTTTATTTTATCTTATAGTAGCTACACTGAAAAATAAAATAAAATAATTCCTGTGGTTATCTATCTACCAAAAACTTATTACTCCAGTCCCTTTTTGGATAGCTGGCACCGTTCATCGTACGCGGGAAAGGAATGTCCGTTGTGACCCCACTCCGAGATGGGGAGGAAGCTACTTCTGAAAAGTGTGTAAACATATCAAATCTCATAATTTAACATTTAATCCTACCTCGAACTCTTCAAGTTTCAACATAAAGATAAACTGACATTAAGGCATCCAACTACGTTCGGAACAGTGATTTTAAAAAAGCGCATAAATAGATAATTTTCTTGATATTTAGTGTCACTTTGATTAGAATACATCTATAAAATTGTTGTAAATTGTTTTTGTATGACAAAAAAATTTTAATGAAATATTTTGTCATAAAACTAACTTAGAATAACCTATTTTCATAACGTTCTTTCTTCGTGAAAAATGCTTCAATAATAATAATATTTTGCTTATATAAATTAAAGACTTGTTCCATAGAGTCTGAACTAGAATTTTTGAAAAATGCCCATTATTTTCAGAATTACAAATAATTAAAATTTATATCAGCGTTTTTTTCTTTAAATTTTTCACCTCTGTTGCATTAAAATATAGATAAACCCACTTATAAGTTATGTATTTCAAAAATTCTAGTCCACCCACTCTACAGAGCTTTGAGCTATATACAGGCAAATTATTGTTATAATAGAAGCATTTTTCATAAAAAGATAATTTTTTTGAAAATGGGTCATTCTATGTTCATTTTTTTTGTCAAAACGATGTACTTAATTACTTTTTTATTGTAATAATATTTTTAGAACAATTTTATAAACGTTTTCTAATCTAAGTGATACTGGATATATATATATATTATCCATTTATATGCTTTTACAAAATCACGGTTCCGAGCGTAGTCGGATACCTTACACAAAGAGAGTACAAAATAAGGAAATAAGATAGTTAAAGGCAATACCAAATTCACATCCAATAATACTTCAGAAAATCTATCAAAATTCTTAGAAACAAAAAAAGAAATATTTTCAAATTTGAACCAAATACCCCCAGCACAGGCGTTCAGTTTGTAAGGCCCTAGAACCGCTCCTAGCACCAGAACTCGAACCCACTATTCGACAGAAAAAAACAGGATACGAATTCACAGCCACTCGGTTACCCTACCCAGAAGAGTGTTTAACTCTTTATCGCGACCGACGGTACTTATAAGTACCACTCACTTTAAAATTACATAGAATAACCATTTTTACGAATACTCTGACGACCCTTAGCAGGAATATTCTTTTAAATCGTCTCTTCCAAAATATGTGGCAGCACGGGTTCTATGATGAGTATTTTAACGGGGAAAGCAAATAGTTTTATTGCAGAAATTGCATTTTCAGCTGACATTTCGTTCCAATTACGAAGATTGTCTTTTTTTGTTCCGAAAAAGTAGTCAATGTCAAAAGGTGTCTTATTTTTTTGTATGTTAATGAAGACCTTAGAAAACGATTAAACTGTTTGTTTTAAAGGTTAATGATTTGAAAATATAATTAATTTTACAGTTGAATATATTTAATTAATTAATTAGCTCTAACGGATTAAATTCCCCAAAGTTGAGTATTTTGTTGATGTATATCCCTTAATTCTCTCAATGTAGTAATTAAAAAAAATATTTCATGCAAAAAAAAACTGCAGTAAATCATGTGGTAGATAAACAGTTATACCCAGGTATCATTATTTGAATATTTTTGAAAATTACGACATAAATAACCACACAATAATCGTCACATAAAGTAACGTTTCTTCTAAAGAAAACTAAACTGAAAACACAAGAGATAAATGCTCCACTTCCTACCTCGAACTTTTTACATAACTCTAGTAATTTATTAAATCTAGTATTAGCCAGTGAAATTCGATTGTACTAACAAGTATATTTTCATTTACAAACAGAATTAATGAAAATTGTTCGGGATCAGTTATTTCCCCAAATATGGATGAAGACTAGCTATAATTTAAAAAAAAAACATTGAGTTCAGAAATAAATAAAAGTCTGTCTAGCCACACACACAGTAAAGTACATTTATAGATCATTTCTAAGAGTCGTCGCATTTACCGAAGCTTTCTGGGGTCGCGTTGCGTGTTCTTCAGTTTCTGAATTGCATTGCGCTTGTCTTTTTATACGAAAAAAATTCTTTGAAATAATTAATAAAATTATTTACATGTAAAGAAATATATTTCTGTCTCTCTAAGTAAATTTTTAAATTTCCTGGAAGTAAGTATAGAACTCTGTCATATTTCATATTGAGTTTCCTAAAAGGTTTCAAATACAGATTAAAATCATACAAAATCAAATGCAACATATTAACATGATTTCATCTCACAAATCTGCTTATTGTTTGACAGCAAGTATACCTATGGTTTTATTATTTACAAAATATTTTTAAAATACACTCATGGACAAAAAAATTAGTACACCAAGAAATAATTAAGGGATCGTTGAAGGTACATGTCGAAGGTACATGTCGGGCAAATATGCAAACTATTAGAAATGCAGCGTGATTGTGCATTACGTATAGATGGAAAATGGCTTTTAACGTCGTTCTCCGTGGAGTATAAAACAGGTAACCAAAGCTTCTTTGAGTGTACTGAATCATTTGCAAAGGAAGAGCTGAGATACCTATACCATTCCACCGTTTTTGAAGACAATATGAGAAGCTGTTGCAGTTTGAGAGGCGAAGAATCATCGCCATGATTGAAGCTGGGAGGTCAGCTAGGCGAGTAGCTCGTCAATTAGGCCGATCTGATTGTATTGTTAGGAGGTGTTGGGGCCAGTGGATCCGAGAGATGTCATTTACACGAAGACCAGGCTCAGGACGCCCTCGACAGACCAATCGTCGAGAAGACAGCTACATTGTAAGAAATGCACGCGTACAGCCAACGGCTTCATCTGTCGCCACCCAGAGGAAGCACCTTCATTGGGGACCCCTGTTTCTTCTCGAACCATATGAAGGCGCCTGGCTGAAGGACGTTTGGGATCACGACACAAATTACGTGTGCTGCCCTTGACGTTCAACCATAGACGCATACGTATGGAGTGGTGCCATCCACAAGGAAACTAGACGGAATCGGAATGGAACCAGGTCGTCTTTAGCGGTGAATCCAGATTCAATCTCAGCAGTTATGATGATCGTGTTTTTGTGTGGAGACCCCGTGTTGAACGCATCAATCCTGCTTTTGCTTTACAGCGACACACCACTCCCACAGCTGGTGTGATCGTATGGGGTGTCATTGTCCACAATACACGGTTAACCCTAGTATTGATCCGGGGCATCATGACATCCCAGAGGTATGTCTATGATATCCTGCAACCACATGTGTTGCCACTCATGTAACGGCACCCAGGAGCCCTTTTTCAACAACACAACGATCGACCTCACACGTCAAGGTTGTCACAAGACTGTCTTCGCACTGTTACTACCTTTCCTTGGCCTACTCGATTCCCAGATTTGTCTCCAATCGAGCATATCTGGGATAATTTGGGAAAGGCAAGTTGGACATCTCACGAGTTTGAACGAACTAGAGTCAAGGGTACTGCAAATATGGAATGAAATGTCTCAAGACATTATACAGAACTTGTATGCATCAATGCCCAAACGTATCGCATCGTGCATTCGTGTTAGAGTGGGTTCAACAAGGTATTAATTCCTCCGTTCTTTTGCCTTTTTCTGTTAAGTAAATTATTTTTTTTCTTTGATTTTCTAATTATTTACGTATATTATATCAAAGTAGTCATTACGTATGTAAAATTTCGTTTCATTTTGACGACTCCTTCTTGGTGCGCTAATTTTTTTGTCCATGAGTGTATATATAAATGCTAAAATATTGTACATTATATTATAAACTTACTAATAAATATATTAATTATAACACATCCAGTATTGAAAGATCATTTATTAAACTCGCTACGTATTACTCCAATTTACTGCATACCATAGTGATATCAATGTTTTCATTTTATATGTAGCGCGGTTTTTTCCATGTGATATTGCGTTTGCTAACTAACTCAGTGGCACGACAGCCCATTAAGACACGGCCTACTGTTCCCAACTCAGTATACGCGATCTTGGGCTCTGAGGTGCATGAGCAGATATTCCGATCAGGTGGTCTGTCTGACGTGAAACTCCCAGTGTTAAGTTCCCAACCAAGCCTTATATTCATTTATCGACCCACTTAAGAGATGAAAGGCTGAGTCAACTTTGCTCATCCCGGGGTTTGAACCCCTTACCTGTGGTGTGGAAGCGCGATGCACTAACCATTCAGCCACTGGGCTTCATGATGCTGCGTCAAAAATTATTATTAATTACCATGAATTGGAGTTTTTCAACTTGATTGACTTTTCACAAAATCAATCACATTCTACAAGAATTAAAAACAATTGCAATCAAAAAATTATTTTCTTAAAACTTTTATTTTGTAACATATTTAATACACGTTCACATATTATAGTAACATATATCTTCTCCAAAGCAATTAGTAAAATTTGAAATGTTGGGACACATTGTAAGGAATATTGTCTCTAAATATGTGTCTGTACTGTTTTCTGTTGTTCTTCAACATTAAACAAATGTACACAGTTTTGTTCCCCTTTTCTTACTTTGTTTATTATAAAATATCTCAGGAAGGGATTTTATTATGATTGTAAATGTAGACGATAAAAAAATGATCAATTTTAAAAAAAGACTTATTTATTAAAATATTTACTTCGCTTTAAATTACTCAAAATACTTTGAATTGAATGTATTAGAAATCTAACACAAAGCACTTAAACTCAGTTATTTATATGGCAATATATATTTACAGAGAATACTTTTTCAGTATCATAAAAAGTTCTAATAGAATAGAATAGTGAAAGAAAAGAGAAAGTCAACGAAAAAAATTGCACTCCCCACATTCTCTATGAATAAATTAATAATTTTTTAAAGAATTGAAAGATTATGCAATGATATGTTAAGGAGACATGGTAAGATTTACACAACGTTTTTTAGTTTAATGATTTTTTTTAATTTTTTTGTTTGCCTCCTATGTGTATGTATGATGTAAAACAGATTTTGTATTCAAAATTTCATAAAAAGCTAACCATTTATTTTTTTAAAGGAAAAACTTGAAACTTATGAAGTTATTTTAGAATACTACTCCTCCTACAAAAATTGATGTACATACATGAAATTTGATTTACAAGTACGCGTCAAACTATGCATTACAAAAGTTGGTATGGATTTTGCGATAACATGATTAGTATTAGTACAATACTTCTTTTTATGAATGCTTATTGAATTTTTTTTTAAAAATGTATAATTTCTAATTTCAATTATTTTTAAAAAAATAAGTATAACTTTTATATTGAAAAATACAATCCAAATTTTGTTCCATGTACTATTAGCAACCAGTGAAAAAAATTTCAAGTATTAGGCACAATAGGAAAAAGGCCTTAGCATTTTGAATGAAGACAAACTAGTTGTTTTATCTTTCCGAGATAAGTCAGTTTGCAGTTTTGAATTGTCATTGGGATGTGCATAAAAAAAAGCGTAGAAGTTATTGCAACTCAGCTTTTTTTTAAACTTAGGGCTTTCAAATATTCCAAGTTTGTAGAAAAGTATATAAAAGTATTTAGAAAAGTATATAAAAGTATAATATATATTTAGGCTAAAAAAACTAGATTTGATTTCTTGACCTATTTTTGTCAATTGAATCGTACTGTGACCTCTTACATGTTGCCTCGTTAGAGCATGAAATACATGAATGGTACATTATAAATGATGGAATCAGCAAGATGATGTAACAAAACTGCTTCGGAGACAAAGGGGTATCATTTGTAAATCTTGGTTGATTATTTCTTCGTATACCAACTAGCGTAAAAGCATGCTGTTTTGTTTGTCATAGGCTTATATATACATGCGATTTCCAAAGAGTACTTGCTTCAATAAACTCGCTGTATCGTTTGCGAACAAAATTTCTTTAAGCAGGCACAGTAAATAGTAAGTTACGACGGGGTCAATGGAATAAATCTACTGCAGCTGAAGAGAACGGAGCACCAACGAAGTTTTGAAAGGTGCGTGCAAATCAGGCTGCAGAATTGAACGTAAGAAATCATATTTACTATTCGATGACGTTTGGAATCTAATAGACTGACCTATGAAAAAAACCTCTACTTAATGCAAAAATAAGGACTAATTGCTTTCAGTGTTTCAAACAATATGCAAACAATAAAACTAAACCTGATTTAGAGTTAATGAAGAATTTTACACTGACTACAAGGTTTGAATAATAATGTCCTGGATTGAGCATGCCTTAGCCATTAGGCTTCAAGTAAATGATTTGGTAATGGAATACAGTTGACCTTTGCGGTGCTGGTGGCACTTTATTCGATCCCTCTGTCTAGTTCAGTTTGTTTTTTATCCTTGTTTGAGCAAGATGTTGCTATGTCGAAGTGCCATTATCATGATAAACCAAAACACCCAGCCGTGCATTAATTTAAAATTCCTAGTGAAATTTAAAAAAAAAAATCAGCTGAAAATTTTATACTGTGTAAGAAGTGTTTTAAAATATATGGCACTTGATGTATTCAAAAGATTGAATGGCATAAATAACTTTCGGAAGATCCGAGGGTTGCTGAAGATGATGAATGTTCTGTTCGATCTGTTGCATCAAGAAACGGTCATAATCATCATTTTGTTCGATAGTAATGACATCATTATGATTGAATGGGTATTTCAAGGCCAAACGGTAATACAAAAGTACTATATTTAGGTCTTGAGACCTAAAGGCCTTAGAGAAAGACTGAAGAAGTAAAGGCCAGATATCTAGAGCAACAGAGCGTGAGTTTTGCACCAATACAACTAATTCCCTGGTGCACATTGCACTCTGTATAAAACAAGTTTTGGTGGATCATCGCATTACTGTGTTCGTGCATCCACTGCATCCCATATCTCGCGCATACTTCTACCTATTTCTTAAAATCAAAAATGCATGGACGAAAACACATTTTTCGTCTGTAGAAAAGTTGCAGGCAAAAACGACACACTTATTGAAGACGGTGATACTTAATGAATCGCAGCACTGTTTTAAATAGTGGAAAACATACGTATGTAGATATGCATTGATAGGAAAGGAAAGCGTGTTGAAGTGGATTAAAAGGTTTTAGTACATTGTTTTCCACAAATGCTAGTCCAGTTATTTATTATTCATTTATTGTGTCTAGAGTGAAATACTCAGTTCCTCATGTAATCTGGATAGGTTTTTCGTACCAAAGAATCAGTAGATTCGAATTTACCTTTGGTCAGTGGTTCTCAAACTTTCACTATTGGCGACCCAATTTTCAATCATAATTTTTAATGCGCCCCCCCTAAAAATAATAATGTAGGAATGCAATAATAATGCACTTTGGCGCTAAAGCTACAATACGATTATAATTATAAACCGTACAAATTAACAAGGTAAGTATTAAATTTTGTATATTTTACTTTTAAGTAATAAATATATATATTTTTTTTTTTACTTTTTAGTTCGATTCACTATAAAAGCGTGTTTTTTAGTTTATTTTAAAACTATAATTTATCTTATAGTTAATTTTACTATACACGATAAATTCCAGTGAATAATTTAACTAAGAGAAAATATACTTACCTACTTTCAAAGACTTTTCAATTTTTCTTTGATAATTTGAGAAAAATCCAATAAAGCTAAAGAAAATGTTCCAAATGTGCGTGTCCTTAATAAAGGACATAAATCACAAACACTTTTTGCTAAAAATACATAATATTATTTTCCAGCAAAACTGTCATGTTTTGTTCACGTTATGGTAGTTTTGCTGTCGTTTGATGACCTACAAGTAGCATTTTGAACTTTTTCTTCCGTGTGTCTTTTCGACAAGGCGATGTGCTACATTTATGGCTTCATAGTTTTTCATAGAGTTTTTTAGACAGCTTTGGAAAGTTTAAATTCAACTTAAACGTTTCATGTCTATCGCTTTTCTGATATTTACTTTCACTATGTTAATTAATATGCATTATTTCAGCAGGTTCTTCAATTGCTTGATTAGTTTCAACTTCCTTCAATAGAGATAAGAGGTACCCATTATTTTTATACTCTGCACATTTACATTTATAAACCATAATAAGTCGTACATCACAGCAATCGAAACCACAAAATTGTTCATGGAGGAAAGTGTAGCATGTTTATGGAAAATATTTTTGAACAAAAGAGGTCGCGCACGGGAACTCGATCAAAACTAGCAACTTGATTGTAAGAAAAGGTTTGACTCTCTCTAAAGAGAGGCATATATGTGACAAATTAATTTCAGTTCCCATTAAAACTGTCTAATAGGAGGATACTGACAAGGTTACTGTTAACGAACAAACAGTTTTCCCAGAACTAACGATTTCGTTTGCCTGGGTTGACTCGACAGTTCAAAATAATTGTATAAAACGTTTTTCATTATGCATTACATGTTTCAGAATACTCATAAAACTAAATCTTCGCCGAATAATCCTTCAAAGTGCTCAATATGCTTATCCATATATCATAAAACTCATTCACATGGGAAAAAAGCATCAGAAAAATATTATTTAAAACTTTACTGAAAGAAAAAGAGACGGAGTGAAATATACCATTAAGTTTGAAGGTTATAAGAAATGTAATAAAAAAATCTCTCATCGTGGAATTACAGTAAAGCAAACAAAATGTCTTTTTTTGTTGGGTTAAAGAATCAAAGATAGCTAATGAGCGTTTGAAGTGAAATCTTTTATTTTTTATGATCAGCAGATGATATATATAAATTACGTCAGTGTAAATGTGTATCTATTATTATGCCAGAAATCATTTTGTTTTACTTCATTCCAAAAAATTATTTTTTAAACCTTTTATTTTCAATATGCTCGCGCCCCCAGGGGCTGCGCCCCACAGTTTGAGTAACACTGCCTTAGGTATAGTCAATATCCAATCACGCAAAAACATTCTGCATGGAGAACTCGTGTATACTACTAAAAATCTTTATCGATCTGTATCTGAGTGTATTTTCCATTCTAATTTTATGTCATGCCATGGAGCGAAAGTTCTAAATATCTTATGTATGAATAACTGGCATCAGTTTCATTGCTTAGTTTGGCTAATGTTTTTATCTTCATGTCCAATTCCCACATCCTTCGGTTAAAAAGAATAGCTACAGACTGTAACACATTACCTTACAATAGCTTGGTAATAATCAGGATTTAAATAGATTGAAAACTTGTGTGTGTGTGTGTGTGTGTGTGTGTGTGTGTGTGTGTGTGTGTGTGTGTGTGTGTGTGTGTGTGTGTGTGTGTGTGTGTGTGTGTGTGTGTGTGTGTGTGTGTGTGTGTGTGTGTGTGTGTGTGTGTGTGTGTGTGTGTGTGTGTGTGTGTGTGTGTGTGTGTGTGTGTGTGTGTGTGTGTGTGTGTGTGTGTGTGTGTGTGTGTGTGTGTGTGTGTGTGTGTGTGTGTGTGTGTGTGTGTGTGTGTGTGTGTGTGTGTGTGTGTGTGTGTGTGTGTGTGTGTGTGGATGTGTGTGTATTGATAAGGAAATACTGTTTTTGAAACCTAGATCACTGACGCAGTTAAAGGAAGCTTTCAAGTTTGATACAAAGAAATACACTTTGAGTAATAATTTTTCTTAAAGCTCAGCCATATATATATATATATATATATATATATATATATATATATATTGTTCTGTCATATTCAAGACCAAGTCTGATTTCAGCAAATAGTAAGAGCAATTGATGTAGTTACGGTTTCTCTTCTGAGTTGGGGTAATTGAATTGAATTATTTGTTTATTCCATATTTATATATTATTAAATTTAACAATAGAGAATTAGGTGAGAATGTACTTTTTGTTACAATTTGTGTTAAAAGCTGTTTTATTTTAGTTTCAGTTCATGAAATTAAATTAATATGTTTTGTTCGTAGTTCAAACTGAGTAAATTATTATGTTTTTATTATATAGATATTGATATGTAATGCTAAAATCAAATATCATATTTGTGTATACTTGTAAAATTTTAATTAAAAATTAGATCTTTAATATTACAAACTGGGAATGAATTCTAAATTTATATCAATTATCATATTGAACTGAAGATATAGAATCAAATAACTTATCTTAGGCGAAAAAGGATATTCCTAATATTTCTGTCGAGAGCACTTTGCTCTTCATTTATAGATATAATTCAATTATTCGACAACATATGCTCTTTTGTTAAGCAAAAGATGCTTCTTTTGAATAAAAATTGAAATAAGAATATTTCTAGAACTAAATGTATTAACTGGTAAATATAGAAACTTCCTCAAAATGTCCATTAAATAGCATGAATAAACCATGAAGGTATCACAACAAGTTTTGAGAAACAAGAGTTTTGACAAGACCAACCTAACTCGGAACTTCAAACACATAAGCCTTCTTTAGCATAAATCATAGTTTCTGGTTTCATTGTGCCTGAAAGTCTTCCGAGACAAATTCACAATAAGGTTATTTCATTTTGTTAGAGAGTTGTAAATAGCATATATTTCTGTTGTATAGTCTTGAATTCTTATTTAAATTTGCTTTAAACTTCTAAAATAAACTGCAGAATACAGGATGCGGACAATGTTTCAAATCCTCAACCTTAAAGAGTGATAAAAAATACATTTATTTTACTATTGCATGCAAATATTTTTGGTTTCACTTTTCTTTGATAGAAAAGCTTCTTAATTTGTATAAAGAGCAATTAGAGGAATTTAAAAATATAGTCTTGTGAGAGGTCCTCACCTCTCTTTTGGGCACCTGTAGAAGGTACGAAAGAAACACTTGCTATGATCCGATCAATCTATTTATTGATCACACAAAATAACGACTCAAATTCAATTAATAACATATAGAGAATGTCTCGGTGCTAGCCGCCAAAGCAGTATATATGCAAGTAAATATGTATTCCATTTAACTAGTAGTAGATCAAGGGAAAAACTTTAAGGAACTTAAACACACACACAGCCAGTTATAAATACAGTAATATATCGATAAAATGAAATTCAATTGTACTTAAGATGATGATTTTCATTTGCAAACAGAATTACTGAAAATATTTGAATTGTTTGTTTTGCAACATAAGGATCGAGAATTAATGTAATTATAAATAAACATTGAGTTGAAAAATAAAGTTAGTTTAGCTAATGATCCTGAATGAATTTCCAACTTCAGTAAAATGTATTTACAGATCATACCTAGTGGTCGGAATTACCAATGGTTTCTTTTCTCTATCGTCACGTGTCCTTCGACTTTTTAATTACATTGCACTGTCTTTTTTTAGTTTGAGAAAAGCTCTTTTCTTTAAAAAGGAAAATTAATTAATTCCTGCCACACACACACATGATTTCATTAGCCATGGTTTATAAAATGGATGAAATGAATTAGGGTATTGGTGAGTAGACAGTCAAGTTGAGTCAAGCATATGATTGTAAACGAGTACCAAGTCTCATTTCTAATCTTTTGTATGGCTTATTTAGAAAATAACTGTTTCTGAGTATTTGTTGCAAGAATTAATACTGAATAGTTTGGATAGACTGGATTTCTTGCTGGAGGCCTATTATCTTAAAATCGTTCTTTTTATCCAGGCAATTTTATACATGACCTTTCTTTTATAGCTTACTAGCCGTTACCCACACGCTTCACTGGGTATTTCATGATGTTGGAAAATTATACTGTTTATATGTATATATATATATATATATATACAGTCGAACCTCTATATAACAAATCTCTGTATTGCGAATTTTTCTATATAGAGATCTTTCTCCTGGAACCTTGAACATTTCACGGTTTTCTTCGTAAAATAACCTCTCTATAGGGAAGAGCATTTTCTATGTAACGAACTTTTTCTTCTGTGATTCAATTTTGGTTCTCCCTTTTTTTTAGAGTATTTCTAAAAAAAATTCAAGTTATTCTCTCTTTAACACATTTTATGGTGGTCATAAGCTGGTTTTATTAGATCCTATCTCGCCTAGAGCAATACAGTTACGGGCGTTTTTTCCAAGAAGTGCATCTCTTAACCCCCATTGCCCAGTTCACTAGAAACATCTTCTATATCCTCTTTTACCCCCAGTGGGTTTGTCCCGTGTCCCCGTATTCTAATTATAAAATAATGTATGTTTAATGTTACTTGTATGCTTTAAAATATGAAGTGTCTTTAAAATTCATTACTTTTAGTATAAAATTATTTTCTTCATATTGAAAATAGAGTGAATTCTTCGACATTCTTTTTTCTTCCCTTGCAGTTTTCCTTACTTTCTTTCTTTTTTTTTTATGGTAAGATTTATAAAATAAACATATTTTAAATTTCAGAAAAGGCGTAAATAATTACTTTTATTAATATATAATGTTTTTGAATTTAAAATTGGTTTTGTGTGGTTCATAAAGTATATTAAAAGATGAACCTCCATATACTAAATTTCCCTTATAACGAACTAACGAACTTTTTTTCCGAGATTTAGTGACTTCATTATATAGAGGTCCGACTGTATATATATATATATATATATATATATATATATATATATATATACATATACACTGATGGACAATTGCTAAGGACGGATCACAAATTGCTATGTAGCATAACATTAAGCGAAACATGAGGCCTAGTAGGATGAAATATAGTTGCCACACTGTTCAGACATTAGAATAAAGAATATTTATTGTTCTGGAAAGTACAAAAGCTGTGAAACATCTGAAAGAAAAAAATGTTCATTTGATCTGCGTACGGAGAAATGGAACAATGCATCGAAAAGTCAGCAGGCACCTTAAAGAAAGGTATCAGTACGGGATATGTCCACCCTGGAGTGTGATGCAACATTCCACACATCGTACCATACTTTGCACAACATTATCCAGCAGCTGTTGAGGCAATTTATCCCATTCCTCTGTGAGTGCACGGATGAGGGTGTTCTTGTTTGTCGGAGGATAGTTTCGACTAGCAACTTGCCTCCCCAAAGCATCCCACGCATTTTCAATGGGATTCAGATCTGCAGAACTCGCTGGCCATACGAGACGTTGAATACCCTCGCTGTCTAGACAATCCTGAACAGCGAGTGTCGATGACATGTTGCGTTGTCGTCCATAAAAACAAATTTATCACCGACAGAACCACGGAAAAGACGAACATGAGGAAGTAGAACTTCATCAATGTATCGTTGGCCCGTCATAGCCCCATTCGCAACCACATGTAGGCGCGTGCGGCCATTGATCATGATGCCGGCCCACACCATGATACTGCATGTCGGATATCAGTCCTTTTCCTGGATATTTTCTGGACGATAAGCAGTACCACTCTCGCGCCAGATCAGTTGGCGTCTACAATCCGATGACAGACTGAACCTACTCTCATCTGAGAATAGTACGCATGCCCAGTCCTGTTCAGTCCAATTGTGATGCTCACGACACCATTGCAAACGGGCAGTACGGTGCTGTCTGGTCAATGGGACACACAGAACAGGTCTGCGTGCGTATAGTCCTCCTCCCCTCAAACGTCTGGCAACAGGTTTTCGGGAGATCTGCTTTCCTGAGGCAGCAAGAAATTGATTTGCCACCTGCTGAGCTGTGGTGCGCCTATTCCTTTTTGCTGATAGGACGATATATCTGTATTCTGCAGGCGTCGTACTTCTAACATGACCTCCCCCGTGCCGTCTACTACACATTCCAGTAGTTTTAAATGACTTTCACAGCCGTGAAACAACGCTGTGAGCGATGTCGAACTCCCTGGCAACATCTGTTATTTTTCGCCCTTCTTCGATCTTTCCAATAATTCGGCCACGCATAAAATCATCTATGTGATGTCGGGAAAACATGCCAAAAATTTTAAGTTCATCTATTAAATCTTTCCTGTAAAACTTTGACTTGAAACAACAACTGTCCACACGCGTCAAAACCTTTAAAGCTCTTATGAACGCTATCACGGGATTAACAGACGTGGAAAAAAATTTGCATACTCATACTTCTTCTTACTAATATCCCGCACTTATTCTAATTTTCCACATTTTGCTTCCTTTCATTTTGTGGTTGCTATGGATGATAGTGTTATCCGTCCTTAGCAATTGTCCAGCAGTGTATATATATCTAAGTTCCTGCATTAAGAACTCTATTGTATTCAAGAAATATACTTGTACCTGTATATCTCGCATTTGGATGTAAAAAAGAACATAACTTCTTATCAAGCATTTCGAATAATCTACAAAATTGAAATAGAATAGTTTTTCGCACTCTCGTAATTCAATAACCTAGTGGATTTCCGCAAAACCAATTTTCAGTGGATCTCTACTCTATAAAATAACTATAAATTAAAATAACTAAATGGTAAATTACTGGTCTAAATCTAATAGAGCAAAAACGTAATTTTTCTCATTAATACGTCCCTTAAACCCGTTGAGAATCGATTTTCCAAAAAACCGTGCTTAGCGGATTTCAATTCAACAAAAGAAACGTGCAAACCAAATTCTCTCATTATAGTCCTAATAGTTCGAAAACGCGATTTTTATTTCTCAATACACCCTAGTAAATCCCTGTTCCCCAGGTGTCGATTTCCGCAAAAACCATTCTTAGTGGATCTCAATTCAACAAAAGAAACATGCTTAACGAATTTCATGTATGTGGGTCTTAACAATTCAAAAACGGGAATTTTTTCCTCTGTAACTTCCCTCGTGGGTCGACTTTTGCAAAACTCTTTGTTAGCGGAACTCTATTCCATGAAAGGAATCTGCTTACCAAATTTCAAGACTCTACATCAAAGTTTTAAATTGAAAATTATTATCTATGACGCCCCTTAACTCCCGCAACACCCCTTGGGGGTCCATTTTCGCATATTCCATTTTGTCGCGGATCTCTACTCCAGAAAGAATCTTCTTTCTAAGTTTCAAGACTGTACGTCTATTAGTATAAAAATGGAAATAATTACCTATAACGCCACTCAAGTTTATTTTCGCAAAAAAAAAACATTTTGTAGGGGATTTCTTCTTCATGAAAGAAATCTGCTTACCAAATTTCAAGACTGTACGTCTAAAAATGGAAAACAAATTTTATATAACGCCCCTTAATTTCCTGAAATTCTACTTAAATGTCGATTTTCCCAAAGCCCATTTTGTAGCGGATCTTGTGAGGGTGAAGTGGACAGTCAAGTGATGAGGACGACATCTCAGCTGGAACCACTCTTTTAAAGGACACATCTTCTGTAAAAAAAATTACTTGATCTGTAGTACCGTGCGTTTTTCCAAAACTTAATTGCTCTTTCGGACGTAGGTTGATAATATTATATAATCTCTGAGAATCTCTCTTTATAATGTCTTTTCTCATAATATCTCAATTAATACAAAGAAAGTTAAAGGATCTGTAACACTCTGGTGAATTAGCATCTTTTCATGATTTTCTTAAAGGCATAAGGATTCCCATTTTTCACATTTAGGATATCCTCTCCAAATTCCAAGATTCCCGTATGATGTCTAAAAGCTTTTTTCATCAATGCTGACCAAGACTATTCATCATCTGTTCGTTTATACTGGCGTCTTCAACCTTTAACGCTCAAGGGCCTGATCCGTTGACCACATCAATAAATTTACTATTATCCGCGGGTCACACGACTGTAAAAAAAAAAACGCAGTCTGGAAATTTAAATAGAAAAAGGAGTATTCTTTTACAAGACAACAACTAATTTTAAGGCAGGAGATGGTGTTACAGATTTGTATATGTGTATACATATAGGTTTCAAAAACGTTAAGTGGAAGTCGAATTAAAATACTTTGCGTGCTAAAGATAAAATTCCCCCTTTTCTTCTGAAAGTTTATGCATATTTAGCTTATTTATTTTTAAAATTAATTAAGATAAAATAAATTTTTTTAAAAATACGTCTTTTGAAGAGAATTTTATCTCATATGGATATCAAGCAGATCAATACAATGCTTTAAAAATCAAGAATAACATACAAAAAATGGCGTTTTTACGACAATAAGCAGGTAAGGCAGTTTTTCCTGAAATGACCTCAGATCGAATGAACGGTCACTAAAATTCCTGCAGATGGCATTTCACGACCCGTGGTTCACGGGTTGAAGACCCCTAGTGTATACCATCAAATCTAAGTAGTTTACTTAAATTATATAGTATACCTTAGCTTTTTACTTTCCACTAACAAAAGTATGCAGGATAATGAATTAAATATGTTTTAGTTTTTTTTAATTTCTTTCAAAACATTTTTAGCAACTGTAACTATTATAATCAATATTATTAATACGAGACTTCTTTTTTATTTTATTGTGTATCAAAACCGAAGAGTATTAATCCTCTTTCTTGTAGTTCCCAATGTTTTTGTTCACTAATAAGGCTTACTGTGGCTGCGCTTCCTATTCATTCTAATTTTAACTAGTAAAATTATCTTAATATTCTTCCAAAAGATGAAAAAATACACCAATAAAAAAAGTGTATGTGCTTATGATCACACGATAGAAATGATAACTTCAAATTTCGTAATGTTATTTCAGGGATTAATTCGGTGAATAAAAAACAAGGAGATATTAGTTTTGCTATATAATTTTTTTATTGTTATGCCTGTACTCAAAAAATAATATTTATTGCGAAATAAACAATCATATTTGTGAATTAATTGTATTCTTAGAAGGAAACAATAGGTTTATGGTAACTGGAATAGGTTATAAATATTTTAGATTCAAAAAAATTATTTATATATCTAAAAAAAATTCTTCAAGCGTTGTTCCGTACTTTGTCGTGCCTTCATTTGGATCATTTGACAAAGTTGAATTATAATTTTAAAAAATCTACTAAAAGCTTTGATTTGTCTTTTAAAAAATCTACATTAAAATCCCCACTTAAAATAATAAGCAATTATTTTGAAAGAGTTGATTCAGATTCAGTGTAGGCAACTAAAATTTTGTGAGTGAATTGGATAATTTTCTCTACACTTTTATTTGATGAAATATAAATAGTATCCATTAGACTTATTTGTCCATTTTCTGCTCTACATTATGCTGCACTAATCTCTCCGATGCATGACTCATTAAGCCCAAATGATTCAGTAGTATTGTTACCATTGTTACGAGCGTTGCAATGCTTGGCTTTTTAAAACGCATCATTCAAGTTCACTCTCCAGCAAAACGCACCTAAAAGAGTTATCACTTCAAAAACTTATAGTTTTATAAGCTTTTAACAAAGGTGGAGAGTACTTCTCTAAAATAAAAAATTACAAGAAAAATTCTACTTTCATACAAAATATCCAGAGACAGAGGAATAAATGAAGAACGGTTCTTTAAACACCAGCAAACATTTCAACTTTATATAGCTAGGTATTAGTAAAAAATTAAACAAAAAACCATAATTCCAAAAAAGTATTCTATATATATATATGTGCCTGAAACATTTTTGGATAGTGTAAGAAATTTGCACTTCATTTTATTTATTTAATATGGTTACCTTACCTTCAACGCATGATTTAATTTACAGTCGATTTAATTACCGTAAAATCTGGCTTATAACTCGCACCTATACTTTCAAGCAGCAATTTTTAATATTTAGGTATATTCACCGTATAATGCGCATTCCCTCTTTTACGAAGATACCTGACATGTATGTGTGCATAGCTCTTATGTTTTGAAGTCACATATTTGAAATATTATTCCAAGTTTTTGAAAAAATAGAATACTTCTAGAACTACAATCCTTTAAGTTCCCGAGGAATGTCATTTCTTTCAAATAAACGGCATTTTAATATAAGTAGAAGTCCTATTTTTTTTTCTACTCTCATTTTTTTTTGTTTTTAAAGCTCTCATTTTTATACTCGGCGTATAACGCCCACCTGTACTTTCAAACTTTTTTTTCTGTGTTCAAAGTTCTCGTTATACAAGGGATTTTACAGTAAGTAAAATTTAATGCCATAATCAAAGACTATTATATTTTATTTTGTGGAAAAAATTCTAAAATTTGTCTGATTTTATTTCTTATTTTAGATTTTTTAACATGATATGTTGAATATTAAAAATATTTTCTTAAATAAGAGTGAGTGTTGTGTATGTGTGGGAGTACATAAAGTCGCACGAAAAGCAACTAGAGAGCTTTTGGCGACTAACCTCGTAATTTTGAGCTTCAATCAAGTGACGAGGATGACATCTGAGTTGGCACCCCTTCTGCTAACTACGCCTCTCTAAATGGAAGATATTGAGACTTGCAGTCTTAATGTACATCAGACCACTTTACGCGGCAAATATATATAAAACCTTAAGAACACACGCTATATCATTTCCTATTTTATAAAACAAATTAAGATGAGATAATAATAAAATGAAATTCTATCATATTTGTGCCCTCTTTCGCACACAAAAAATATATTTCCAAATAAAAATGGAACTGTAGGCGAACCACTTTTACTGCCAACTTCTTTTTACCTTTTAGATGTGGCATAATCGCATTTTTATCTCTTCTTCGTAAAAGAAAATACTACAGTGACTTAGAGATGAAAAAGCTTAAAATAAAAATTATATTGCTTCAAAAATCCTTATGGTATTGAAAATAAATGTTACTATTTTTGTTCTGTTTGATTTTTTCTTTGTTGAAACACTCTTCCCTTTTTTTGAGGAATAAGAAATATTTTGTTTCCTTTTTAGAATGCTCTTTTTATAGATGTTCTGTAAGAAAAAGACTTTCTTTATCTTGTCACATCCTTTATAAAAATACAATTATATATATATTTTGGAGTTTTATTCTCTTTCTGTTGTTGTAAATTTATTTGAAAATAAAATAGTTTATTTTAATAAATTATTGGCATATAAAATATCGAAATGCATTTATTTTAAATACGAAACAAATTATTCTTTTCTCTCTAACTATCTATAAGATAATACATTCTTAGACGCTATGTCCTCGTTTTGAGATATCAGTGTTGTTCTAAATATTAAAAAGTAAACACATTACCTTTTACAGTACAAAATGTAGCAATAAATAACAAAAAAATAATCACGTGTTTGAAATTTTCAAGGAGTTGGTTTGAATGTTTAATTAACGCTCTACTAGAAGCAACATATAGAATATTATTGACATATTTAATCATTGTCCATAAGCACGACACTTGAGACATAGAATTATATTCCATCATCTTCCACATCACAAGAAATAAGACCCCCCACACACACTATTTTAACTCTTTAGCGGGCGCGCAGAGCACTGAGTCACCCCAAGTTCACGAAAACGTTAATCCTGGGAAATCTGTTTATTTTTTTACCAATAGTCTTGTCTGTATCCTCCTATCAGACAGTTCTCATGGGAACTAAAATATACTTGTCACATATCTTCCTCTTTTTTGGGAGTGGCAAGCGTTTATTTTTTTTTACAATCTTAAGGTGCTTGTTTTGACTGAGTTCCCTACGCGACCACTTTTGTTTCAAAATATTTCTATATGAACATGCTACATTTTCCCCCTATGAACAATTAGTGGTTTGGATTGCTGTGTTATACAACTTATTATGGCTTACAGATGTAAATGAGTAGAATAAAAAACACAAGTAATATAAAAAAAAATTAAGTCAATTCCTACTTAGTTCAACAAACAAAAATTTTATTTTAGCACCTTTTTATTAAATAGTTACAATTGATATAAATAAGTATATATATATGACAGAATCACAACGTTAAGTGGAAATTTATTTTTATTATCATTTAAGTGTCGTATTGTCATCCAAAACAATCGTGCGTATAAAATTTCAGTTCAAATGAATGCTTTAAAACAAAAGAAATAAACCTTTTCAAGTTTTGACACAAGTTGCCAAAAGGGTCGCTAAGTCGCCAAAAATGATCCCAACGTGGCTGTATTTGTAATTATTTAAATAACTAGTTTTAATCAATTAATTTTTATTAATTATAATTAAATTATTGTATTGTCATCCAAAATAATCATGTACATAAAACTTCAGCTCAATTGAGCGCATTAAAATATATTTTATTAATGATTGAAAATTCCACCTAGTTTTAAATAAATAAATATATAGATAGTGTGAACTAATAGTAGGAATTGAAAAAGAAGTGAACATATCTGGGATATCTATTGAAAGAAGTTCAAACTGAACAAGAAAGTAAAGAACCAGCTGAAATAATGAATATTAATCATTATAGAGAAAGTAAATTTGAGAAAAGCGATAAACATGAAACGTTTGAGAACATAAAAGCCGCATGAGCAGAATATCAAAAAAAGAGATGGACATCTGGGATATCTATTGAAGGAATTTCAAACTGAACAAGCAATTGAAGAACCAGCAGAAATAAGGAATATTAATCATTATAGAGAAAGTAAATTTGAGAAAAGCGCTGAGAACAATTACTCAGATAGAAAGTAAGAGGCAAAACTAGTTTTTAAAAAAATGTAATCGCTGTAAGTAAATCGTCAAAATAAATTTATTCAGTCATCTGAGTATTTTACATGCTAATCGCGCGCGCGCGAGAGAGAGAGAGAGACCTAAATTCATTAGGTCTCTTCCACAAGGAATTCATCCACAAGGAATTTCAGTCAAAATTCTGATTAATTTGTTATTCAAACCCCATCCACTGACACTTCTAAACAATTGTCACTCGACGAGAAATAAACAAATTACATCCTTAGTTGGGCTGATAGCTTCTCTTTGCTGCCACTCTACATTACGGTTAATTACTTTCTTCAAATGTTACCTTTTGGGCTCGAACGATAGCTTTAAAATATCCCGCTGAAAATCAAATCACGATCTCTGTTGAAAGCGTCACGAACTCGAATCTTCCATAATAAATCCACTTTTATAAAATTGCACGCGTGTGCGCGTAATTTAACTATATTGCAATACCTCATCTTTTTCATGAAATAAGACGTGTGTTGCTTAAATGGAATTCTTCATCACAATATTTCCCTGAGTAAGTGAATTATCTAAGAAACAGAATTGGACGAACATAGAAGCTTCCTCCCGATGAGTTTATTAACGTATCTCGAAACCATGTCAGTCAAATAAAATAAAACTTCTGCAAACATGGGCTTTAAAACTATGTTTTAAATTCAGTAACGGATTGCTTATAAAATCATGACATGCTAACCCGAGTTTTGAAACTTCAGAAGTGACAGTAAAACACCGGAAGCATATGAATTTGAAGTATGTGATACTTTTTTGAGTCAAATTAGTCATTTATAATGATTAGATTATTTCATTTTTGTCTCAAAACCAAAATTAGTTTTCGAATATGCACTAAAAATGTCGGGGGCAAAATTTTCATTTGTTCTTTTCTGTTTAAAATAGGTATAGTAAGAAATTTTTTAAACTTGTGGCAATCACAATATATTTTATTCATTTATTTTAAAATTTTACATGCCCAGTTACTTTTTTAAAAATATAAAGTAATAACGTATATAAAAACGTATTTTTTTGAAAAAAATAATTACTACATTCAATAAATTGGATTTATGCTCGTATAATGTAATAAAATTAGATTTTTAAGAGATAAATACACGATATTAATTTTACTAAACAGGGAATTTTATTATAGTTCCTAGAAATATAGGAAATATATTGATCGAGCTAAATTTAGTACATTAGTTTTTTCGATTGAGTTTTAAAAATTATCCATACAAAATATAGTAATATATAATATTTTCTTAAATATTATTAGTGTTTTTATCGTGTTTGGAAGAGAAACTTATGTGTCATCTAAGAACCCATAGATTATTCTGAAGGTCATTGTGTCTTTTTAATGAACCTACTGAAATTGATTACTCAAGACACAGATTGACCAAGACTAAAATCAAATAATTGAGAGTAATAAGGAATTCTCCATCCTCAGTACATAAAATGTACCCCATATCAGGAATATAAAAAAAACTTCGAAATGAATATAAGATAACCAAAGATAACAAAGAATATCTAAGTTCCACATTACAAACGAAGACATTAGTACAAAACTCGTATGCCAAGTTGGTTCACGTAGTATAACTTTAAATGTGCAAGAAAAAAAAATTATCATTAACGATTCATATGACCCCAAAATATTATCAACATTTTTTACATGTTTTCAAATTTCAAAACGTCAGTAATATACCGAAGTGTTGCTTAACACCAGAAAAGCCTCTTTTAAACTTTGGAATAATAATATGAACAAGTTTTGGGGGTCGAGACTTTGTGTAATAGTAGTACTCCTTTAGGGTGTTCTACCCTCACTGTAATTTCGCCGAATGGCTAGTCAACTCAGGGAAAATGGCCTTCAAAATTCATACTTAGTTTTTATACAATTAAGTTTTATTTAGCTTCAGAATTGAAGTGGCATAGTTGAAAAAGCAACTGCTTACCACACGGTCAGCTGAGGTTCGAGTTATAAGATGACGTTTCATTTTTTAAAAGTATTTAATTATTTTTACAATTAAATTTATTAAAAAAAATTAAATATTTTAATAATTATAAAATAATGAAATTATAATGTATAATATAAGATACATATTATGTTTATTAATTATAAAATAATTTTATTACATTAATTATAAAATAGTTTGTATTATATTAATTATAAAATAGTTTGTATTACATTAATTATAAAATAATTTTTATCAATAATTACTGTAATATATTTTATATATTATCATACTATATATAATATTTTATTTATAATTTATTGCATTTCATATTATAAAATTATTTGTAACTAATTCTTGCATAAAAAATTTCATTTAATATTTATTATAATATATTTTACACTAATTATTTATAAATTATAATATTTTTAAAATATAATATAAATATTTATATACTTATAGTAACTGTTTCACTTCTTAAAATGCATAATATTTATCTTAAATATCCTTTACTATTTAACAAGCGTTTTTTCTTTAATAAATTTATTTAATTGTACAAATAATTAAATGAATTTATAAAATAAAACAAAAAACACACACTGATAGTGTGACTCAAACCTCAGCCGACCGCTTGGTGGACAGGTAGGAGAGACCGGGGCAAGATGAGTATGTTAACAGTTTTTGTTGTTTATTAATTTATTTTTAAGGATGAAAAAATTATTTTTACATGAAGTGTTAGAATAGTCCTTTGTAGTATTAAATACATTATCATTTAGTTTTTCAAATAAAAATACAAAGGATAATTTTTTTTTCAGAGAGAGAACCTTAAAGATTTTTCAACTTTCCCCAGTACTGGCGCAAGATGACAACACTGAGAAAGGTTGAACAGATTTTATCTTTTAAATATGTTACATAGTTTAACAAATGATAACTGTGTTTTTGCATCTTACAAAGTACCAAACTAAGCATAATGCATTGTAATGTAATGTTGAAGTGTTTAGTTGTGTAGCTAACAATAGTCACAAATAAAAATGCCATTTTTATAACTGGAAGGAACATTCCTCATGCCACCACTCTTGGCATTTACGGCACTGGATCCCTCCTTCTGTTGGAGGGTCACAATATTCCTCTTCATAAGCAGGACATCGAATAACACCATCCTTGGAAGTTGATGCAACTGGACTGTTTGTCCTGGATTTAATAGACCTACACCTATATAGGAACTTAGTTTGAGTTTTTTTAATCCCTTTTTAGCTTCACAAGATTCGTTTCTCTGTTTTTTTTAAACTTCCTATTCTTCCTTCTGCTCTTTTCCCTTTGTTCTAATATTTCTTTGATGGGTGTGCTTGTAAGAAAGCTTTAGATCACTTTTTCTTTTTTTGTCCCCTCACATTGTGTTGCTTTAGACAGTGGTTTGAAATAAAAAAAAAACATTAACAGGCTTCTTTAGTGCATCGCAATCAGCATTTGCCATAAGTTCTGGTTCTTCTGGAGGATTTATATGTTGGTTTTATACTATCGGGGTCTAAGGATTAGCACTATTGCTCTGAGTTTCGTCGCCAACAACATCCTGGTCAATGGTTTTTGAAGCAGCAAAGTCATGTTCGCTAAACATAAGAAGATTATGAGTCTCAACCCCACATTTTTACACTCTTTAATAGCATTTCCAACTGTAGCTGCTCTGAAGTAAGTGGTGCCCAAACGCTCACCAATATTTTTGCCTATGATAGTTTGTCCTGGATGAGTGACCATAAAGTTGCTAGCGGATGGCAAAAATGTCTTCCTCTGGTCGCCCCCTTTCGAACGCCACATTCCCCGATCCGATGCCCCCCTTAGCCTCAAAAGAGATAGAAGCGCAATGCCGAGTGGGCAAAAACACAGACAAACAAGTGTTACAGGATTTAATAGAATAGACAGCATGGTTGGTTTAATAAATTCCGAAACACACGGAGCAACATGACGAGCTCGTCATCTTGCCCCGGACTGCCTGTTTAAAAATATTAATTTCTATTTCCATGAAGAAAGTCGATTAATTGACATTTTTTCGTGGTAATATGTGGTACTTAAACTAAGTTACTCATAAATGTTTAAAAAAATCATTATCTTGCCTGTATCTGTAGCAGAGCTTATTTACACATGCATAAAAGTTATATCGGGGCAGCGGTAAACAATCAAAGCTTCACAACTAACACAAAAATGGCGATTTCAGTTCTCTATACTATTGTTTAACGAACGGCCGATAGGAGAGTCAGTAGTGTTTAGTTGATCTTGCTACCTAGCGGAAAACGGAAAAATTAAAACATTCATTTACCTTGCCTTTATTTCTCCTACTCTACCAATTATGCTACTTCATCTCTGACGCTAAGTGAAACTTAATTGTATATTAACTAAGTATGAATTTTGAAGACTATTTTCTCGGAATTAACTGGGGCCATATTCGGCGGAATTACTTTGAGGTTGAACACCCTAAAGGAGTACTACTATTACACCAAGTCACAACCTCAAATGCATTTCCTTAGTCGTGCCCTCCCCTCGTCAGACAAAGCAGTTTTTCATCTCAGTTATCTTTATTTTTAATACATTGAATTTGTTTTATCTCATTGAGAAACTATACATTTTTGTATGAAACATTTTTGCCTCCATAAATAAGAGAGGGAGAGAGTTTTCCTCTCTTTACTTCATATAAAAATATTTTTTTTTTAAAAATTTCATTCATACTTATATGAAAAAGTATCGATGTTAGTCGAAAACATAAGAAAAAAATAATCTTCAGCTCGATATCTCTTATCATCTGTTTTCGGTTTAAATTTGCCAATAGCATAATAATTTAGAAATATTGGAAATGCAAAACTTTCTCTTAGAAATCCGATGTATTTAAAGAAGTTTCTTTAAACATGAAAATGAAATAATGGATACGCATGTTAAAACAATAATTTCTTTTTACATAACTATATAAAAACGTTATCTTTCAAACTGTGTGTGAAATTACTTAGTTATAATAACAATACCATATTACTCCATCACTCAAATGGTAATTATTCTGAAGTATGAAGTCTTCAAAAAGTTAGTTAAATGATAGTTTAGCTTCATACAAGGTTATTTCATGCGAAACAGAAAAATAACATATGTTCATCAGTTTTATAACAGCAGAGATTACATTTTTTTTTAATCTGAAGAAAGGGTAAAAAATAAAATTCGTCTTAAATTTCATGGATAGAACACTAATCACCAAAAAACAAGAAAACAATCCATTAGTCTTTAGAGCAATATTTTTCAGATAAAGATCTTTCTTAAGTTTGAAACTGGTAAAAAAATTTCGCAGTTACTTACGATAAGAGTGCTTTAACGAGAAAAATATACCACTCTACATAAAATTAATCAGTAATCAGTAGTGCGTCGTGACATTTTTTGCATAATTAAAGCTGAGTTTAAATATCCCCATTAACAAAAGAAAATGTCTGTGGAAAATGGATGTTTAACAAACTCTGCATACTGGATTTTATATGGACGTATATCAAAGAAATAAAATTGATGCTTTGTTACAATTTATTGTTTGTGTGTATGTACTTTCAATTTCTATTCTAATATCTCTTTAAAAAAATTCTATGTTCAAAAGAATGTTATATTGTTTTCTTTTTTTAAGTCAAATAATTAACTTTAAAGTACGCATACCACAGAAAAATTCGTGCACAGTTATATAAAGCAAATTTCAATTAAAGATTTTATTCTTATAGAAAAGTTTGAAATCTCTCTCTCATTGTCAAACATGAAACATTTTTCATGAACTTATAAACATTCAGAACTAAACCCCAACACAAATCCCAGACTATTCGAAATTCATTTCAATGGCATGATTATTTGAGTGTCTGTCTGATTATATATTACAGAAAAATATCTCACACACACAAGTTCAACTTCAATTCACATAAATCTACGCAATATATAAATTGAAAGTCTTTTGCTTAACAATTTAAATATTTCCGGTTGGGGGTAAGTAGAGATCTAGAAAAAGGTTGTCATTCAATTATTGATATTTGATTTGATCTTAATTTGTGTCATACTGGGAAACAACATAAAGGCGGGGGGATTGTATCCGAACCTCGTAATTTAAAACTACATTTCAGAGACGCAAACAACACCTGAGCTGCATCCCTTCCTCAAACTACCACCACAATGGGATGACTTAGAACCTCGACAGATAAAAAGGGCATCAGACCCTTTATAAGGGGCGTCTTCAACGACACTAGTAAGTAAGTGAGAGAATGAATATTCATATCGCACTGTTTGTGTTCAGCTACATGACATCGTAATTTTGAACCATGGTCAAGTGACAAGGGGGTCTTTAGCCGCACTAGACTCGAACTCATGACACGATGTCCATGAGTCCATGACCTTGACCACTAGGATACTGCGTCCACTTAGCGGCACTAAGCTTCGAATACACAACAAGCCCGCAACCATGATCACTTTGCTACCACAGACGTTTTCTAAATCTGAACTGAACTCAGTGGCGCAACAGCCATGAGGACCAAGGCCTACTTTACACAGCTCAGTATGCGTGACCTTAGAGCGCATGAGCAGATGTTTCGGCCAAGAGGTCATTCTGACGAGAAAACCCCAGTGTTCAGATCACAAGTAAGTTTGGTAGTCATTTATCGACCCATTGATAGGATGAAAGGATGAGTCGACCTTGCCCATCCCGGGATCTGAACCCCGGAACTGTGGTGTTGAAGCGTGATTCTCTACCACTCAGCCACTGGGCTTCTGTTTTCCTGATTATAGATTAAAAAAAGATATTCATCGCTGACTTAACAATAAACTAATTTAATGCAGCTATTTTCAATAATTTTTACTGAATTACTTTATCCACAATCATAACAATATTAAGAAACTTCATGTTATCGAAATATGTAAAATAGTTATTCGATATAATGTTTTCAAATTATTCCACTCTTAAAATATATATTTTACTTTAAATATATTATATTTGAAACAGATATTAGTTTATTTCGTAACTGGAAAACAATTTAATTCGAGGAAAAAAATTAGCGTGTAATAAGCTATTCACGAGTCAATAATATTTAAAAATTATATGATTGAATACCTGAAGAGAGAAAGTCAACCTAAAAAGAAATTTGTTTCTTGGTTCTGTCGTAAAAAAAAAAAAAAAACTCTACCAGAAAAAAACCGTTTTGAAAGTGATTGATGCCCTCTTATATTATCCTAAGCAGAAATGTCAGTTCTTCTTAAAAAACTTATCAACTCTCGAAATAAAAGAAAAGTGTCTCAACTGAATACTATAGTCATAATCAAAACTAAATATTAGCTTAGAGCAAACAGGATTGTGTCATGTTAAGGGAACTAAAATGAACAGCGTAAGTTTGATAAAACCTTTTGGAGTCTTTGAATTTACTCCAACTTCTACTGTCACGGAAAAATTATACTTCGTCTTCTTAATTAAACCCATTTTATACATTTACATATTATGTAGATATGATACATATATGTGTAGATATGCATAGTATTTTATTTATACTACATATATACATTGTGTATGTGTGTCTGTGCGTGCGTATGTGTGTGTACTAAAGCGTCGTATATAAAATGTAAAATGTCAAACTAACTTAAATTCTATTTAATTTCTTATTTAGAAATACACGCATGAATGGAAAAATACTAATGAAGACATGATATTTTGAATCACTGTTTAAATTACAGCATAGAATTACTTGGTCTAGCAATGCCCTTCCGAAACTATCCATATATATATATATATATATATATATATATATATATATATATATATATATATATATATATATATATATACTGTATATTTATTCGAATCTAAGCCGCCATCGACTCTATATATATATATATATATAAAAGCCACACCCCATATTTTCAATAAGATCTTGTGGAAAATAAAAAAAAAAGTGTAAAGTGGTTTATCGATATCTAATTATACACAAAATTAAAATAATTTTAAAAGGATAACTAATAAGTGAAGAAAATCAATTCTTTTTACCAGTATTGTAAACTTTTTAATTACGTACATGAAACTGGAATTGCATTAATTGCCCCGTCCAACGATATTTTTTCCCTTGGATTCTAATTTGCACCCGATTTTTGGAAGCATTAATTAACATTGAAAAATAAATGCAGCTTAGATTTGAGTATAAATACGGTACATAGAGAAAGATATAGATAAAAGGGTCATTCGGAAATTTTCGGGATACATATATTTTGAAATTTATGCTTAGAAAATTTTAGGATTGTTCAAAATAGTCTCATCCTGAATCAATGCACTTTTGTAGACGAATTTTTTTTCACACAGAATAAATGCCTCAAACCATTCATTTCTTGAAATTGATGAAAAATACACTTAGCTACATTAATCTCTTCTTCTGAATGAAAACGACGTCTACGTAAGTTGTCTTTTAGATTAAAGTATACCCACAAGTCACACACACACACAAAGCTAGATTCGGAGAATAAGGTGGATGTTCTATTACTTTTATTAGTTTCTGTTTAAGAAACTCAACTGTGTTAATCGAGCTGTATGGGAAGATGCCTTATCATGGTGAAGCATTAGTCGCTTAACATTTACTTGGAGAGTTTTCTGGAAGTCATTTAGTGGTATATCAGTTTGCTGTTACTTTCTTTTACTGATTCTAACTTGGTCCTCTTTTTGGTGCTTACTTAGATTGCTCAATTAGAGCAAAACGGCAAACAATTTTTTTCATATGTAATTTTTCATGAACAATTTTGTGTATGTCTGCAGATCCAATATATCTTTCATTCTCTAATGTCCTTTCCTTATCATTTGGTAGGTACAATGACTATCATCCATTAACATGTTTCATATGGCAGACGTATTATCTGGATTACTGTTGACCGTGGCATTCCTGTGTGTTCTTTAGCCTGAAGAGAATTGCGACCTTTGCAAAATTCTTTAATCCATCTGTGTGTGTGAATACGGTAGCTCGAAATTTAGATTCATAGCATAATGCCAATTGCAACTGTTGAAGTGCTACCTCTACCTGGATGACGACCGATGAAGCAGTTGGCTCTGCGTGTGTATTGCTTACGATGTGGCGGTTTTCTATACGACTGGTCTATCGAAGGCGTCCTGAGACTGGTCTTCGTGTAAATGACATCTCTCAGATCCACTGGTCGCATCATCATCTCACAACGCAATCAGAGTGGCCTAATTAACGAGCTACTAGCCTAGCAGACCACCTTGCTTCCCTCATGCCGATAATACTCCCACTCTCAAACTGTGACAACTGCTCATATTGTCTTCGAATACGGCGTATTACATGTCTACCTCGACTCTTTCTTTGTAAGCGATTCAACACACTCAAACAAGCTTTGGTTACCTGTTTTATACTCTACGGAAAACGACGTTAAAAGCCCTCTACCGGCTATACATAATGCGCAATCCCGCTGCTTTCTAATCATTTGTATAAATGTCTGACATGTACCTTCATGCCAAGTTTCGTTATAATCCCACAATTTTTTCTTGGTAAGCTAATTTTTTGTGCATGAGTATATATATATATATAGTATTCTTATTATATATATATATATATATATATATAGTTTTCTCTTTATATATATAGTATAATTAAAATAAGATACCAAGTGAAAAAAAGTTGTTTACCCTTCGAGGCTAAAGAAGAAAGATATTGGAGTTCAATAGACATAACAAATGAAGATACAGACTAAGTCTTTGGAATTAAATGGAGACCTATTATGATTTCTAAAGTTTTCGCTGAATTAGGATAATGATCAAGGGTTACGCCACCTTATGGTACCAACCTTCCCCGTACACTAGGGATTTTCGACATAATAGAAAAGAAACAGAGCCATGTTGAAAAGCTAAGCCTATTTCTAACATACGTGACATACAGACAGCAAAGTAAAATAAAATTATGAAGAGAGAATAATGTTTTTCTCATAGAGAAGATTATTAAGGAATATCTATATGCATGTACATAACAACTCATCAAGAATTCTGCATGATGATTAATTTTTATGCGGATTTTGTAGTTGAATTGCAACAGACAATGAGGCTTAATTGTTTTTTATATCTTTATTTTATTATTTTATTTCACACAAACATAGAACAAAAGACTATGGGCAAAAAGTTAGCATAACTTTATATATAAAAGTAGCAGCTGGCTTATTTTCTATGAGTGGGAGGTATATATATAAAATGGAAACAGGAAGCACGTCTGTTCTGATAGGTCCAGATAATCGGATGATGTACATTATATAATCCTCAATTTAAATCTGTTGAACTCTTAATTTTAAAGAGATAAAGTTAGAAATATATATATTCCACTAGGTGGGTAATTAACAGTTACTTATTTACGAGAAGTTCTGAAGGGTCAGGACTACAAATTAAAAAAAAAACTTTTCAGATGAAAGGAACTTAAATTATTACATTTGTATGCACTTGCATTATCTTTAAAATTCTGATATTTTTAGATTAATTTATTTAAAAATCTCATCTAGGTGTATTTGGGATTGGTCCCACTGCATTACGTCACATTCTCGGGTTTAACCACTTTAGTTAGAAATGAATAATTTCTTGCACTATAGTCATTTCATTCTGTAATACATCACGTGCATTGCAATTTCCATTAAAATTAAATCCAAAATTATTTTATTAACTTGGATTATTCCATTATATCTCTATAATAAAAATGTATTTACTATCCATTTATTTTCCATATGATTCAAGTGGCCGTGATAGTCTAGTGGTCAAGGTATCGGATATTGGCTGGTATGCCACAAGTTCGAGCCTAGTACCTCTAAAGACCCGCCGTGTAGGGAAGAGATGCACGCTAAATCTGTCGATAGCTCAAACGTCCTCCTTCTGGGGGATGTTGTAGTTAGGAGAGGGTATTCCATCTCAGATGTCGTCCTCGTCATTTGACCAGGGTTCAAAATTACGAGGTCCGTCGCAAAAGGCCCTCGTGTAGCTGAACAGTGCGACGTTGATATTCACTCACTCAATGTGATTCAAACATTTACAAAATCAATTTGATTAATTATTCTGACTGCATTCCGGCATACGTTACATAAAACATCATCAATAAGATTTGCTGCGACATTAAAATATAAATTACAACATTTAAACAATGAATATGTTCAACTGTTCTGTATTTATAATATGAAAAGTTTTTTAAAAAATATGAAGCACACACAATAGCATTTCATTTCAGTATGCAAATTTATTTGTCTCTAAAATAAGTAAAGTATGGAGTCAAATTAAAAAGAAGTAGTCACAAAAACAGAAAGTTTTATTGAAAAAGTACCCATGATTAAAATGGTGAATTTTAGATCTCTACCACACTTAAGAAGTCTCAGAGGTGTTAAATTTCTTTAGAGGTCTAAAAATATAAACGATTTTCAAACGCGTATAGTTCTTTTAAATTTAAATTAAATTATTCGAATCTTTTACGTATTATTTAAAATAGAATGGGGCTTCAGAAAAGTATAAAATGTTTAAAATATAATAATAATTTTAAAAGTCATAAGCATATGAAAATTCTATAATAAATATTAAGTATTTTTTGCTTTGAGCACACTATTTTCTAAAATATTAGCCTCTGATGTATAAAACTTTATAGAATTATACAATGCATCATACTCTTTAAACCCTACCTAATTTTAGTATTATATATCATTTGTATTTCAAAATATTTGTAAAGTACTGCAATTTTTTAAATATTTTTTTAAAAATGTATATTTTTTTATTTATTAAAATATGTAAGTTATTATTCTATTTATATAAAAGTAGCTACAAAGTATTAAGAATACATTTGTCGTTATAAATAAACTAATATAGCTAGTAATTAAACCTACTCTTTTAGAAAATAACATGCACGACGTAAAACTTAATAAATATTTCTTATAGAAAAATTTATTATTTTCATATCCTTATAATTTTTAAAATTATGATTATATTTTAAACATTTTATACTTTTCTGAAGCCCCATTCCTTTATAAGTACTGTGTAAAAGATTTGAATTACTTAACTTAAATTTAAAGAAATTATACCTGTTTGAAAATTGTTTATATTTTCAGACCTCTAGAGAAATTTAACACCCCTGTGACCCCCAAAATTCAGATATTACGAAAAATATTTTCATTTTAAATCCCATATGAATATACTTTCCCCTATTTTAAATAATCTCTTAAATTTTTTCATCGCATCTACTTGAGACAGCACTTCTCAAAATGTGAGGCGCCCTCTTCTCCTCCTTAGGAGACGCGAGCATATTGAAAAGTCAAAAACAATAGATTACTTTTACGAAATTATTAGTGAAGAAATAAAGAATTTTTTAAAAAGTAAACCAAACAATATATATTCTGACCCATTAAGAAATAAAATACACATTTACACATGTAATACACTTTGTAAATGTACTGCATAATGTAGTTTATAATTAATTAACAATACTAAGTTAAGAACAATGTAACTAATTACCAGCGATCCCATGGGCTTGCCACATATAAATTTATACACATAATTAAAACTTATCATCATCATTTGAACGGTTTATAATTAATTCCTTAACCGTCGATTAATCGTTACGGTATTTGATCCTAAACGTCTCCGTTTTCCACATACGCGTGCGTATGTGATGATGGTGGAAGGGAAAGAAACGGAATAAACAAGCAAATGATCTGAAATAAGTAATTCCTCTGCAAACACTGTCAAGGTCCTTTTATTGCATTCTAAGGCCTCTGTGATAATTTTATGCATAGTAGTGCATATAAAAGATCGTACTTCGGAAAGACGCATATATACGTCCGGGGCAATTAGTGTTTTGGAGGAGTTAAGAACAAGACGTTTACATACGCTGGTGGAACTTAAGAGGTTAAAATCGTAGTGTAGCTTTAATGTCCATGTGTAGTATTTCAGAAATCAGCACATTATTATTGTATAACGGGGGGGGGGCGATAAGAATTATGATTGAATATTGGGTCGCAAATACTGAAAGTTTGAGAGGCACTGTATTGAGGTAATTCATTAGTCAAAAGAGTAAAAAGTAATAAAAATTATCTCAGTTTTTTTCTCTCTCTCTCTTCTGAATACCAAAGATTTAATATTGAAATCTGGTGTGAACAATGAACACATTCTAATATGAAAAGGCTTTTATGGATGTGGCGTAAGGTATGAATTTAATTCAACTTGAGCAAAACTGTTAGCTTCAAAATATACCACGATAAAAACGATTTTTGTGTGAAGTCTGTGGTTAGAAAAAGGTTGATGTTACCCGAATTAGGACATTTTGGTGTCTTAACGGGTTTGTTTGTGTGTCCTTTACAGAAGTAATATAATAAAACTTAAAATAATTTTCTAAGTTTTTCTTTGTATAAATAATGAAGAAACCTCGAACGTATTTTATTTACAAACATATATAATAAACAATACTAAAAAGTTATAAGAAATACTGCTAACGAAATATAGTTTAAATATCTCTAGAATGTAGCTGCATTTAGATTATCAAGTTATGTTGCTAAAATAAAACTAACATTTAAAATTAAAAATTTATTTATATGCACACATTTGAAAGTTTTAAACATTGTACTACCACAAGTTATTAAATCATACATCTATACCTAATAATTTGATTTAATTATTACCGTGCACTATGCATATGTCAAAGAGTTTTGCCTAATTCAAAATGATGGGATAGAAAAATATAAAATAGCTTAACATTAGAAAATTGGAATCGATTTTGCAAAATACATTTGTTGTTCTTCAGAAGGTGGTCTTGAGTCACTTTTTAACACACTTATTCCCATATGACAGTGTGTCCCAAACTTTTGACATATGTTTAACCTTTCTATAATTTTCGTAACGCTGAGTACCCCTCATCAGAAATAAATAAATAAAATGGATGGAATTTAATAATAAACAAAATAATAAGAAAATAGAAATAAAATTATTCATAATAAAATATTAATAAAAATTAAATAACATGCACAAATAATATTTTTTTGGATTAATGAGGAGGAAATTGTTTTGACTTGGCTTAAGAGAACGTAGAATTAGGAGCAGCTAAACACGGTGCAGTTCATATCCCCACGAAATTCCAGAGCAACGCGTACCCCTCCCCCCAACCCTTTCCGTACCCCTGAGGTACGCGTACCATACTTTAGGAAACACTGACAATGACAATCGATGATCGCGTGATGAATTATTTTAAAATTTCGAACTGAAATTGTTAACATGACGTAAGCACTTATCGTAGTCATACTTGGCAATTTGCTGTGCGATTAAAACTAAAGTTTGTTAATTTATGCAGAACCATCGAATGCGCTCACTTTCTGATGGATTAGATTTACTTTGAAGAACTCACTAAATCTTTTGGACTTGCGTTATGTTGAGAGTTTTAGGAACTGCTTTTAATTAACTCGAATTGGTTTCAGATTTACTCTAAAGAGTCTCTTTTCGATTTTGATTTTACCGCTATAGTTTACAAAACGCAAAGGTAATTTTTTTTCTAAATGCATGCATTTAACTATCAATTATATTATTAATACTTATTAAAAATAATTATTTCGATTAGTTAAACATTTAGTAAGTCTTTTACAAATATTTCTAGTTCTAATTTCAAACATTTCAATTTATTTCGAGCACTCATAAGAAGCTAAAATAGCGTGAACATAAGCCTACACATTTACTGTGATAATATAATTTTAAATAATATTGCATATATAAGATCTCATGTACCTAATCATCTAAAACGGAAATATAAACTGACTTTCGATCTCTAAAGATCATATAAAGAAAATATTATTGTGTGTAAGAAAGAGAATTCACACAAAAAAAAATTGAATAAATAATAGCCAGGACCTTAAACAGTAATCCAAATCTCTAAGCCAATATTTTTAACTGTGATAAAATTTTGTTATCGTGTTCAAATTTGTCTAAAATTATATGAACGCACGTTTAAAATTATACAAAATTGTCACTGTATGCAATTATATTTCTCTACTTGAAATTTTTAATAGTCATGAGAAAAATCATTTTTAAGGCATAATATACTACGGGTCAAAAATTTCATAATTACGTAAGTTTTCTCATGCTATTTCCAGTAACTGTCATATTTAACACCAAAGTATCTTTACTATACTTTTCCAACTAATTGGAACTAATGTGAGAAAATGATTTTTTAATGAAACCTTAGCTTTTGATTATTACATACATTAAGTAGAAGGGAAAATCTCTACATTAGTATGATGTATGTCCTCTTTTAGCAGAAATGTCATCTTGAACATTTTTAGGCATTAACTCCGCTAGTGTATCGTACATGTTATTGAATTTGTTATCGATGAACTACACTTGTATAGCAGTTTTTATCATTTGTTCTGTTGCAGTGCAAATCATCTTAGCTACGTGGTTCTTTTGGATAAGCTATAAGTTCTCAATAGGATTTAGGTCTGGGGAATTACCAGGTCAAACAAGCACTTGTATTTTATTTTCTCACCTAAAACTCTGAACAAATATCGAATTGCAACAAGGAGCCAAGTCATGTTGAAATGTTTCGTCCAATGTTATTATGAATTGAACAATCCTACAACGTAATATTTCTATTAATTTGGTATAATTCATCATATCTATAAGAGGAACTAAATTTCCACACGATTTGTAGTGAAAAATCCCCAACACATCTTTTCAGGAGGATGTTTTATTGCCTGTTGGATATGATCTGGTAGCAGACTTTCCCCTTCACTTTTTTTTAATGCACTTGATTTAAATCCTGTACAAGTAAATGTGTTCCATCACTGAAAATTACTATCTTCCAGTCGTTAACAGTCCTTTGTCTGTATTTTTGGCCTATGTTAAACGTTTTCCATCATTTTCTGAGTTAGAAAGTGATTTATCCATGAGCTTGTTGCCTAACGACCAACTTCCAGAAGCATTTTGAGGACAATTAAGGTATTCACTTCAACACTAGAATAAATCCTTCCGAATGCCTGGTATTTTTTCCTTGGATTTAATTTTGCAATTTCTTCATATAATTTTACCAGTTCTAGGGGTAGTTTTTCTTTTTCGTACACATTTTCCTTTCCTTTTAGAGAGGGTGTTCCGGAATCTTCAAATGTTCTTGAAATTCTTGAAATACTTGATGTGCCCATACCAACTAACATGGCTATATCTCTTCCAATCATAGAAATGTGCTCATTAAGTGCGATTGTTTTAGAACGCTTCCTGGGAGAAATATCCATCTTTGAACAAGCAAAAGTAATACGTGTACATGGAACGCAAAATTATACCCACCAGCTGCCACACTGAAATGCCAATAACTGAGCTATTGATACACTTAAACCAGTGAAATGTGCAAATTATAGTCAAAGTCGATCCGTAATAAGAGCTGTGGGCAGATATAACCGATTTGTGGCAGTTCGGAACATCAATGGTAATCACATACAAACCAAGACAAGAAAAATTTTGTCCAAATTAATTTGAACAGTATAGTATTATTTATTGTAAGTTCATCTTAGAAATGAGTATTACAGTTTTAATCCTTTTACATCATAGATATTAAAAGCTTATATTTTTTTGACTTTCTAAACTAGGATAAATGAAAGTAAGTAAAATGTTTTAATCTCTTAACCGGTTTGCCAGTATATCGTACGGGTTACCGAAAGTTGGCCACAACCAGTTTGCTCGCTTGCTGTACGGGCACTGATATATATATATATATATATATTCTTTCATCGATTAGCGCATGTTTTTAATTCTTGTGGTGATATTATTTAGTGCTAGTGTTTTGAAAAGGGGATATATATATATATATATATATATATATATATATATATATATATATATATATATATATATATATAGTTTGACTATATGGTACTCGAATACTTTTCATATGGTCATTTCTTTGCAGCGAAGACGGGAATTTTTCTTTGATGAAGGCAGGAATTAAGATAATTATATAATTTGTATTCTACTATTTACAGTGATTTTACATAAAGATAGGCAACTTTTTTAAAATTACGGATAACTCAAATAACAAATACTTTTTTGTGTGTGTGAAAGGATGAATTAAATTTGGATGCAGTTTAAATGCTGCTTATGTTTTGAATTATTTGGGAGGAACACACGCAAACACAAACTTCTTCACAAAGCTCCCATACATTTAAAAAAGTGATGATATAAAAAAAATTTTAAGATATATAAAAAATTCTTCATAGCAGGCAGAGTGTGCTTACAAAAAGCAAAAATTAAAAAAGCATTTGTGTTCTACAATTCTAAAATCAAAAATGGTGTAAGAACTTTAAAATTTAAAATTGAAATAAAATTCTTCCATTTTCTCATCGTATTAAGTAAATTGTTTAGTTATATAAAATAATAAATGTGACTTTTTCTGAAACAATTTCGGTAAAAAAAATCCCCGGTTAAGGGGTAAAAGGAATGAAAATTTGTGAATATTTATGATGAAATAAAAATAAGACGATGATGAAATGGAACTATTTAAAACATCCATTTCTCATTTTTTAAGTTGATTAAATCTAAAAACTGATGAAGTAATTCTACCATCAAATTTCATCTCAATCGCCTAACAATTTATTTTTCAAAATGAATGTTTAAAATGAAAAAGATATTTATTTGCTTCAACTCTTCAGGACAACTCATATATCTTCTTAGTCGCGTGGGCCTGTGTGCTACATACTTTTGTATGTATTTTACTCAAAAGTCTATGTTCTATTTATAAACCTGTAACTTTTTTTTTAGTTTCGCTTTATGTCTGATGTCTGGAAACTAAATACATAACACTTTATTTTTTACTTCTAACTTATCTTGAGCACAGATAGATGTTGCAGGTAGTTTACAGGTATGTTTACAGATAGATTTAGTTTCGTGTGCATGTTCGCGCGTGTGTGTGTAAATTTTGTGAGTACTGGGAAACACATGAAACTTTAATTGAAATAACTTTGCATAAGACGTGCATTTTACCACCAAAAAATATTTAAACAGAAAGTGCTGACTAAATCCACTTAAAAGTTTTCGATTTTTTATGTGTCCTCGATTAAAGCATGTGCAATGAATAAATAAATATTTTTTTTTAAATTATCAGACTTTTTCAGAAAATAGTTACGTTTTACTTTACATTAATGTCTTTTTTGAAATGTTAGTACTAACCTCTCTCTATGCAAAGTTTCACTACAATTATTTGTATGTATGATTACTTACCAGAAATTTAATAAACTATATACCGATGTGAATTTGCCTTAAATTTTGGTATCGTTTTGTTTATTTATTTATAAAAAAATATTACCTTACTGCATTATTGTTCTGCTTTAGAGAAAAATATTTGAAAAATATTAAACATTTTACTGAGTCTGATGGACCATTTTAAGACACAACAGAACCATTCACTCAAAAGAATACAGGTTTAAAAACAATACCAGTTCAATAATTAAAAAAAATACTTTACTATTATGTATTTTTTATCACCTTTTCCAGTCACCTTTTCTAATTAACTCCTTTCTTCTAAACCATGTCTCCATTAAAAAATAGTGAAAATTAGGTACGTAATCTAGAATTAGGTAATGCTTATCTTGCAACTACCACACATAAGGCTAAAACAGAGTTCGAATGAATTATAAGACATTTAAAAGCTTTTAACTGAGCATTCCTTTGCATTTAAATATTTTCATTAGTTGTTCTATCCAATCCTTTTAAAATACAATGAAATATGTTTAACGTTAAACCACTGAAAGCAAAATATCTGATAACACAAAATAATACAACGGTCCTTATAAACTGCTATGTATTTTTGAATTTTTTTCTCTTAACACAAAACGAAAGCCGTTTAACACGGAAAGATTTCCCTTCTAGGAATGAACAGAATACGGAAAACGCAGACAAGTAGGTTCCTCATCGGAAGACTTCATTGCAGTAGGTAATAATAATGAGTGTACACAACCTCAATTATGGCAGACAGAGACATTTTGGAGTTTGTTCGAAGCTCAAAAAATATTATTGATGCAGATTCGGACGATGAAAATTAGATGAATAAGGCAGCTCCTGATCGCACGTCACCCAAAACTGAGAAATATCATGAAAAGTATTCACAGTTATTTATTTTGATGTATTTTCCAATGGTAAAAGGAATAACAAAATGGACGACATCGAGCAATTTATTGACAATTTGATGCTAAAAAAGCTATATCATATTATTTTCCAAAAACTCAATAAATGTTTTGTTTTTCAAAACCTTGGAAAATTGTGTGTTGAATTTTATTGTGAATGTTTTTTTCAATGTTTTCACATGCATATATACATATCTATGTAAATAAAATATACTGTGATAAACTTAATTTTGTTAAATGTATATGATTTTTTTACAATATCCACTCACTTCCTAAAGTTAAGCACGGAGAGGAAAATGCTAATTTCGGGAAGCCAATCAGAATTGAAAAGGATGCAATTCGCTGCAGAGGTAGATGGAAGTATGCAAATATGTTAGGTAACAGCCAATCGTGCTTTCATGTCAAGATATATGCAAAAAGGGCAGTCTTATAAGATGCCAGCTTTATGAAGGGTTACAGAAATTGATTGTAAGTGCTGATAGAAAGCATTTAAAACTTTCGTACAATTTGTTTTCAAGAAATACGTGTTTCTCTGACTTCCAGAAAACGAATGGAAGATTCTGAGCGCTGGCGTACTGTGGAGCGCATTGAAGCAGGACAGTCGATCACATATGTTGCTCTTTTCTTCGGCGTTCATCATTCTGTAATTTCACGTTTATGGAAACAATTACAAACCACACAGACAGTTGTCCGAAGGCCCATAGGGGATCACCCAAGGATTACAACCCCCGAGGAAGATCAATATATTGCTATTGTAGCCAAACGGAATCGCAGAGCGTGTGACACCTATAGTTACAGCGTCCATTGGTAAGGCTATATCTGCAGCTACCGTACACCGAAGATTACATATGAATGGACTGTATGCCCGAGTACCTCGAGTTTGTGTTTCTATATCCGTCCAATCAAGAGGGGCACGATTAAAGTGGTGCCGGGAACATGGCAATTGGACTGTGTGTGACTGGGACAATGTAATGTTTACTGATGAGTCAAGATTTTATTTGCTCTAGAGCCAGATAACAAGCGTATAAGGATATGGGGTAAAAAAGGAACACGCAATCAGCCCCAAAACATCCCCAAACATCACTCATTCCGAGGCGGAAGCATTATGATATGGGCAGGGATCTCATTAGGATACCGCACCGACCTGTAAATCTTTAAACAGGGCTCTGTGACGGCGGTCCGGTATCGAGATGAAGTCTTAGAACCCATTGAAAGATTCTACGCTGCAGCAGTTGGCCCTACTTTTGTTTTAAAGGACGATAACGCACGTCCCCATAGAGGTGACATCGTCGATGACTACCAGGAGAGTGAATGATTTGCGCGTATGGCATGGCCAGTATTTTCGCCCGACCTTAATCCCATTGAAAATCTTTGGGATACTCTCGGCCGGGCTGTATCTTCACGTTTCCCACCTCCAGCCAGTCTTATTGAGCTAGAAACTGCTCTACAAGAAGAATGGCGATTGCTTAATTCTGCGGTGGTTGACCACCTGATTGAAAGCATGGTCAGAAGGTGTAAAGTTTGCAAACAGATGAGGGGGGATCACATACCCTAATAATGTCCTTTTTTCATTTTATGCTGTTTATTTCCAATTTATACATAATTATGTTTAAGTCTTCAGTATGAAATTATCTGATAACTTTCAAAAATTTAATATTGTTTTCACTTCTGTATATAATTTTTGATTTTGTTTTATGTATAAATATGTATGCTTCTTTACTGCCAAATTTTGTGTCAATTAAAGCAGTATTTGTTGATTATTTTGCATTTTAGCATCTTCGTGCTTAACTTTTGGAAGTGATGTACTTTAATACGAAAAATATTTCAATCCCCTCAGTAAAATCATATTAAACGATTTTCACTGTAAATAAATCTGTTCAGAACGATCTTCATCGCATTGTTCTGAAGGGCATTCTTATAATCCATAACATATAATAAAAGACCGAATAATATGAACTTTAGAATTCTTAAATTTAAAATTTAAAACACATGTATAGTTCCTAAATCTAAACCTTTCTCCAAAACTACCCTCTATCTAAAGCCTAATCTTCATTTTTATCCCATTTGGTAATTAACACCGCGAAGGAAACAGTGACAGAAAGACGCTGGGCATTGAGTTACAAACACGACAAAGATCAAGAGCTTTTCAGGAGAAATTTCACAAACGCTTCCATTTGCATCCCAGTCAACCTGAATCTAATTGCAGATCTCCGCAGGACCGAAAATTTAAATCAGAGTTATCTCACTCGGCAATGCAATTCCCCTCTTATCGAGATAAAAGTTATTTATAACAAGTTTAATCAATCCGTATTAGAAACCTTTAATTCCAGGTTTTACGGTGTGACGACGAATGTGGTTTTGTGGCAGAAGGAGTAAGTCAGTAAGGTCATGAGTTGTTATACCTTCTACCATTATAATCCAACAAATACATACTTAAGAAAGTGAATTGGAATGTAGTTTAAATCAATTCCCTTTAGAATGATAAATTCATTGAATTCCCCAGTGTCTCCATAGATAGATCAATTTTATTATTTTTATATATCCTTTAATCCTCTTAAGTTAAGTATTTGAAATTATCTTTTACCCTTAATGTTACAAATATTAGTAAAATATATTAAATTTTTGAACCACAGTTAGCTCTTTTCGTTTTTTGAAGTATAATTCTTAAGAAATAACACAAATGATATACTCAACTAAAAGGGTATTAGATTATTTAATTCTTTTTAAATTTCTTCATTTAATTATTTTCATTTAATAGTGTATCACATTTTTCATTTTAAATAATGATAAGATATAAATATCCAGACAAAAATGCCATGAATTTTACTAATTACAATTTCTACAACCTTTATCAATTGAATATATTTTCCATTTCTTTTTTTTTACTTTTCAGAAATAATTCTTTTGTAAGTTATTTCAGTTTATTCAACATTTAACATAAGCGTTTCAACATCACAAGAAGCAACTATAATGGCACAAAACACAGAACAAAGAAACTACGACAATACGCAATGCAGCCGGCTACATGATTAAAGGTACTGGCAGAAGAGAGAGCAATTTCCAGAAACCTCGGTCTCTATAGGACGCTCAAATCCAGTGCTTCTCAAACTTTCAATACTTGCGACCCAATTTTCAATCATAAGTTTTATCACGTCCCCCTCCATACAATAACTATATATTGAATTCAATATTAACGTATTTGACGTAAAACTACAATTCGATTTTAATTGTAAACCGTTCGAATTAATAAAATAAGTATTACATTTTGTATATGACAAGCTCATGGGACTCACTAGTAATAATTAATTTTGTTCTTTACGGTAGCATTGGGGAGCGAATCGCTAACTTTTAATCGGCAGTTAAGGAATTAATTATAAACAGCACAAATTATCAAGATAAGTGTTAATACAAGCCCATGGGATCACTGGCAATTATCAAACTTGTTCTTTATTTAGTAATGTTAATTAATGATAAAATACTTTGTACAGTACTGAGACATTTAAAAGTATATTACTTCAGTGTAAATGTCGACTTTTCAAATGCTCTTAGTGTTATCACGTCCCCAAGGGGAGGGGCGTACACCCCATAGTTTTAGAACTGGTTTAAACCGATTTCAGTTGGAATCAAATTTTAACGGATCGACAACACTTCATAGATTTCAATAAATTAAAACAATAGGACCATTTAATAATCTTATATCCTGTTTTTTTAACGTTCAGCACAGAAGAAAGTCTAATTTCCAATCAAATCAATATTTCGAATCAGTCAAAGAGCTGGGTTAAAGCGCGAAATGTCTGTCAGCGTAATCAAGGAAAGCTACCTATTCGATGCGTTACTGAACTCGCTTACAATCCATATATATGTATATATAAACTATAATGAAATTCTTCGATATCCATAGTCAACCCGACAGCTATAATGGATGAGTCTGCAAAATTGTTGTAGAAACTGATTTATCAGCTAGTGATTAATTTTAATTACGTACCATTGAATCGGGAGTATGGAGGTCCATTTGAAGCAGTGGAGATAACTGTAAATTTCGAAGTATTTGTTTCTTTTTTTTTATGAATGAATAGTGTAGAAAAATATCGATCCCCATGTCATTAAGTGACGTTGATAGGATTTATAATAAATGAATAAAATGAATCTCAAATGATCAACTGACGAATGTAATTAAGCCTAAAATTTCATTCGTGATTAATTTCTAAGAGGTAGAAAGAAACATAAATTTTTACTTTTTGAACACTTTTTTGGCTAAATTGTAGTAAGATTTTTTTTTATTTCCTTGCTTTTCAACTCGCAACTTTTTTATATTCATGTTATTTTTGTTTTTTGTAAAATTATTTTATACATATATTGATCTCGCAAAAGAAGCTCTCCTGAAGAAAAATATTAATCATATTTTTCATTTACTTTATTACATATGCAATAAGTTAAAAACAAATTAAAATATGCTTCAGCCTAACACTGTTGTTAAAACATTAAACATATTTTTATTTTAATTATTGCTAAATGGAGTTGAGTTTTATCAGGTACAGCAAGGCTAAATTTATTTTCTATGTTGCTTAAACCTAAATGCAAAACGCGGAAAGGGGATTGTATTTTTTAAAAAAAGTAACGGCGTTGTATGAAGTTCTTGAAAAGGTGTACATTATTGTTATCGATTTATACGACTTCTTAAAAAAATTTTACCAAGCGAAAAATTCCACATGGATTTTAACTTGAACAGCCCCACTTTTACATAACAGACATACAGACTTCTACTAATTTCTAATTTATCAAATTATTTTGCTCTCTATATATTAAAATTTTCTAATGAAAAAGGCTACTGCTTCGTATTAAATCGGGGAGAGCATTAAAGTTCAAATATATTTCTAAGCTTTAACTTCAGAAAAACAAATACATTATTACAAACGTATGTGAGTCAAAATTTCTTTGAAATTGCAACCATAGCTTCACACATTTTTAGAAAATAATTCATTACCGATTTCCGGAGATTCTTGATTATGAAAGAAATAACAGCGGAGGGTACAGATTTTGAGTGATGTAGAATAGTTGTCTCTAACCCCCGGACCATGAACCAGAACCAAGCAATAAATCAAAGGGTACCAGGCCATCTAAGAAACAAATTATTTCCATTTTATTTTCTGTGGTGTATTTCGCTCGGGCTAATGCAACTTTCCATGGGAATCCCTTTACATTCCATAAAAAGAATTTTATATTCATTTTTTGGTGTAACTGTATTTTATTCTGAAGGCATATTTAAATACAATCAATTAAAACTGTTAAATAAAAGCAATCTAAAATAGGAACAATCTCAACACCCCCCCCCTTCTCTCCTAAGGGTAGCGGTAAAGTTAGCAAACGTTGACCGTTCCGCGATGATAAAAAGGTTAGTAAGCACTGCTATAGAACATTCATTCTGGATCATAATACTTAAAAGAAACATGCTATTTATACATAGAATTTTTATTTGTTTTCTTTATTCATTAACTTTCTGGTACATTTGAGTTTAAGAAGATTCGGAAACTTATATATAGCCAATGTTAAATTGGCAGTTTTCGCGATGTACCTTTTTTTCAAAATCGGTTATATGTACATGCTTGAAACTGTTCATACAATTGAAGTACACATTTCTCATTATACTAAAATGAGCTCTTAGCTATAATTATGAATTTTTTAATAATTTATAAAATATTTTATCAAGCAAAATGAACTTTAACCCATTTTTCACATAAACAAATTTGTAAAAAATAAATGTTTGAATTTTTTCCCAAAGGTTAATTTTTTTTATTATATATTAGTCATCATTATATAAGTATGTTACACAAATGTACATACTTGTGAACATTATTTTTCCATAAAAGGTCAAAAATTTACATTTTGAGATAAATGAACTTTAATGTATAATTACTTTTTTTTATTAAAACGATCCTCTCCATACTGCAAATGATTTACATCTTCTTTTAATCTCATCATCATCCTCTCTCTTCATTTTAAGTCTTTTTTTCTTTCTTAATTTCCTTTGTTTTTGTAAATATGAGTATTTAGCCTTTAACAGCCTCTATTTTTCGAGATGCTCCATTGCCTGTGCCGAGTAATTACTAGGCTCAATATTAAGTTTTCTCAAAATTTCTTGTTTTCATACGTTTCTCATATTAAATGATGAAATGGCATCACATAAACCCAATCATAATACTTATATTTGAACAAATATTTTCTTCGGTACACCGGAACACATTACGTTTACTCTTTTATTGGAAACCTCCATGTAAACACTTTTTTAGCAATTCTGGATTAAATATTTTGATTTTCGTCATTCATTCAACTTTTAAGTAAAAACAAAATACTTTGTTTACACTTTTTGCCATTTAAACGGACGTGGCCCAGTTTCAATGCTTATTTAAAAATAAGTTTTAAGGGCTTCTAATTACCCTAGAGGTTAAAGCAAAGCACTTTAGAAATGTTAAACTTATATAATTTGAAAATGTTAAAATCTCAAAATTGCCATATTAAAAAGAATTTAGATTTCCAACACCCTTTTAGTTACTATTGATAAATTATATGCATGGTGTTTAAAACTAGATAATATCTAAAAGGAAAATAAAACTATAAACATTTTCAAGCTCCAAGTTTATAATAGCATTATATAAAAACTTCCATTTAAAAATTAAAATAAATACGAGTGAGCACCCCTTGTATACACGAATAGTTTAAAAAAAAAGGGGGTGCAAGTTTGTTTCGGATTACACGGTAAATTTTAAATTGTATTCTTTCTAGATATCATGGAAGATGTGAAACATACAGTTTAAAATGTAATTATTTTATTCCATAATTTTTTAAATACATCTGTTATATAACAATAAAATTGATTATTTTCAGTTTTGACTGTGTTTAACAAATAAGATCGATTTAATTTTTTATTTATATTTTCATCGACAATTAACTACATGGAAAAATATAACTAATTTCTAGTGAAGGAATCCGGGATTACCTTATGTGAATGAATTTTAATATTATATGTGTGAATTATAAATAGTTCTCTAAAGAGAAAGTCTGCAAAACAACTTCTGATAATGCTAAGGAAATAACAAAAAAGTTAGTTAAATTTAAAAAACTTAAAGTAAACGCAATACAATTTTAATTTTAAATCCCGTCATTTTCTACAGAATTCTGGGAGTCCTGTGTTCAAAATTAGCGTATTAAAATACATGTGCATCATGTTAAGGAATAATATTGTGCCATAAAAACTGAAAACCGTTCATATTATGCTTTATATTCTATTTCAGACACAATTATTACTCCCAGACAACTAGAAGTGATAGAAATCTCTAATCAGTATAAATTAAAAATTGCAACAAATACAACAGATTTTAGGATTATTATTTGTAGTCTTACTGTTTACTATTTTGTAAAACATTCTGTTTAAGACAATACGGGTTAGATTTTTCTTAATTGTGTATAATAAGAAATATAAGGTAAAGAGAAGAAATTTAAGATGTTTCTAAATTTTTGTTGTATATGGTTTGAAAAATAAAAGCTTAATGCAATATAATATACCGTCTATATTCATCACTTTTCGTAAAAAATCTGTAACACTTTCAATATGAGAGATACATTTACGTGAAGACTTTATGTTTTCACACATGTGTTATTGTAATCCATAGTTAAACACTCCCAAACACATGTTTATAATTTTAAATTTATATTCGATATACGTAAATATTTTGGTGATAAGGTAACGTATTTCCTTTTCTATAAAAATTTCGGTGTTATTTACACTTTTTTCTTCTAGAAACATTTAGTAAGAAATATTAAAATTCGAAATTTTACAATATATTGATAGCTAAGATTATAATTTTTATACTTTTAAACATTATAAGCAAAACCAATAGTAAACAAATAAATATTTGACTCAATCGTGAGAAAGTATGTTATTCGAAATGTGATTTACTACAGCAGTCTGTCTGATGTTCTGTATTAACTAGTTACTTGTTCAAAATTAACTATGAGATAACTTTCCTAAAAGTTCAAATTATATAACTTTACATACATATTCCCATTTGCTAAATTGGTCTCTTATCTATTAAGGCATTATAATAAATGCCAGATAAATGTTTGAAATACCAAAAGTAAATTAACTTCACAGATTCACCATGTAAGAAAATTATCACATAGTAAATATTTCTAGTTTAATAATTTATTCACCAGAAATTTAAAATAGTGCAAGTAAGTTTCACAAATATGCATTGTTTTATAATCAACTCTAACCGAATCAATTGTATATTTTCAGGAACACTGTTCATGTCATCATATAATGGGTATGAAGTCATTTTAAACGTTTTTCGATAATTTTCTAATTCTGAGAAACGCCTGTCAATTGTAGTTACAGCTTACATATTTCTTAAACACTTAAGTATCTTATAAAAAGCTTAAATGGGGAAATTACAAGCATCAATTATTTAATTATATTGCCCTGACAAGTTCTTATTTGTTTGAATTTTTAAATATTTATTAAAAACATATATCTAACAGCCAATCATTAAGGTTGCCTAACGAAACCCAATCTTTCAGTAACATTGGCAATCGTGGATATCAAATACGGAACTGGAGTTTGTAATTTCGATTCAGCATAACAATGCCACATGCTTATTTTCCTTTATAAAAAAATTTGTATGCTTGCATACAGGCAAGAAACAAAGTTTTAATAAAAATATAAAACTGCCAGGCGGGCCGCGTGTTTGCCGGGTCTTAAATATTGTTTTCGTTTGTACGCTGTGATACCTTCCGTTAGAAATTCGACCAAACATATTAAAATCTCTAAAAGTTAAGGTTCTACTAATGACGATATATTTGAAATAGAATTTTTTTTAATTTATTGGCTTCATTAAAAGAAGTAAAACAACGGTTAAAAAATATGACATGTTTCCATTTAACATAGTCATAAGTATATATATATAAGTATAATATCCTTATAAAAGAATTCACCACTGTTTATTGTAAAGAATTGAACCAATACGCAATTTCAAGTATCGGAAGGCTCATAATTAGATTACTATTGAGAGAAAATACGCCTAAAACATTTTAAATAAAAACAATTGCGCAAATTTACATTTGTACAAGATTATACATGCATTAAGTATTTCAATCATCAATCCGTTTCGTATGTTATTCTAGGTGTATGCATCATCATCATTACAATTATTAAAATATGATTTAATATTAATTAAACTGATAGAGTGTAGGTATTCTTAGATTACTATTATTAAGCTTCCAATTATGATTTCTATTTTTCCTCAATAGCTTCTTTTTGATATTCCTACAGGAATCGATGATTAATAAATCGATAACAGTGGTCTTTTGAACAAAAAAAAATCATTTTTAAGGGGGTTCACCCGTGTAATAGGTTAAAAATAATTTTAAAAATTTATTTTCAGAAATTGCTTTTTTAACATTTGTAGAATACGGTGTAAAAGTGATTTTTAAAAATTCAAAGTCGTTATAAGGAAGCAGGTGTTAGAAGAGCAGCTGTTAGGCGCTCTAAGTTAAAAAACATTCTTTTAATCGGAATTGAAACTTTAAACACGTTTTTCTCAAAACCGTGTTTTTCAAACTTTCCTCCATCATATATCAAATTGGTTTAATGGAATGACTTCAAATTTATAGGGTAGATTCAGCACATGTATACACACCAAATGGACTACGATCATTCTGAAATTCGAAATATTTCTACTTTTTATAACAAAAACATAACAAAAAAAGTCCCACGGAACTCGAAATTTCTTCTCTTCAGAGGTCTACCAAAAATTGAATTTTTGATATTTTCAATTGAGTAAAGTTCATAAGGTGCATTTAAGCTAATAAATTAAAACGCTGTTGATTTTTTCCAGGTAAGCCAATCAGCCTGAATCGTGGAGGAAGTGAGAATCCATTTTATCGAGTTCGTATTCACAGCGCTATAACTCACGTTCTCTTGGATACTTTAGGCTAAAATGTTATATACATACTCTTAAAATATATATAATTAAAAGATAAAAAATGTTAAGTTCTGTCATTTTACTGTAACATTTACTGCAGACATAATGGGACAATAAAATAATCAACAATCTTTAAAGAAGTAAAATGTGAGATACATGTGAGATGTGAGTAAAATTGTGAGATCGAGGTACCTTCAACATAAATGAATTAAAGAGAAAGCAGTCGGAAGAGAAGTAGGTGTTCTTATTGATGATTTTAATTATTCACGCATGTAGATATAATAAAAAGTATATCATCCATACACCACCCACCTTGTAATTCAATTAAGTGTCGACAGCTAAAAAGGCATCTTATAACCCTCCACCCCCTAATTTTAAACGTAAAACTTCTTTCTTCTCAGAATAAATTATTTGGTTTAGTTGGGAGTGATAATCTTTTCAAATTAATTAAAAAGCAAGACTAAATTAATTTTTTTTGTGTGTTCGAGAAATTTAGTTGGCTTTCAACACCATTATTATATTGATGATTATTGTTGACTGTGGATCAGTAATCATAGACGTATATATTCCTCTCCAAAAGTAAAGATGCTATGATTCATAAATGCATAAGTGATTTTATGGTATTTAAAATACTTTTTTTATCTCTATTTTGTTAAATGTCGTACACCATTTGTTTTTATGTTTCTTTTATAGAAGATATCTTTTTGGTTTCTTAAGAAAGGAATTTAGATTCTTCACATTTGTTTAAACTTTCAGTGTAAATAAAATAGACAAGACATGTATCTAAGTTCAATCTTAGGTTTAAAACATATGTAAAATTTATTTAATGAGTTTTCCAATACCTTGTTAAAATAAACATGTTATTGAAATATATTTTTATTTCATTCCATAAACCTTTCTTTAGTGCGCAGTTTTAATACACACACATCAAACTTTCGTATAAGTAAATGAAGGAATACAGATTAATCATCAAAAATTACTTTGTTACATTTTGCAGAATTCGATTTTAATTACCTTTATCTGGGTTTTAAAAGTTTATTTAAAGTAGCATCTACAATACACACTGTAACAGGACTAAAATAGCTTTCATTGCACAATTATGATTCAAAGTTAGCACATATTTATTTTAAGAATGAAAACCAAGAGGTTTAATAAACAATCAGGAAAATATTAACATGAACATAAATAAATAATCATCCTATTATGTTGTATAAGGCACATTTGAAGCTTTAAAATACAAACAAAGAAAACACCAAATGCTACGTATGTCAGCATAATAAACATTGTAGTTTGCATGAAGGCATGTGAAGAAAGTGAAATTGCGTCATAAACATGCAGATTTCATTTGATTTAATGGTATCATATTGGTGATTCAAAATTGTAATTTATTATCAACGATATATTTAAACTGCGCAAGAAAAACTAGAATTCGTCTTGTTCTGCAATAGAAACCACCTGATGATATCTTATAATATGTTAACTGAACATAAATAAAAATAGAATCAAAAAAGGAATTTTCAAGAAATATAACAAAATAAAATAAAGAATATCTGTTATCAAATGCAATTCGAACGCTATTTAAAAATTTTTAATTTTATAAATTTTTTGCTTCGTGAGGAGATTTAATTTAATCTATTTTTTTTTCTTCAAAACATCCAGAGCTCGTCAGCAGTACATTTCTACCGTTTCCATTATTAATTCAATAAAGTAAAATCGTAAAATATAACTACGCAAATCATTCTCCATCGTTTCAAAAACATTTTAATAACGTTTAAGAAATATCCCATAATTGATGTGCAATAAATGCAGTTTTAAAAAAAAACCAGGACGTAAAAGTATTTTATTAAAAAAAAAGGAATGAAAAAGTAAACATTATGAATTGTGAAAAATAAAAAGATGGCCGATTTCAAAAACAACAGAACAAAAAAGGCATGCAAGGCAAAGAAAATCTCTCATAAATTGAAAAGCTTTGTCAATTAATTTTAAAAGAAAAAAAATGCCGAATATATGCAAACAAATGCAATAAGAAATTCAAGCAAATATCAAAAATATATGTTCAGTGAAACAGGGGGGAATGTATCATACAAAAACATAAAAAAAATATCTTTCTTTTATTCATTTGGTGAAAGATTTTCTAATATACAAAGAGAATAAAAAAAGCATTGAATATAGTTTACGAAAACTCAATGTTCTAAAAGAAATTATCCGTGTTTAATGTAACCGTGTTAATGTAATGCATTTCATTTTTAAAACATATCGTTTAAGAGCTTTTTAATTAAAACCTTTTTTATATAAACATTTATTTAACTTGCAATGTAAAATATTCGGGTGGAATCTTGCAACTCAATTTTGGAGCTGATGTCTTCAACTGATTGAAATGAAATTTTGTATGCACGTTTAATTTGGATGACAATGCATGTTTTGACGATTTATGTTCCGATATCGACCTAGTTACTGTAACGATCTTTTGTTCAGATGTTAAGTCGATTATGTTTACAATAACATAGAAGACCGGGGGCGTAGCTCAGATGTTAGAGCACTCGCTTAGTATGCGGGATCGATACCCCACGCCTCCAATTATTCTTTTTTCGTGTAAAATATTTTTGAAATTTGTTTGATTTTTACAACGAGATATTTTACAAGACTTCCACTGAGCTTACGTACAAAGTATGTTAGATTTTTTTCTGTTCTAGAGAGAATGCTAAGAAACGCAGATGTATCAAGCTATTGCCATTTACTTTGAAACATTCTATGATACATATTTACTAAATTCTAGTTTCTCTCGTAGTACTCTTAATTGACCTAGTTACTGTAACGATCTTGTTCAGGTGTTAAGGCTAGAATATTTATAATAACACTAGGGTCAAGAGGGAGCGTAGCTCAGATGGTAGAGCGCTCGCTTAGCATGCGAGAGGTACGAGGATCGATACCAAGCGCCTAGAGATATTATTTTTTGTGTAAAATATTTTTGAAATTTGTTTGATTTGTACAACGAGATATTTTACAATACTTTTACTCTGCATGCGTACAAGATATGCTATATTTTTACACACACAAGCTTTTATTTAACTTGCAATGTAAAACATTCGGGTGGAATATTGCCACTCAATTTTGAAGCTGAAATTTTGTATACAAGTTTAGTCTGGATGACAATGTATGTTTTGACCATTTATATTCCAATATCGCAATTAGTTAAAAAGACTAGCTGCATGGCCCAGAGTTGCACGGGCTTTCTCTACTTTTATAAGAAGTTTTCCCTTCCCTTCACAAAATCAACACTTCTAATACTCTTTTTTAAAATGGCTTCCAACCCCTCCCTCTCCTCTGCATACCCCCCGTTGTTTTGGGCCTTTACCGAGTGTATAATTTAAAATCCCCTGTTTCGAAATTTTTTCGCTTCTTTTCTTTGTCAGACAGGTTTATAATCCCCCCCCCCAAGCGTTGCACAAACATTTTTAAATACAGAATATATTGTCATGGAAATTCCCCTTCCCTTCTGGATATTAGAGCTCTCGAGTAACTGACCATTCACCGATTATTAAGCAGCTTGTGACACGTGCAGCCATATAATGGCACAAAAAGTAATAAATTTTTGCGCAAATGAAATTCATAAAAAAAATTTTCGAGATTTTATTTTTAAATCATTAACTGCTAAAGATCAAAGTATAAGTTTTTTAAAACTCATGTTCATATAAACGCATCGATATTGATTCATTTTATAAAAAATCATAAAATTTATAAAGTATAGTTGTTTTGCAAAAAAAATTCATACAGTATTTTGACGAAAAAAATTATCTTTCCAATTACAAAATTGTTGGTAAAGTTATTAAACTGCGCGAATAAAATTTTGAGTATTTTTTAAATAAATCATAAAGATTAAGCGATGGTGTTATTTCGAACCCGGATACAAAAGTTACTAATCTTGCGCTTTAAGCGACCAATCCAAAAAATCTTCGAAAGAAGTTAATAAAAGACCTTTGAAATAAAAGGAAGAAATATTCACTTTCGCACTGCGTTATTTGTTAAAATTTAGAATTTCTTTCGGGCTTCATTTTTAAGTTAATGCCTTCAAAGTTCATATATCGACTACAAACAAAGGTAATTTTTGAACGAAAACTGTAACAAAAATAATGCTTTAATATTTCTCGTAAAAAGGGAAAAAACAAAAAACACAATTTTTTTAAACCATCATTTTAAAGCAATTTTTTCATTCTTTGTACAGATTACAGATAAAATTGTTCTGCACGCGGAAAAAAATGTTTCATGAGGTTAATTTACATATAAAGAAATTATTAAGTATTTAAATAAAATTTTGAGTATTTTTGAAAAATCGTAAAAAGAAACGTTTTTGACTTTTTATTTTTTAAATGATTCATTCTCAAAGAGAAAAGCATGAATTTTATTAGTGTAGAATATCATTTCATTAACGTAAAAGAAAATGCAATCGGGATGATTTAGAAATCATTTTCATAAAAACGTATAGATTTTGCCTGATTTTAGGAAAAAATCATAAAAAATAGAAAATATAATTGTTTTGTAAAAAAATTATTTCGTATCGTGGCGAAGTAAATGATATTTCCGATTATGTAATTATTTTTTTCTGAGTCTCATACAAAAAAATTAGGTCGTGTTTTAAAAACGTCTGGGACAAAAAAAAAAAAAAAAGGTCGGAAAATTGTAACTTCGCAGCCTGGCGAGAAAAAATAGCAATAAGTATGCCTTTTAAGGTTTTTAATTAATATCTTTTTAACTAATTGCATTTTTGGAATACAATTGGTCAAAACAGATTCCTTGGATCATTCCGAATCATTTGGTACCTTCGGCGAGTTTTGTGTCGTGAAGTTCGTGAGAAAATACCCCTAGTCTTACAATCGCATACGTTTGTTTACCTTCAAATTTTAATAGTGTAGATATTAATTAAAGTAATTTTCTCGGGGGGGAGACTTACAAACGGTATAATTTTTTTTTTTAAAAAAATAATGATATTTTCTGTTTTTTACAATTTTTTCTAAAATCAGCCAAAATCGATGTATTTTCATGAAAACGATTTTTGCTAAGTCGTTCCGTATGATTTTTTTTCGTGTTATTGAATAGATATTCTGCAATAAGACTGTTCAAGCTTTTTTCTTTTAGAACCAGCCATTTAAAAAAAATGCCTAAAACTTTTTTTTTTTTACGATTTTTCCAAAAATACTTAAATTTTTAATAAAACAATTAAAAATTTCGTCATTTTCAAATTTAATCGTTTTTTCGTTTGTATAATAGTATTCTTCAATTTCTGCACAAATTTTAAAAAATTTGGTTTAAAATTACGGATTTAAAAAAATGTCTTTTTCTTTTTTAATATGGTATTATAATATAAATAAAAAAATGAATTTTAATATTTTAATTAATTTTTTATTGTCTAATGTTGTTTTGGTCTCTTTCAGTTTTTATCCCATTTTCCATTATCTTCTTGATGTAGCCCGAGAGAAATATCTATCATATGTATGTGGCCTGGCGGGAAAAAAGGTTGAGTACCCCTTAGCTGGTTTGTTCAAAATTAACTGGCAAACGACCTTGCAACAATAATGCGTTGAATGAGATTTACTGACTGAGAAACTTCTGTCCAACGATAACCAAAAAGTTAAAAATAAATTAAAAGTAAAAAAAAAAAAACTTTTTTAAAAACAAGATTTTATTTCAATGCTCTTAAAAGAATAAAATAAATTTTCTTTTTTAAACCTTTTTTTGCTATCAACTTATAAAGTCGTTACACAATTTATGATATTAAAAGCTTATCACGAGATTTAAGTTCTCGTATTTACTTAGTTTGAAAATTTTAAAAATTAAAATCAATGAGATCAAGTTATTTAATTTGCTTGTTTATATAAACAGGTAAATAAAAGCTTGTTTTTTTAAAAAGTTTATTTTTTTTTTACTTTTAATTTATTTATAAACTTCACTTGTATGTAATGGAATCTTTTAACTCAATTTTCACCCACTTTAAAAGTTCAGATTAATTCGAAATTTTGCTCACTTGTCCAGGACCGATGATAATACAATAATTTAATAATTGCGTTCATTTTTCCTGATCAGGATCATCAGGATTAACGATTTATCTTTTTCAGATCTCATTCTGCATCTGGCGACTAATTTCAGATCCCATTTCCAGATTTGGCGACTAAAATATTAAGTTACAACTCAAATCGATTTACTGTAAAAGGATGTTTTTTAGTTTTAGAAAACTATAATATATTTGTAATAGAGCTATAACTGTAATTGCCCTACATTGAGTTCACTGACTATCATTAATTAACTATCGATCTTCAACGTAATAATCAGAACTTCGTAAGAAGAAGAACACATATAAATTCATTATACGATCTAATCAATACATCAGCTTGTGAATGAAATCAAACATTTATTATTCTATCCAAACATTTCATTAAAATGGAATATTTTCTACATTTGATAAAGCACCGTAACAAACCATTTTCCTCACAAGAATTTAACACAAGTTTAGTATTTTTTTATATCAGACATGTTTCTGTTAATTGTATAAGCTATCAATCAGTGGCGTGACTTACACCCCCGTATCGCAGGGGGGAGGGAGAGAAGGATTCTAGGGAGCCCAAGGCCTGACTGGCACCAAGTAAGATCCGTCTTGAGTCTCAAAACTTGACTTTCTAGGGGGACCCTAATATTCTCCGTTACGCCACTAGTATCAATACAATTAAATCAGTAGCTGTTACTAAAACTGATAACAAAAACCTAACACAACTGCTGCTGAAAACAGTATGTAAATTTTTGTGTTTGACAATGACAATGAAAAATCATACCTTTTGTACAACACATATACTCAACTATCAATTTATGTTGTTGTGATTAATAGCACCTACCTGACATAGTCAGATCGAGGCCCACGAAATTCATCGCGGCTAGGGCTAGAAGTTGTACGCTTGTCCTTAGCCTTAGCTTTAAGCACCATGCAGGAGACAGTACGATTTTGCTCGGTTTCACCCCAAATTAGAAGGAGAGAACCCGGGGGGCAGGAGCCTCCCACCTCTCTTTCCCTTCCACCAACCACACAAGAGGTCTTGTGGCTCGGCGGCTACTTGGAGTACCTCCATGCCGCGAATGTACTGTACATTTACAAGCATCCATGTCTTCTCCGGGATTCAAACCCAGTCCCTACGTAATCGCAGTCAGCGTCGCTAACCACTATACCGGTTGGGCGACACTTCCAATTTATAAAATCATTTAATTCAATTCCATTATAAAAATCTACATATGAAGTGTTACCTATTCAGGTACTAACATATTAACGTTACCGCAGCCAAATTTGTGCTAAGTGAATTATGCCAAGATGTAGCTGCAAAAATGAAAAAAAAAACAGCTTCTTACATGTTTTAGTTAGGAAAAATAACACAAAATCAGTTTGATTTTGGTGGAAACTGACGTGATTCGCGTTGTGCAAATTTGGCTGCGGTGACTTTAATATGTTTGTACCCGTAATCAAAATAAAGAGTAATGACTGCAAATAATAATCAATTATTTCTTGGTTAATTTGTTTAGTATTTTTCAAAGAAATTTTTTTCATTTAGATATTTTTAAAGAGCCTTTAAAAAAATCTTGTGTTATTTGCTTATGTGTGTGCGCAATATGCATATATCAGTATGATCAATAATTCTATATTATTTAAATCTGTGATAACCGTTTAAGGAAGAATTAAAAAGCAACTGTGAAATATATTAGAAGTAGGATATAATTGTATTGCTGTGGTTATTAAATCTGCAACATCATGAATTAAAGCAAATACAAAAAAGTCACCTATTGTGCGTAAACAGTACGGCATGAAGACAAAATCAGTAAATTAACAAGCAGTTTGAGGGTTTACAGGGACGCAAAATTAGTAGAAACAGCTGCCACCACTGACAGCTAAAATGGCTCTTATTCGGTTAGGCATGGAGTCAAATTGGACTTGGATGACTGAAAATTTCAACTCATTCCATGCTACTTCAGGTCTATGTTACACTTTATTAAGCATGTTAGCTGGACTCTTTCAGTAACCGATTACCAGATGCTTTCAATGGATGACATATTTGAAGACCGTGTAGGCAGGGCAACAGTCAAATACCTTGTGTATCGAAGACAGTAAGAAAATTACGTGTAATTTTCTGTCTTGCATTATCTTGTTGGTAGAGAGCGTTTGAATGGCATTAAGCATAGGGAACAACCATTGGACTGTCAGAAATAAACCGATTTGCGTTCAAATTACCGTCGATACGAACTAGAGATTTGCGTGTTGGGTAACCAATGGCTGTCCACATTGTAACACCAGGGGCAGGGTCCATATGACGATATCGAATGTAAGCAGACAATGAGCGATCTCCTTGGAACCTCCGCCAGCATTCTTCTCAGATGGCCATCAGAATACTACAGGCAGAACCGAGACTCATCTGAAAAGACGACATTGTGCCCCTACATTATCCTGATTTGTCGTTCGCCGCGCCAAAGTTGGTGTCTCTCTCTACACTGGATCGTCAAAGGAGGCCGAAGTAATGGTCACCGTTCTGACAGTCCATGTTACTGCAAACGTCATCGCATTATACGAGAGCATATTCGAAGGACTGACTTATATCCTCGTCGTAGTAGGTTCTTTATTTCAAATGAGATTACATTAGTTATCAGGCACAACTAAAGATAGTCCATCTTTGGTGGCTAATTATCTTTATTGTTCATTATACAACCACTTAACAAACACAATTAATGTAACATTTAAAACTAACTAATTAAACTTTTGTTTCACACCATTTTTGTTTTTCATACTCTAGATCGTAATTCGCCATTTGTGCCTCCTCCATTTTGTAATGCTCCTCTGCCCCCTCGATTCTGATGGCAGCACCACCTACATAATATTTGAATTCAGGCGAATCTTACAGACTGTAAACATAACTATTCACTGACTAAAGATCCATGATGTGGTTGAACAATTTTGCAGGGTACGCGTTAGTTATAGGAGGACGTGAAGATCCTTCACGCTGTTCAATATGATCCTCAGAAACCCCCATTGATACCTATTCGCATGACAGTGATTGGATTTCGATCATTGTGAAGGGCTATATCACGAAACGATAATCTACACTCTCGATAGGCAACATTCCTGTCTCTATTGAATTCCGACACTAGCTGATAAGGATTCATTCTTCTTAATCGAGACATTACAAAATATTCTGAGCAAACTCCGACCGTAAGAAGTACTTCCCAAATGAAAATCCATTACACAACTTTTCTTTTTTTTTTTATTTTATGCGGTTCTTTAGATGTCGTTCCTCCCTACTGCGTCCTCCAAATACGCTGAAATACTAATATCATTTACGTACCCAACCTTTATATCTTTCATTGTATTTTGATGTTTGTCAGATCATGCCCTCCTGTGTTACAATTTTAGTGGCCAGCAGTGTAAATCAGTATTCTCATTTCTATGATTAACGTGACTATTATTTTGTTTCTATGATTTATTGCTTTGTGATTCTTACATTAATCGAAACTTCATTACATTGAATGACTTTATTTCTGAATTCCCTTTTTAAATGTAAGATATGTAAAATAAATCTTTTTTGATTATGTAATATATATTATTTCAAACGCAATAATTTATCGACGTGAGCTTTAATCTTATAGCTATGTAGTATCTATACAAATCGGGAGCAAACAAAAATCATATTTAAATGTATAAAAGGTAGAATATTAATAATCAATAAAAACAGTTCATTTATTTTTAAGAACTATATTAGAATGTGATTTTTAAAAACTGTATTAGAATGTGAAACATCTTTTAGTTGGATACATTGGAATATATATATATATATATATATATATATCACGAATAAAATGAGTCAGTCATTAATTTCTTTTTTCAGTTATACTATTAGTTCTCTCTTTCCCTATATATATATATACATCTTGTGCAAATTTTCAATCCTTAAGGAGACTTGGTACCATAAAAATCACAAACCTATCGTTTATTTTTATTTTCATTTAATCTTATTCTTTGCATTATTATCTTTCGATTGATATATCACTTGTGCATGTAGGAAAGTTAGAAGTTGAATAAAACTTCATTTGAAAACAAATTAGGCAATTCAGCCACACCCTCTTTTTAGAAAAAAAAGCTAAAAAATGCGTTATGATTAAAAAAATCTATTTTATAAATAGAAATAATAACTATAAAAAAGAATGTGTAGTATTAAAAGCAGAATATTTCCGAGGCAATACAATAATGTAATTTTTCTTCCTTGTGAAAGGTGTGCATGTAAAATTTTTAAATTAAGGCATATTATATTAATAATTTTATAATTTCAGTTCTTATTCCTGATATATTTTTCATACAAATGAAATACTTTAATATTATAAGAAGAAAAACAGCTAAAATTTCTGTCGTGACAGAAAAAAAAAATTTAACATTTTTCTTGAATTTTCATGGGCAATTAGTACTCTCTAAAAGTTGATCATTTATAAAAATGTGTGGGTTGAAAACATATGAAAATGCAATTATTTTAAAGAAAAATGTATAACTAATATCTTAAAGTGGTATTTTAAGTTTAATTAAGCTTATAATAATTATTTTTTCAGAATTGTAAACTTTAAACCTGTTTTTCTCAGTTTGTGTTTTTCGAAACCTTAGTGCATTCAAAATGCCACTCCTTCGACAATTATTTACCAATCACTTCAATTTTTTTCCTGCGTGTTAAAAATAAAGCATGTAATAAAATTAGGGATCCGTTTTGCTATAAACTGAATACTTTTTTTAAAAAAAATATATAATGTATGACATGTTGGCTTTTTCGTTGATTTTTAGCCTGTATATCAACATTTTATTTTTTTTCTCGAAAACGAATGTTATTCTAAAATCGATCCCTAAAGTTGATAAGAACATCCATAAGAATATTATAAAATAATTTCAGGTCAAAAAATTAATTTTTACAAAAGGAGTAGGATTTTAAAATTTTCCCAATTTTCTTCAAAAAAATTTAATTTTTAAAATTGTGTGAATAATATATGAAAATTTTCATGTGGTAACATTTTCTTGAATAGAAACATTGTATAAAATGTTAAAATATAATTTTTAAATACGTAAATAAAGAAGTTTGCTCAAAGGGTGCCAAGTCCCCTTAATAAAATAATTTTTATTCATCCATTCAAGCTCAAATACGTTTTTTAAACTTGTAGTGGATGTTACTTGATGTTCATACAGTCTTTTTCAAATATTAAGTTATTAATTAAATAAAAAATATGGATAAATAGTAACAAATAATACTAATAGTCGAACAGCATACATAGAAAGAAATATTTTTCGTTGAGTCCTGGTAGCGCAATGGGCAGCGCGTTGTACTTCTAAGCCAAAAGGCGGGGTTTGAATCCCACCTGGGATGGCCTAGTTTCTAAGAATGTGATTTATTTTTAATGTACTGTTTTATTAAAATAATCATATTTAATTAATGAATACATATTAACAAACAAACAAAAATAGTCCAACAACCCTTATAGAAAGGAAAATTGCAAGGAAAATTGCTTTCTAATTTGTCACTTAATATTGTGATTCTGTGATATGTATATACATATTTATATTAATTGTAACTATTTAATAAAAAGTAACTAAAATTAATATTTGTTTTTACCTAAGTAGGAATTGACTTGGTTTTTTTATATTACTTGCCATTCATTTTTTTCAACAATGGAAAATAAACCTAATCGGTTTAATATGTTCCACATAAAATTTTGAGCAAGACAAAATGCAATGTATCATGTCAAACTGAATTGGTATGTTGATGTAATGAACATCAAGTTTCTCGATTAATTACGAAGATTTAGCGTAACCTACCTGAAATAAGCAGAAAGGAACACAACACATCTGGTGCAATCCTCATAAATACTAGCACAATCGCGGGGCAAACATTAAAAATTCTAAATACTAGAAACTTGGTTGTCAACATTGTTCGACAGATAGAAATACACTTCAATACTTTTATATCGAATTCTATTTCAAATTACTTTATATAGTTACTCACACATCTTTCCAAGAAAGAACTCCAGGAAAGAAATTTCCAAGTTAATTTTCAGAGGGGAACTTTACAAATTAACTGAAAACCTTACACACAAAACGTTATCTCTAACATTCGAGATTAGACTACAAATATTTTATTTTCGAAACGCTTTTCTTTCCACCTATCAAAAAACAACCTCAAGACAATTAAAATGCTATTACATCATAATATTTCAGAAATTTCTTAAGACCTCAGACAAAATACACGCATGGAAATTATAATTTTAATTCGTAACATTGTGAAAATGTGTTTAGTCAAAAACGAAGCATCTTTGCTCAGCATTCTTTCCTTAGTCTCCAACTAAACAATTATAAATCAACGAGTGTCAAATCACATTAATTATACTTTACATTTACAAACGGCATGATAACAGTAGAAATGAGCGGAACTGGTTCACGATTCATTTAAGATACCCTCGTTGACTAACCAGCGTTAATGAAGTATAGTTTAACAAAGACGTACCAAATCACTACACAATTACCATGATATCTTCTTAGATATCTTCTAAGACTTCTTTCACCGGCAGAAAATACTCTCAGGAATCTTAATTACACTTTATTGCCTTCTATTTCAGGAAGGATTACCTTCGTTGCTTAATTTTTGCTACGTGGATCATTTATCCCAGTGAAAAGAGGATCGAATGGGATCAACAAAGTGTCTGCAATTGCATCTCAATGTCACCTATAGACAGTGTGGGATTTGTACTTTCTGATCAGTACAAAATCGAGTTGATTATGTGAGTAAAACAAAGCGTAACGCACTGGTAATCCCTCAGTTCATTTACTTGATTTAGGCTTAGTCAGAAACTCGTGTCTTAAAATCATAAGTTGTGAAAGATATTAATTTAATACATTAGGATTTTAATTCTTGACTTTGTTTAATTTTAATAGGTATAATTTTAATATTAATTCAGATTTAATTTTAAAAAAAATGTTTCTAAAACATTATATACTTATTTATATCCGTGAAAAAATGTAAAAAAGAAAACAATTCTAATATTTGTCTACGAATTTCTGAATATTCCATACATAATTATATAACAGCCAACTTGGAGGTTCTTGGTGTTTTGGAAATCAAGCAAAAATCAAAACCATACCACTTTTAAATGCAATTTTATTTACTGCCTTCGCTTGACCAATCACTATAATTAAAGGTAGGTAATGCACTTAATAAATAATCGGAATAGCAATCGCATAAGATTAATGTTACTAACATATAATTAAAATTTACTTAACTGAATACTGGAGAGCTCTTGATTCCTACGCTAGAATTATCTGTAAATATCTTGCTTAACTATACGACTTCCGGTAATAAACCTTGATCACAATTTATTCATTTTTAATCGCCCACTATCAACTATCGACCATCCTTGCTTACATAAATGCCAACGCTTAAAAAGAAGAACTCATTTAACTAAATTCCATCTTCTTCTTTGAGGAAAGTTTGCAACAAAACTTACAGTCAAAAAGAATAATTTTACCCAGGAGGATTAGTTGTGAAGATTAATGGATAGAACCGTTATGGTTATAGGAAATAATTAGTACATAAAAATGACACATGTTGCAATAGGTCTTATTATTATATTTCACTGGCTTCAAGCAGTTTTAAAAGTTAGTATATATTATTGTTCTGCACACACAAGTTGCAATTTTGTTTTTAAATTCAGATTAAAATTTTGCATTTCGATACTCTTACATCAAGTCCATAGCTCCCTTATATACAACGAGGGGTTATTTCTAGCACTAAAATTGAAATCGATCTTGCAGAGGAAAAAAAATCACTTGAATATTGATGCATTCAAAATGGGCTCATTAAATGTGTTCAAAACCATTTAGTCATGGCAGAATTGCGGGTTCACATTCTTTTAAAATTTTAAAATTGGAATAAAGATGGACCTTTCAGATTATGTATATAAATCATAATTTTCATTTACATATTGAACTCTTGTATTTTTCTTTGCAAAGGTTTTTTAACCAAATCTGAAAAAATAACTCAGTATATATATCAAGTCTTTCCTTCCTCAATGGCTCGATAGCACAGGGTGGATTTTGGCCTCAAGAACCCTTTTTCAGGCCAGCTTTCTTTCTTAGCTAGTGTTCTTCAATTCTCAGTTCTCAAAACTAGGAGATATTTACCCAGGCCATCAATTTATCTAAGATTCGGACTGCCCTTTATTCGTGTGACAATTGGTTGAGCATAGAAAACTTTCTTAGTGGTGCTGTCTTCATTCATTCTGATAACTTGACCTGCCCATTTAATTCGCTGTATTTTTACGAAGTTAACAATGTCAGATTCTTTATATGATTAATAGAGTTTGAAACTTGATCTTCTTCGCCACGTTCCATTTTCCTGAATGCCTCCAAAAATAAATCTTAAAATCTTCCTTTCGTAGATGCTTATCACGTTCTCATCTGTTCAAGACATGGACCAAGTTCCACATGTATAAGTTAATGTTGATCTTAAAAGACTTTTATACAATATAACCTTTTTTGTGTTTTTATATTGATTATATATAAAGCAGTTATGTAAATAAAAGGAAATTAACAAATTGAAGAAACCCAGCAAAAACCAATGTTCTCTGCAGCATTATTTGGCGAATTTTTTCGATGTAAGGTTTTGATTTTATTCAATGGCTTAAAGAATGCGAGATTTATCTGAAAACCATTTTAAATCACACTTTTGCATACCTTTCAATAAGAAAATCCTGTTTAGCTAAGTTTAACATTTGAGGTCCATAGCTTAGTTTGCTCATGTCTCTGCACCGGATCATTAAGATGAAAAACTAGCTGGAAACTGTGTGGAATAGATGAAAGGAGTATTTCGTAAACCGCTGCAAATAGTCCCAATCAGCATGGTGGTTGAATATGAATTTGCAGTTCCAAAAGAATGGGCGACGAAAATAATGAGCTCTTGGGAAAATCGGCATGTATCCTTGAAAATACGATACAACAATGCATTGTCCAATTTGTTTTCGGCGAGCACTTTGAAACAAAAATAAGCACCATGTTGCATGTTGAAAGCAGATAATCACCTACTCATGCAGTATTTAATGAATTTGAATGTAATTTCGATAATAGTAAAAATTGCATCAAAAAAGATAATATAATTGCTGAAATTATTTTAAATGAACTCTCAAAATACCTTTTGATAAGAGGGTGGGGGTATATACTTATGCATAATATTACTGATTTAATTCTCTTTTAACCGTATTTCCGGAATAAAATATTCAATTCCTTTTATATTATTGGATTTTCGTTTTCCACTTAGGTTTCCATCTCATCTACGAATATTCATGGTACACAATACTCCTTGGCACTCGAACAAATTCTGTAAAGTTATCACTTAAAGCTAAATCGCATTATCTCTCTTTTCCTCCCCTCAACTATTTTTATTTCCTTTCGTTCAGTTAGTGGCACCGATACACAAGTTTTTCTTTTTATTTCTAAGGGACTGCAATTGGTGTTTTACCATTGCAGACCTAGTACATTCCACGGAAGTTGGTATTTATTTTTAGTACAGCACCATATAGGTGGATACCAGCCTCCGCAGGAAATTTTAAAGTTCAGTTTCTCCCCTAGAGGGAGCACCTGAGCTCTGGCGATGCAAACTTGTACTAGGATTTAATTTTGCCAAAAGCACCCAGACATTCTAGGGATCTTTTACATGCCGTATAATCATACGTAATGGCCGCTGCCGATTTTTTGTTTCATGAAAATCCACCGACTTGGCCCGGGGTCGAACCCGTAACCTTGAGTGCATGAGGCCAGTGACAAACCAACCACGCCACCCAGCCAACCAGATAAACAAGTATGATTTCAGATGAAAGTAAAATTTAGTTCGATACACAACATGTGCTATAAGACTATTTGCAATTTTACGACACATTCTTATTTTTGTTGCGAAAACATATTTTGTTTAGTTATTGTGATGATTCCTACTAACGCATTTAATTCAAATCGTTTGATGTTCACGGTTTTCAAGACTTGAACGAATGGATTTGGAATCATACAACAAAAAGTTTGTGCTACATTTATATTATGACACGAAAACGCCTCATGTCGCTCGACAAGCGTACAAAATCATTATCAGATCACATTTAAGATTGCGGATAATAAATGTAAATTTATAAATCGAACTGTTACTTGATATAAGAAACATCTTTTATGAAACATTGCGAACCAAAACTAAAGAGACCGAATACAGTTTCATGATTGCTCATTGTGCAGCTGTCAAAAGCAAACATTTCAAGGAGGTGCGAATATATATAGGACATAAATATTCGGAACTTAATGAATTAATGATACATAATTAATATATTAAAAATCACTTAATGCGTATTCTTGATCTCTTTTCCCTAAATATGCATGTATTGCTGCAGGAATTGAATTATTTCAAATATTTCCTGATGTCTAGTTTGGGTCATCAATTCATACCTCCTACAGATTTAGGTCAAGTAGATTAACCCACTACCACTCGCGAGGGGTGTTCTGTGCACCCCAGCAACAAGAAAACCCTCCCAGGATTCTAAATGCACAGAACCACGATTTTTTTTTTTTACTATAGCTGCCCATTTTAGGTCATTGAACCTTCAGGCCTGATGCAATCCCCTTTTCTCAAACGATTGGAATGTAATGACATTCAAAATTTTATCTGGAGGGTGGCTGAGAACTCCAAACGAAAAGTTGAGCATATGTATACAGTCTGCTCTGAATTTTTGGAAAATGATTAAAATATTGTTTTTCTACTTTCTACTACCAGTATTTCATTAATTATAAAATATATTTACTACTGGTATATATACGTTTTACTGGTTTACGAAAAAATATAAAATTATGTGCTTTAAAATGAAAATGTTGTATGTTTAGTTTAAATTAATGTTAGTCCCATTTGTATGCAATAAATTCAATAATTGTATTTGTATAATACAAAAAACATCTTGTACTTTATAAATATGTATCATAATGAGACTTAATTTTATTTTCATAATTAAATACAAGTGTTAAAAGTTTTGGGTGTTCTCTACACCTCGCGAGTAACGACGGTACAAAATCAGGCGCGAGTGACCGCGGGTTAAGAGATGGCTTCCCCAGGAGGGGGGCCATTAAAATGTAAATGAAAATATCTGCCATATGCCCGACTCATTTCAATTGTTTTTAAAACGCCGGGTACACACACAACTTTTCCTCATTTCACTTCTCAGAATTTTACCATGACTGTCTCACTGAAAAACCAATCTCTGCTTGTACAGCTCTTTTACAAGAGTTTTACTGTGCATCAATAGATTTGTAGAAGTTCCGGACACTCAAGGGTATGAAAAAAGGCGCAGCTCCGATGACTACTCAAGGTCTGGAGAAAATGATTCAAAAATTCGAAGAGACAGATTCTTTTCATGTGCACTCTGATAGAGGTAGAAAAGGGTTAATTCGACGGTAGTTGAAGAAGTAATCACAGCAGTGCAGGAGGAGTCGAGCAGGGGTTTGAAACCATGCAATTATCGGGAAATTTCCCGAACACAGGACAAGCCTCTGAGCACGGTGAATAAAATTGTACGAAACATCTTGCATTGCTATCCATGCAGAATTAGCCATGAGAGTTGCTTTCTTCTGACCTACCAGCAAGAGTTTTTTACTTTAGAATTTCTTGCTCGCATGGAAAGGGACGATGAATGGCCGTGGAAAATTTTGTGATTAGATGAAGCACATTTCCATCTGACAGGATATGCCAATATACAGAACTCCTGAATATGGGCAGCAGAGATTCCACTCGCAAATCAATCAGTACCATTTCATCCAGCAAAGGTCACTGTGTGGTGCGGGTTTACAGCATCCTTTATCATAGGGTCATATTTTTTCGAGAAGACGGATGCTTTTGATCCTGTTACCGTTACCGTCACTGGTCAGCGCTATAAGTGTCCTTTACTCAACCACGTCATTCCAGATCTTCAACATCATGGTTGTGTGGATGGGATCATTTTTATGTAGGATGGTGCTCCTCCGCGAAAATCAAATCCAGTGAAGCAGCTGCTGAAGGGGCATTTTGGGAATGATAGAGTTATCTCTCAGTCGCGATTTCCCTGCAGTCTGGCCATCCTGATCAACCGATCTTAATCAGTGGGATTTCTGGCTGTGGGGCTATCTGAAAGATGTAGGTCTCAGTGCTCCAATTATGAACTTAGCTGAATTGGAATCACGCATTACGCAACACATTCTAAACATGACCCCGGATGTGCTTCAATCTGTTGTGGAACATGCTGTTTCTCGATTTGAACTTGCTGCAGACAATGGTGAACAGCATATTGAACATGTTTTGCGCCAGTCTCGCGAAATTTAAAAACCGATTTAATGGACGCTTTTAATGCGGTTTTTAGCCTCAGGACATTTAAAAACCTATTTTTCCCATCCGACGTGATATAATCTTGCCATTGGGTGGGTTTATATAACGTACAGTATTACACCTGAACAGTCATGCATACTGAACAACACACATGGTTTAACGTGTAACCATACCTTAGCTGCTTGTTTTACCATTCACTATCATTTCTAATCAAACATTTTTTTTTAAATTATAATGCTTTCAGCGCCATCTGTTGCTAAAATTTGGAATTATTTTTTTTCTCATGCCATCTGCTTACCCTTTTTTCCAATAATATTTCGTTCAAATTTGATGTCATTCCAATCAGTTTTTTTTTTGTTTTTAGCATTTTGAAACATTAATTTTAATTATAATATTTGTGTATATATGCACTGTTAGGCTTCCACATGCATACAACAAACTTTTGCAATCGTATTGATTCACTTCTATACCCTGTAGTAGCTGCCAATGCTTTAAAAAACAATTCTTCTGAATAATAAACAGTGATTATAATAATGTGATTCAGCACATATTACAATACACATTTTTTAATGAAATAAACGATTTATAGACAAAATAATATTAAAAAGCCCTCAATTATTTACAACTGATAGTCTTACATGTTTCCTTATCGAATTTATTAATCAATTGCGGAAAGTAAATAGAAAATAATTAAGTAAATTAGCGACAATGAAGTATAATTCATGGAAATTATATCAGTATGAATAATTCAAAAACTCTTATTTCTTTTAGCAAAATTACTTACTAAGTGTGCGTTCTCTCGTTTTGAACTCAACTCTGTGAAAGTTGCATTTTAAGAAGAAAATCTAATAACGTATTCTAGGTTCAAATTACATTTAGAATTATGTTTCTGTTTTCAATTTTACAGTAAGATTTAAATTACACTTAATTTAATTATCTGAGCAAAACAGAGCTCTTTCAAACAACTTATTTATTATTTCTTTTTCTTCTTTTATTTTAGTAATTAAATTTCGAGCCAAGATAAACTCCACTGTTTAATTTAATAGTTCATTACGAATGTTATTTGTTTTAAATATAATTACCGAATATTTTTTGTAAAAAAATATTCTAATCTTACTTTTCTGTGTTTAGCCCCTTCGCGCTAATTCATTTAACATTATGATATAATCAATTTGTTTCTCCCAAGTTTTTTTTGTTTTTAAGAAAAGGATAACCTTCTTGCTTTTAACTAAATGAGAAGAGGAAAGAGTCATTTATATCAGAAAATGTGGTATTTTTTTAAATCACAGTTTATGCTTCTAAGTGCTTCACAAAAAAATTCTATAATAATCTATATAATTTCACAAAGAACAAAATATGATTCTCTTAAGCCAATGTTTGTAATATAAGTTGTTTTGAAAAACTTTAATCCATTCTAAATTGTTTTTCAAAACAACTTAGGGTCAGTCTGGATAAAAATGATTCCGAATAAGTTTTTTTTTTTCTTTTTAAAAATCTCTCTCTTTTATAAAGTAATAACTTGTTTCTGGAACTTCTCAATTGGATCCAAAGCAGTAATCTATGTAATAGCTACAGTAGCTATTAATACAAGATCCGTTCAAAAAGTATCTGGCCTTAAATTCCCTCACGCACATTCGGGATTCTAAAACGGCGCCACTGTGCACATTCGGAGGTGACAGCCTAATGCACATACTTGAAATTTTCCCCTTCGTTCCAGTGTACCATTTGTTTCTTCTAGATAGTCGAATGGGGTGCTGTTATACGCGTGTTCGCTGTATTTTTATTTCTCTAAAAATGGCTAAATGGCTTGAGCAGAGGTACTATAAAATTTTTGTCAAAAGCTTAGTGATTTTTTAGGTGAAACAATTCGTAAGATTCGGCAAGTATCTGGAGACGATACTATGGGAGTCACGCAAATTAAAAAATGTGTTTAACCGATTCAAAAGTGGCCACATTGGTAGAAAATAACCAGTGTTCTGAGAGGCTACAAAACGCTCGTTGTTGAAAAGGAGGAAAATCTGATAATAAAGATTGTCGTTTTTCCATACGAAAGACTGCAGATCAAGTTAAGATCAGTACAAGTTCTTCACAAGCAAATCTGTGTGATGATGTGCATAGCGACTGCGAAATTTGTTCCCAAGCTTCTATTAGTCGAAGAGAAAAACTCCTTATTGCAGTTACACAGAACTCACTGGACACCATCAACGCTGAACTTGGCTTCTTGAGACTTCTGACTGTTCCTGAAAATGAAAATGCCTTTGAAAGGACCTCGTTTTCAGAGAAGAGATGAGATAAGGCGGAATACGACGGCGGAGTTTAATACCATTCCAAAAGAAGCCTTCCAGATGTGTTTTCAGCAATGGAAAAAAATGCGTGAAAATGCAAGAGAGCACTTTATAAATTTGATTAGTATCTTAATCGCTCAAAGTAACTAAGATATTTTTTTCTAGCAAAAGGCGAGATAGATTTTAAACAGACATTGTATGTTTTTTCCAGAAATAACATTTACCGAAAATAGCCTCGAAGAGCATTTAGAAACCAAACTCTTAAAAACTATTATAATTAGTTGTAAAATTAATAAAAAAAATGATTTCATATCGTATTCATAAGCTGTTTAATTAATTCTACAATAAAAAGTAACATGTTTTATAAAGAAAAAACACGATAGAATGATTTTTTAAATAATCCTTTTTCTACCCAGACTATAATTAAAAGAAAAGATGAAAATAGCAATATCATAGAGAATTCAAGGTTGATTTTATCGGAATATTTCATCTTTTTCTTGCTTTTTAATACGGGTTGAACATGATTTATCTTTATTTAGCTAAAAAGAAATTATTGTTTTTTTATATGTAGCATGCACTATTAAATAGTATTAGGAAGCCAGATGTAACAAATTAAGAATTTATAACCACCCAGTCATAATTTGTTGCCTTTTGAATAAATTAAAAATCTGAGGGAAAATATGTTTGTCATGCTTACGATATAAATCAATAAATAAACTTGGATGAAGAGAGAGAGTCTCCCTATCATTTACAAATCAAATTTTCAACACTCTCAAACAGTTATATGTTTTCATTTTTAAAAATCCAACGATTTATACATGTAGAAGAAACCCATTCAAATTTCTGCTTGTAATATATATTATTTAAATAGTGAACTATATATATAATATTACATGCATATTTTATTTATATTTTTCTAATAACACGCATTAGAAATAAACTTTTTAATGGAATAAAATAACAATAGGGCTGGTTTTATTTTTAACTCTAAATATCATTCGATGGAATTTAATTTAAAACATATCCCGATTACTTTTTCTTTACTTTTACTTTAAAAGAATAAAAGAGCTGACAAAATTGCTGCTAAAAATCAGAGGAATATTACTAACACCCGTGCTGCCATTCTAAATTTACATTATTTTAAAACTCATTTCTAACTTCCCATAAAAAGCAATGCACGTAATCGAATTTTAAAAAGTCTGTTTCGCATTGTTATTTTCTAAAACATGCTAAAATATTTGTTCTTAAAAATTTAGAGTGCACATTTTTATTCCTTGATTTACGAGTGTAAGACTCGCATAAATGCGTTGAATGCACAGGGATTTTTAAAGTTCATTTTTTAACTGCAAAAATCTTACATCAAAATAGTTTACTTTGGTGTTTATGTACAGTCCATTAACTCAACGAGATGATCTTTTTTTTTTTTTTTTTATCATTTCTCTCTGTAGAAACCATTTCCACGAAATCTTTCTTCCAAATTATCCAGAAACTCATGAACTTGTTGCGAATTATATAGAGAATAAAAAGTTAGACTTAAATATGCATTTGGGCCTGATACAAACATGCAATGAAAAATTATTGGTCACACTTATAATGTAAAATTAAATTTTGGATGGAAAAAGACTTTTATATTTGCATTGCTTTTTGTGAGAATATCTTTTAAACACTTCGTGTAAAATGGCGTTGTAAGCTACTACACATTTTTTCTTCATTCATTAAAAAAGTTGTATTATTTATCATTTGGAGTAATATAACTATGAAAAATCTCCAAACAAAAAATTCTCGAAGACTATACCCGTTAAGATATAAGTTACGTACAAAATGAAACTAAATTAAAAAATTTTATGATTATAAATATCAAATGTTTCTTAAGAAGACATTTTAAAAAAAAAGTTACAGATGTCACTGAATAAAAATTATGAGCATTATAAATCGAGTTAATTTTTTTTCTTTTTTTCAGTTGTCAAACATCCAATCACTACATCTGATAATGAGTAAGAATTTGTTCCAGAATATAATTTAAAAGTAAAAAAATGTCCAATTTGATTCACTTAAATTATTTACTATCTTACCTTTACGATATCGAAGTTTCTAAGAACGATAGTTTTTTTACTAGAAAGCTCCTAATGCTGGCAAACTCCCTTAAATAAGTTTAACTAGCTCTTAAGCTAACTTATTTCACTTGTACTCGTTTGGAACAAATTGTAACTCATGCAACATGAATTACTTCATTTTGGGACTTATTTTTTCTGGAGGAAGAGGCACAAATATAAAATTAATATCAAGTAATATCTATTATCTACACTGTTATTTAAAAATAATGTTCATTTAACGATGGTGAAAACAATACTTTACCCATTTTCAGTTTACCTTAAACTGAAATAGATATGATAAAGTTTATTGCCTATACAAGAAGCTAAAAACTCCAAAAAAATTTAGAAGACCCCTACTTTTACGGCACAAATGTAAATTTCAAAGCAAATAAGTAAATACTAATTTATATGATATATTTATTGCATATGACAAGCAATTAAGATTTTTTTACAATAATAAAATACAGGGTGATTCATAAAGATGTATACACTTTATACAGATTCTGTAAAGTAGTAACAATCGAAGATAAGCACCATCTCGGCGAAACTTAAGGTCGATGTACTCTTAAAGTTTATGTCTCACCCTTGTTGGAAGTTATATGTGCAATAGTATGCGTGTCATGTAACTAGACTAGTGATTCTCAACCTACGGCCCACTGAGCCTTTTTAAGTGGCTCTCAGTCAGGGCCCATTGCTCTGATAAATTCACTTCTTTAAGAACATTGTATTACAAATTTAATGGGAAATTCTTTGTCGAGAAATCAAACGTATCAATTTTGCTTTTTGCTGTCGGTGTCGTATGGTACGGATTGATATTTTTTTTTCTTTTGGAACGTTTACAGTTAGGGGTAAGAAACAACAATGGAGTAGCGACAATTTTGTGGGTGGATTAATTTTTAACAATTGTTCATATCTTGCAAGTGAAAATATTCAAAGAAAATACATCGTTTCAAGATGATTGGGAGGCTGACTATTTTGTAGAGAAAAACAAACAATGAACAGTAATTGTTTGATTCGTCAAGAAAGCGATGTAATTAAAAAATACCAATAAACTGGAATCATTCAATGATACTTTTCCTCAAAGATCTCATGCAAGAGGTGATACATGTAGGCGTTCTTGAATATTCTAAGCAACAGCAACAAAGTTTTTGCCAATGATAATATTACAGCGGTAACAAAGATATTCTACGAAGTTTGTCACATTATTGATAATCATATGAAACCGTATACGGATGGAGATATAGTGAAGGAATGTTTCTTAAATGCTTCTAATTTAGTGTTAGTGGCAAAAATTTAAAATATACATATATAAAAAATAATAATTAAAAAAAGCAAAATAGGAGACATAATATTTTGCTCAATTTTCCACATTTTAAATTTCAAATGTTGTCTTGGTCTTACAACATTTCTTCCCCCTCCCTCATTTATAGACATGTTATGGCCCGTGTGAAATAACAAACGTATATACACAAACAAACGAAATACAAACCACGTGAATTAGCTGGCATATGTATGCGGCCCAGTAGAAAAAAAGGTTGAGCACCCCTGAACTAAACAAACGAAATGGCGGCGTTTGCAGACTTTTTGTGCTTTTGAATTTAGCAAAATGTCACGAAAGCCACTTTTTTGGATATGTTAACTCTTCAGCAGAGGCCACAGTTGCATGAAGACATTGACAACTTCACTCTCCAATGTGATGGTGCGCCACCACATTGGTCGGACAACTTGTGAGATCACCTCGATGAACATCTTCCTCAGCGATGAATTTGACAAGTCGCGGACTAAAAAAAGCCACCCAATTGCTTTACTGCTTACCCAATAACTCCCCACTGATCATGACTTAAATCTTTGGGATTTCTACTAGTGGGGGTAGGTAAATGACAGGTCATTGGACCCTATCCTTCCTGTTGATCTAGCTACGGGCTCACAACCGTTATCAATGGACTGGATTCAGATATCTTAAGGTATCCGACTACGTTCGGAACTAAGTTTTTAAAAAAAGCGCGTAGATAACTTTCATGTTATTAAGTGTCACTTAGATTAGAACACATGTATAAAAATGTTTTAAGGACATTTTGATCAAAAAAATTATTTAAATACAGTATTTTGGCAAAAAAGTAACTTAAAATAACCCTTTTTTTTCAAAATATTCTCCTTTTATAAAGAGTGCTTCTAAAATAATAATATTTTGCTTATATAATATAAAGACTTCTTCAGAGAGTCTGAACGGTTTTGTTTTGAACACAATTCACATTATTTTCAGAGTTACAACCAAATGAAAAAATTATCGACATTTTTTTCTTAAAATTTCTCCACTCTGTTGTATTAAAACATGGATAAACTTACTTCTAAGCTACGTATTTAAAAATTCTAGTTGAGCCTTTGTCTGAGTTGAGAGGTCTGAGCTATATACAGGCAAAATATTATTATTATAGAAGCATTTTTCACAAAAGGAGAATATTTTGAAAATGGGTCATTCTATGTTCATTTTTTGTCAAAATATTGTACTTAAATAATTTTTTATTGTAATAATATTCTAAAAACAATTTTAAATACATTTTTTAATCTAAGTGACACTAAATATCATAAATATTATCCAGTTATAAGCTTTTTCAAAATCATGGATCCGAACGTAGACGGATACCTTATGGTATCCAAACACGTTAAAAAAGACAGAATTCGGTCAAAAAAGGTAATTTTGTTTTTATTTTTGTAGAATAGAGCTATCTTTTGTATTAACGAAACAAACTTTGTTTTGTTTCTACGCTACCTAGAGGCCAAATTACAATCAATTTTTTAAAGTTAGAAAACCGGAAGTTGGTTTTTAATCAACCAAAAGTGGTCATTTAAATTGCTCAAAATCTATCATGTCAAGTCTGATAACTCAAAATGTTACGAATGTATTTCTATAACACCTTTTGAACCTGATATTTATGTTATTATCTAGAGGATGTACTAAAATATTTCTAATTGTATAAATACTTTTTGAGATATGGCTTGTTATTTAAATAATGGTCTCATAAAAAATGTAACATTTCGAATAATGTTTATTCAATAAGCTCTAAAATTCTTAAATTTTAGTAAAACATTATATTTTAAATACATTTTCTAGACAAATGCGTCTAATTATTTTTTGTAATACTTTTACTATAATATATGGTTATTACTTTTTTTTCTAACTTCTTTGAAGTTTTTCAAAAGTATTGCTAACATTTCCCTTGTAATTTAAATTTTTGTAAAATTCATGTAATGTATTCTATTTAGTGTTATTTAAATATTAGTATTTATTGGTACTCAATCGTCTTTAAAAAGCATTTATATTGTTTAAATATGTTATTTTGTTAAAAAGTATTCCGAACGTGTTCGGGTGATCCTTGAGACTAAGGGTTTCCACATAGAACATTTGTGCCCGTCTCTAACAAGATTTTAAATAACCCCATGCAATTCTATTACACAGGGGTGACATATCATATCTTATATTTTTCTTGATTTATAGTGCTTTGAAACTGTATTTTTCTTCATGTCTCTCCCTGTTTTTAAATGAAACAAAAATTGATGTGAAAAAGTGTTTAATTTCTTTTAAGAAAATTGAGAATTCACTTACCAATTTTCTATTACTTTTAATAAATAGGGAAATATTAATATTTTGTTACAAGTCCATTAGCCTTTATTGTGGCCACCAAGTATCGTAACTTAGATTTTACTATTTCCTTGGTAGTATCTGTGTAAGATATATTCCATTCTCTTCTTGCAGAAAACTTTTAAGTGATAATTGTCCATTATTTAATGTTTATTCAATAGCCTTTTAAATCATGAACCTTTAATGAAGTAAATCAAAAATTAATATGGATGAAACAAAACTATATCTAAAAAATATTTTATGTGTATAAAAAATAGGGAATTATCGAAAATAAAACAAGAAAAAAGGGAGAAAAACTTAAGTGTATTTGAAGGACATATAAGAAATAGTGGCAGAAATAAAGTTGGGTTCTACAGAAAAGCCCATTAAATTTTATCCAAAAAAGCTTTCAACAGTTATTGTCAATCAGATTTATTCCAATATCGTTCGAAATGTGATCAATAAGCTGATTGTAACAGCAAAATTGAAAGAGAAAAAATGTTCATCAGTTTGCAAATTCAAAGAAAGTATTTAAAATTTATTACAGCGCACAAATTATGGGCTCACAATTTTTGAAGAAGGCTTTTCATATAGAAAAGCGAAAATATAATTAAAGTGGTAACAATTTTCATCACAATATTTGGAGGAGAAAGAGAGAATCCATATACTTATCTTACTACAAAATATTTAATTCCAAATTTCGAACACTAAGAGGCTTTTTCATGTTTTTTGGGAAGGCCGCGGTAGCTTAGAGGCGAAAGTAACGGACTCGTGGCCGGCGTGTCATGAGTTCCAGCTTAGTGCCGCTGAAGATCTACAGTGTAGGGGAGCGATGAATTTAAATCTGTTGAGAGTTCAAACGTCCTTCCGTAGGTATGATGTAGTAGTTAGGAGAAAGGGTGCCAGCTCAGGTGTCATCCTTGTCACTTGACGATGGCTCAAAATTACGAGGTCTGTCACCAAAATCCCTCATGTAGCTGAATAGTGCGACCTTAATATTTGCTCACTCACTCAATCCTCTTTTGGGTCTGGATCATACACAAGTAGAGTTGGAAAGCTTGTTCTAATCATGGACATGTGAATCATATATATATAGTCAATTTAGATATATATATATAAGAATTATGAGAAGAATAAAATGCCATTAAATTAGGTGTAAGTGATAATTTCATATTCTTGGAAGACACAATGATACAAACATGTAACACATAATGTCTTTAAAAATGTAATCATAAATTATATATTCTCTTTCCCAGTCCTCAGATATAAATGTCATGAAAACGCTTGAAGTCTATATTTGAAGCGATTATATAAAAAGATGCAAGATTATATATATATAATTTAAAATGTGTTCAGTAACCAGAACGTCATGAATTTATTGAATTAAGGACTATTATTCATTCATAGGATGATTAAATTAATAAGCTAAATGAAGATCATAAATAAATACGTAAAAATACAAATTGATAACTTATTTTAATTTACAAAGTATTTTTCCTTACGTATGAGAATGCTTTATATTTCAAAACTAAAAAAAGAATTATGATGCGAAAAAAAAATTAAGTAAAAGAAAGTGTAATATTTATCAAGTTAATGTTCAGAAAGCATAAACTGTAATGGAAATAAAATTAACGCTAATTATACATGTATTATATTACTTCTGTGTGATGTATTATGTAATTCAAATAAAATCCAATTTTAGATTAAGCTGCAATATTAATGCAAGTTTAACATTATGGTTCTTCAATTAACCGAATAATAATCGGACCCAGAGGATCTTGGTCTAATAACCGTCACTCTTCTTCAATTATATAAACAAAATGGAGCAAGAGGTTCCAAAATCTTAGTTACCGCATACGAACTGAAACCTCATTAGTAGCCCCCTGGTGAGTAATTAAAACGATTATGATAAACCAGTCATTAGACGCAGCATGCTCAGGAAAAGCAGGCACAAGTTTCCTAAAACAATTTCGCCAACTCATCCTTCATAATAGTCGAGTTCGCGATGAATAGCTGAATATTCAGTTAGCGAATTACAAGCCAGCTTAGCGGCGATCATTCGAATAGTTGGCTTTCTCTGATAAGCCACGTAGATATTCCGTGCCCTCTGCTGAGTAATGTAAATTTCTGCATTTGCCTTGCAATGATCATCTCATATGCATTATTTTAAAGACACAAATTGTGTAAGAATGCAAAAATGTTTATTGGTCATTTTTGTCCAAGAGATAATATATTATTAGCTAAAGGATAATGGAAGTTTACTATGAGGAAACTGTTGATTATATCTGTAGAAAGAACTCGCACATACAAAAATGTGTCTAGGAGGGTATCTTTGGAAGTAGATGTATGCTAGGTATTTAAATTTTGATTTACTTATTAAAAATACAGATAATACAATTTACTAGATAACTATACAATACATTATTAAGTAAATATTTTATATACCCAATGCGAAAACGGTTGAGCAATCAAATAAATAACAGTTATATAAGAATATTTATTCAGAAAATTACTTTTTTTCAGTAGGTGTTAAGATTTTGAATTCACAGTTTCATTACTCATTTAATGATGTTGTCGATTAAGTAATATCCATTACCCAATTTTTTATTGTCATTAATATTTATTGAAATTCAAAAGACTTAATAATTCCTTTTTAAACCAAGCTGTGAACTTTCGTAATGTAGATTGAATACAAAATTTATCATGCATTATTTAGCTAAAAGAAATATAAATTGATTTGAAAAAAAAAATTGTGACAGCAAAAAAGTTTAGATGTAAATTTATAAAAAAAAAGTTTTAAAAAGTACTCTGAACTCCAAAAGATTCAATGAATGAGACATAACTCTGTTTATGTCTTCCATAAGTATAGAAAAAGCACTATTAGACTTTTAGATGAATTCAATGGATATTGTACCAGGAAAGCTGTAACTACATGTAACGAACTACATGCAATATCTCACTGTTACTTAAAATGACATTGATTTGTGTAGCGAAAAGAAAAAAAATTCAGAAGCGAGCTGACCAGAAAAGTATTTTACAATCATAAAAATGATTAGTAGGAATGAATTTCATGTTGTCCTGGTCATTATTCTACTATTCTATCGTGTTAGCTTAGAATTCAAGAACATTGCGTACGTGTAGCATAGAATATCATCGAAATACAGCCCTTTGAAATGTTCCAATACATATTTGTTTATCTTTGTTTATTAATTTAAAAAGAATCTTTTCACAGAAAACAGCACTTATACGAGTTAGAGAGTGATCAATAGATTGTTTACTTGTATATTTGAACAGGGTTCAATTGATGAGGATGACTCCTAAACCGGCACTTTCCAAATTTCCACAATACGACGTAAAATAAGGTATTTTTATCACATATGAATAGATTTTACGATCTCTAGTACTCCAATGAGACACTGAATGATCGATAATGATCAAACAAATGTTATGGGAGCAGCTCAGTTTTCATGTACCATCGTCTCTCCCAGTGGCGTAACGGAGAACATTTGGGCCCCCTTGCAAAGTCAGGTTTTGAGCCCCCACGTTGAATTTTACAAAGGGTAGGCACTTGCGTCAGTCAGGCCTTGGGCCCCTTAGAACCCCGCCCCCTCCGCGATGCAGGGGTGTACGTTACGCCACTGGTCTCTCCAGACCAACTACTGCCTTCTAGATAGTACATTATATAATGCTGTTAACTATTTCTACCAAAATTCTGAAATGACTCATAGTTTCGAACCAACTGTCCATTGATAATTGGAGATGCTTACCCCCTGATAGTTTTATATCCCATTTCTAGTTTTCTCTAAAATGATGACATATGCTCATACAGTGCGGAAAGCAATAAGTGAGATATTCGTATTTTTTACCTGGTTCAGAGTGTGTAAAAGTGATGGAATTGAATAACCGTCAACAGATAACTGATATGTAAAAAATTTGAGCATTTTCTCTTTTACGTAACATGTGGTAACTCGTTTTTAGAATATAAATAGTTCTAGAGCTCAAGGTATTTATTTACTGATCACTAAATTTTTAATTGTATCTATGTTTGAGCACCTACGAAGCTCCCGAACCCTTGTCTCATAAGAAATTTTTTTGTCTAAAAGTATAGTTGGCTGTAGAAAATTTCTTAAAAGATATTAGTAAAAAACTTTTTAGCATTCCAAAATATCAGAACTTTGAATGTATATTCTCCGAAACAAAGAAAATAAATTGAAGTAAATAGAAGCCAAATTGTATATTTACTCAATGCTCTGAAGTATTAATATTCTCTTGGGTCTATTTCCTTTCGAATATGTATATATATAATTCTGTTGGTTATTTTATATTCTTCTATGCTACAGCAAGCATGGGTTCACTAAAATGTTGTTACGATGAATACGTTATCTTCATTCTTATTTCTTTAAGTAGAGTTTTATTGCAACATTTTATGTACTTAGTTATTTTTGTTTGTTTGTTTAAACTTATGAAACGTTTCCATTTCAGAAAAAACATACTATTTAAATTGTTCGAGAAAATTTCTTTGACTTCTTTAAGATTATTCAGAAATTCTTGTATGTGAACTTTATTATAGGAAATGTGATGAAAAAACCACAAATAATTTCTGTATCTTACTAGTTTTTAGAAAAAGTTTTTAACATCTAAATGGAAATTCGAATCATAAGTTCACATGCAAGAATTTTTGTAAAATTAACTAGCAAAAAAAAATGTTTAATTGCAATCATTTTATTGTTCGCAAGTTAAAAATAATAATACATATATTACCATTTTAATAGTTTCCTTATATTAAGTAGCAATTATTGTTATTAAAAAAACTAAAAAAGAAACGTTTGGAACCCTGATTTTCCAAAAGCGTATAAATTGATAAGATTTATGATATTTAGTTTCACTTAGAATTAAAAATGCATATAAAATTGTTTTTAAAAAATATTACATTAAAAAATTATTTAAGTGCAATATTTTGAAAAAAAATTAACATAGACCCATTTTCAAAATAGTCTCCTTTTTGTAAAAAATGCTTCTATTATAAAAATATTTTGCCTGTATATAGCTCAGACCCTCTGTACAGAGGCTCAACTAGAATTTTTGAAATATAAATATATCTTAACAGTGGGTTTATCCATGTTTTACGGCCATAGAGGGGAGAAATTTTAAGAAAAAAACGGCGATAATTATTTCAGATAGTTGTAACTCTGAAAATAATGTAAATTTTCCAAAATTCATAGTTGAGTCTCTGTACAGAGGTGTCTGAGCTATATACAGGAAAAATATTATTATAATAGAAGCATTTTTCACAAAAGGAGAACATTTTGAAAAAAAAGATTATTCTAAGTTAATTTTTTGCCAAAGTATTGTATTTAAATATTTTTTTTGTCAAAATGTCCTTAAAACAATTTTATACATGTATTCTAATCTAAGTGACACTAAATATGAAAATTATTCATTAATGCGCTTTTGCAAAATCACAAAAAAATTACAAAACGCGCTCTGTGAAGCAGACAACGCTTGTCTTTTTAAAGAGTTATAACAAAATTTATATTTTAATAAATTGTAAAAAATATGTTTCTTGATTTCTTCATAAAATGCAGTATAAAGTTGACTGTTTCATTTTAAGTTTTTAATTTTTTTAAAAAATCCAAAGCATATTATAACAGTGAAATTCCAACCAAGTTATATACTAGTTTTTGAAGAATATAACGAATATTTTACCAAATGAAATAAATAAATTTCATTAAATTAAGTGATCATTATATTTTTACTTTAAAATTAGAATACAATTAGAATACAATTGCTGTGACAATTAAATTTCCAAACTGCGCGTTCTCTAGCCGTTAGGCTTGGTGTGAAGGAGTGGGAATAGAATATAGTTGACCTTGATCTTTCCGGTGCAGGTGACACATTATTCACCATTCCTATATCTAGTTCTTTTGTCTTTCTTCCTTGTTTGAGCAAGACGTTGTTATATCGAAGGATCGCAATCATGATAAACTTAAAATCGGGCTGCATATAAATTTGTAAATCCGAAGGAATGTTTCTTTAAAAAAAACTACAACTGAATATATTAATTTGTTAAAAGAGGTGTTTGGAAATTATTGCACGTCACATAGCCACATTTTTGAATCCCGCAAACGATTTTCGAAAGATCGGGAGGTTGCGGAAAATAATGAACCTTCTGGTCGATCTGTGACATCAAGAACAGGCCATTCTCATCGTTTTGGTTCGATATTAATGGAATCATCATGATTCAATGGGTATTTCAAGGCCAAACAGAGAAACAGCCGTAATTTATTGAGGTCCTGTGGAAGCTTAGTGGAAGAGAGAGAAAGAAAACGCCAGATCTACAGAGCAACAACACGTGGACTTTGTACCAAGACAGCCTCCTGGTGCACATTGCGCTCTTTGTAACACATTTCTTGACGAACAAACGCATTATTGTGCTCGATCATCCACCATACTCACCAGATCTCTCACCATATAACTTCTATCTGTTTCTTAAAGTTAAAAATGCATTCATTAAAATACATTTTCAACCTGTAGAAGAGTAGAGGCAAAAACGACGGACTTACTGAAGAGGGTCACACTTAATGAGCAGAAGTACTCTGGAAAACTCGTAAGTAGCTATGTATTAATGGAGAAGGGAAGTATGTTCAACGGGATTAAAAGGTAGTTGTACATTGTTTTCAATAAAGCAAACTTTGTAGAATATGTGGTTGTTTAATTGTCACATTGCATGGTTTATTTGAAACCTCTTAAGGTGCCTGACTAGTTGCGAAGACATTTTTTTGAAATTTTGCTGAAAATTTATTTTTAAACTCATTTTTTGTTTAATTATAACTGAAAACTAATAAAAACAGCAAAAAAAAATTCTTTCAATGTATTTTTTTAAATATGGCCAATTTTAGGTTTAAATTAGACGTTATTTGTACGTTACGTTAAACATAGTAAAATAAATTCTAATGCATAATATTTCAAAAAACCCACATAATTTTACTCAAAAAACAGTTACTAATGAATTGACCTAATATCTTTGAAAAATTTTAATTTGTTACTGAACTAGAAGTCAAAAAGTGCACGCAATGCAAATTTTTCAAAAATTTCACATTTATCACACAGAAAAAAATCATAAAAAAGGTAAATATGCGGTTTTTTCTTAATCCCTACGTCACAGCATACATACTATAATAATGCACAATTACACAAAATTACAGACAATTATCTACAGAACTTTTTGAGATATCATGCTTAACGTGTTGTAAAATATCAAAAAATCTGTTTCAGAGAAAAATGCATTTAAAGATTTAAAATTCAAAATTTAAAAAACTATACTGCTGAAAAAACCTAAAACCTCTATATATCAAAAGAACAAACATTTTCAAAGCAATTATGAATATTATATACTTTCTTCAAACTTTTATCTTTTAATATTTTTAACAATTTTAGTGTCAAAAAGCTTTTTCTTAAAGTCTTAAGTACACAGTTTACGAAATACAGATTAGACGTATAAAAAGCACTTTAAAAAAACCTTATTGCATTAAAAATAAAAATATTTTACATAGAAAAACAAATATACATTATTCCATATTATTTTAGAAGTTAAGAAATATATCATACAAAATATATTTGTGTTGTTTTACCAGTAAACATTCACGAAAAAACTCTTGAAAAACATTGTTTATCACAAAAGTTATCATAAATTAGAATAAAAATCCTGCAAAGAAGTACTTTAAAACCCTCCATATGAATATACTAAGCCTTCTGTTTTTTCATCCTTAGTACTTTTGTTTTTCTAGCTGCTTTTCTTTTTTTTCGAGACAATTTCGCAATCGGTAAAGAATGTCTTAAAGATGTTGAAATCCGTTGTTTATCAAATTTAAGTAACTCTTGAGCAACACTTTCAGGAAGGGAACCATTTACATTTCGAATTACTGATAATATACCAGCATAACCAGAATTATAAAGTATTAGAGCTAATAATGCACCCAAACGAAATGTTTCCAGTCCAATAAATATATTTTTGGGAACAATATTCCACAAAATGTTGTTATAACTTTCATTGCAGTTCTGTGTCTTACCATGAAGACATTTTTTCAACAAAGTTTCATTACACAGTTTTAGATATGTAGGCTTTATTTGGTTTATAATTTTATTAGGAAGTCCTTGCTCAATTTCTTTGAGGGGACTCCCAGCTGCTTTTGCCCTTTGGTAACGACACCAACTCTCAGATCCTTCAGGACACTGTTCATGCAATGAATTGTTTTTTCCAGATACACAGTGAAAAAATGCAGCTATTACACTACTCATCATCTTTTGTAGATTACCTACATTGTTTCGAATAGCTATTCCATAATAGTTCTGAATTCTGTCGATTAATTTATTAGTTAATTTATTTTTCCCTCCCAAACCTTTCGTCGTTTTTTTTAATTGACGCAACCGCCCCCCTACACGTTTATGTACATGACCTATACACTCGAGTTTGGTTACTGTATTAATTCCATAAAAGTTTTTAACAGATTCATATCCTTTTGAGTCCCCATCTCCGTAGTATTCATTGTACTGTACATTCCTCACATTTGATCTCTCAAATATACGGTAGGCTCCAACAACCTCCATGTTCCCCGCGGAACCTTTGTAGTTCGAACATACATGTTTCGATGATTGGCTATTGCCTTTCGCGCATATGTGGCAATATTGTGTCATAACTTCAATGTCTAAAATTTTACCGGTGTCAACTGATATGGCACTTACACACCCATTCAAAGATGAGTAGCCTCTGCGTTGCCAAGTAACATCAATGGATATTCCACATTTAGTGAAACTATTTGAGCCTTTGATTTCACTCAATGCAGCGTTGATGTTTTCTTGAGCAACGCGTTCAGTTGCTTTCAACAGTTTTCTTTCTTGATTGCGGAAAGCAAGTTTTGACAGGAAAGGTAAACCGAGGAAAGCACATAATTTTGCCAGCTGAAAATCCTTTCCCGATTATCCTTAGCCCCAAAACAATTGAAGAGTTTATAAGACAAGAACCTTTCATCTTCTCTGTCGTAGGGAAACCTTTAAAGATGGAGCAGTTTTTGCACTTTAGGTTCATATGTGAGCATAATCCACTGACAGAGTCTTCTATAAGTTCCAAGCCCTGAGAATAACAATCAGGACAACAAACTATGGCAAAAAATGAAATCAAAGTTGTCCAGCTGACAATTCTATTGTCTTTAGAAGTTTCAAACAATCTTTCTGAGAAAATTTCCAAACTTGTATGGCTTGATTCCAACTTTTGGCACTAGCGGATTCAGTAGAATTGAGCTCAGATGTTTCATCATTCTCATTAATTGTGGCACGAATGGTATAACGATTTCCAGTAAATCGGCGCTTCTTAGACCTCCCAGATCTTGATTTAGCCATAATTAATCAATATTTTGTCTTAAGAAAGACAGTTTTTTTTCATAAAATATATCAAAATAATAAATTAAACGAGGAGCGAAGAATCGAGTAGCTACAACATAAGCAAATCGAAAAATGACAACAAACCTGTAAAGTTGTTGCCAAATTTTACTAAAACTATTAAATAATTTTTAAAAGAATATCACCATATTCAGTTTTAATGTTACCAAAATTAATATTTTATAAATAAATTCAATAAAATTCCAAAAAAGAGTAAAAATCTTTCAAATTCAAAGTACTTCCGGTTTCGATTTCTAACTTCCGGTTCGTTTTTTGTTGTTCTCACTTGACATAAAAACTGCTATAACTTCGTAAATAATTGGAGTACAAGCAAAAGTAAGGTATTTTTAGAAAGAAGAAAATTCAAATATTAAAAATATCAAATAAAATTTTTTTTGTCACGTTCATCAAAATTGACGATTTTACACTAGTCAGGCACCTTAAAATAATTTCAAAAAAGTTCATTTTTCTCCAATGTATTACTACCGTTACTGAAATCTAGTAACTTGATTTTTTTCACGGTTTTAAAAGATGTTTGATTAAATCTTGAATTATAATCCGCAAGAGAATATTAGGAGACAAAATACTCTTGAGAGTAATATGATATTATTATAGAAAGAAACTACAATTTGATTATAATTATTTTTTGGCAACAAACTTGCATTTAAAGTTATTAAAGTGAATAAAATCTCAAATGTGCTTTTAAGAAGCATACATAATAAATAAATTGCTTATTATAAAAAAAATTACAATTTTTTTGCAAGCTGGAGAAATAAGATTTCAAACTATTAAAAGAATCTTAAATAAATGCAATAAATTTGAAGATGTATTAAAATTAAATAACAAACAAACTCTATTAGCTATTTATTTATTTATTGGTTCTCATGAACATTTTATTTTACAACAGACTACGACCTCAGTGACCACCGAGTGGACTAATAAAATTACCATGGCTATCTCGTCTTGAAACCGAAAATTACAATGAAATAATTCAGCGAATAAAATTCGCAGAAAACAAATTTTATCCAAGTGTGATTTACATCGCATTTCGAAATGGGATGGTTGCGAAGAAAATTTCAACTTTAATTAGTTCCGAATTTATTGTAATGCAAATGTAAATGTCTTGGAAAGTTCTCGAACGATCTCAATATGTATGGTATTCGAAGTTCTAAGGTGAGCTTCTTTCTACGAACCTTTGATCTGTGAATCTCTTTACAATGTTAATTAATGTGTTATACACATAGAAGTTCTTTCTTTGGATTACGTTTCGAATTTAAATATTCTGTAATTTTCGGTCTTTGATTTTGTCGGCAAAACTTGCGAAATTTTCCTTCTATATCTGATGACAAATTTGATGAAGTTAAAAATATTTTTTAAAAGTCATGTTAAATAAGCTCATACATTTGAAACTTGGGTTTGAAAGATTGACGTTAAAGGAAATATTTAAACCACTTGATACGAAGAAATGTAACTATTTTAATAAAAAAACAACAGCATTTTAGTTGTTAATTGGCATAGCAATTTTCTAATTATGTAGCAAAAATCAGAAATAATTTCGCTTTCAAAACGCTCATATATATATATATATATATATATATATATATATATATATATATATATATGTATATGTATACAAATATATAAACGAAAATATAAAAATAAACAGATATTTATAAACTTAAGATTATATATATATATATATATATATATATATATATATATATATATATATATATATATATATATATATATATATACTGGATGTCTACTAAAGTCCTTTGTCACTATCTTAACTTAGGAACCGCTGCTGCTTTTTTTAAGTGGTGTCTAGGTATAGTAATGTTGCCATGCTCTACTGAATAAAACCACTGACGGTGCCAACTGGAGGTAAACTGTGGAGCTGGTTTTCCTGTCTCGAAAACGGAACGAGAAATGGGAAAAAAGGGATTTACTCAGTGGAGCAGCGGTACTCAACCTTTGTTCGAGCCGGACAACATACACATGACAGTTATTTCATCCGCGCCGCAACATGCGGATTATAGAAGAAACGCGCTATAAGACCAAAGCAACATTGACAAACAAAATTTATCAAACTACGAAACTTCATTTTTGGCTGCTATTTTAGTACTATATTAACTTTTCTTCAAACACACTCATAAAAATATTTTAATGAATTTTTTTCGGGATACATTCTATTTCCTTTCATCCATGACCAAGCGTCTTGCTGACATTCTAGTATTAAAAAACAAATTGATAGCAAAATTGAAGCATTTGATTGTTTGATTGATAGAATTTCCTGCTAAATTTTCAGTACATTGTGCTCCAATAATTGATTTCCTAGTGCAATGGGTCATGACCGGGTCACTCAAAAAATGCTGGTGGGCTACATGTCGTCCGCGGGTTGAGTATCACTGTTGTAGAGCAACATCGATTTAGTATGAAAAGACACCTTGTGGACATTAATGCAAATAATAGAATGATTAGACCGGGCATTTGTTTTTCGAGATCTGCATTGTGCCGTGACAATAGCAGTTTGAATTAAAAAAAAACAACTAGTGATAACAAATCCGCCTTTACTAAGACGTGTATATCAAAAGAGAAACATTTGTGGAACATTGACGCTTGATAGACGGGAAATCGTCTTTTCACACTCGATACAACTGTGCTAAGAAACTGATTCCATAAATATGCACACGATACATGTACCTTTATTGGAAGTGAAAGATGACGCTTAACACGTTCACTGCCGCTGTAGGGGGAAGTGATCTCTACATTGTCATCGGTAGAAATGATTTTTTCTCCACAGGGCGGTTGAAAGGGTGAATAAATGTTGATGATCACTCTTTTCACAATAGCCTGTTAAGACATTATCCCACATCCGCGAATCCACGCTATTGCGCTCTGGAGTTGCGCGATGGCAGCACGGTTTTTGCCTGCGAACAATAGTAAGTGCATACGTCGGTTTCAGATTCATCAGTTTGCGTATGTTCTCTGCTTGCTGTATTGAACACGTTCCCGATCCATCGTATAGCAATCGTTCATAGTTTTGTTTAAGTATTCAAGTTGACAATATTGTGCTATTTCTGCTTTTGTAGTTGTTGTTTTTGTTTCTAATGCCACCTTTCTGACGTAGTCACATCCACGAAATTCATCGTGGCAAGGGGTTAGATGTACGCCTGTCGTTGGACTGGGCCTTGAGCACCATACAGGTGAAAGTACGAATTAGCTCGGTGAAATTCCCCGTAGGGACGATAGATGGCGACACCCCCTATCTCCACCTCCCCAATTTTGGCATGGAACTGAAGGGGAGGGAAATATTCTCCTGTCCCCTGCACTTGTGATTCAGCCCACAAGACTTTCGAACCCACTGATTTAACGAGCACGCACTCCATGTGTACTTGGAGGGTATTTTGTGGCATCGGGCATCGAACCCAGGCCTTCCGGTCTGGAGTCCGATGCTCTAACCACTAGGCTACCAACGGCTGTTTTATAGTAGAAATAGTAATCTGTCATATTTTAAAAGAGGTATTTTAAACGTTCAAAACACAAGTGTTAAGACCCAATGGTATAGGTCATACTTATGCCACTGGGTTGATCGCAATACCTTAAAAAGTTTAGAAGTAGCCCACACCCTGAAAAATTTCACCCACTCTTGATTATGTAGTGTACCTTTTAAAACCAAGATACAAATATCTGCTCTGTAGAACAATCGACTCACTCATGACTGATTAACAATAAATCCAAGCTATGTTCTTCCAAAGACCAAGATGAAGAGAGGCTGATTCATATTATCATTTTCCTAAATCAAAGTCTTAGAATTATCGCAATTGGTTGTAAAGATTGAAGTATCGAATCAGCTATATCGAATTCGTCATATAAACTTACCTTAAAATCATGAGACATTTTTTTTTTTGTCTGAAGTAGCTAATAAGATAATTGGAAACGTTGAGCGTGCCTAAAATCAGATATCAAACAAGAATATCAAAATGTAGTTAACTAGTTTTACTTCATGCTGGATTTCGAAACTTATCAAATCCCTTCGTATTCAAGTTTCGAGAATGGCAACAAAATAATTCGATCTATTCATATGTAAAACTATTCTTACAATATGTACCCTTGACTTACTATTGTGGAACCAATCATTTGATTGGATGATAAAAATGCCGCTGAAAATAAATCGCATGGAATCCATAGAGATCCATTTCCCAAAATGAGCTGGAAGATTTATAGAAGCATTTGAGTATACATTCTTTTGTACGAATGGCTTTCATCTAAACAATTTTAGAGAAATTATTGTGTGCTTGGCCATAAATTCATCGTATATCTTTTATTATTATTATTATATTTCACGATATGTACTTTTTCTAAATTTTTCAAGTGATAACTTCTTTAGGCACGTTTTGCTGAAGGGTGAATCTAAATTAAGCGTTACATTTGGCTGCGTTACGCTCAATTGGTTTTACTAGGCTCCAATCGGTAATCGTGCTTGGATCGGCGACTGTCGTTTGGTTTTGAATAAGAGAGTGAATAAGAGAAGAGGAGTGCAAGCGAAAATACTTGGGAAAAAACTTATTCTTTTGCGGAGCTGGAAGTAGAGAAGAAACGAAACATAGGATCAATTATTTGATTCAGTAGAAAGAGCAGATTTAAGCACAAAAATGGACCAAAATAATTAAAATCCAAAATTTTAATATAATTGATTGGCAAGAAAGTTGCTAATATTTTGGTTTACATTAGAGATTACGTGAAAATAAGCGCATTAATTGTGAAAACTATGAACTTCCTCCTTATGTTTGCTTAGATAATTTTTAAAAAGTAAATAGCTCTCAAGCCTCAAGTTTTCCAGGCCTTACATAATATACGGCGGTATATTAGTTATATAAACAGTACTTAGTATTATCGCAACTGTATTGGCGACCTTATGAAAGAAAACACATGGTTGCCAGTTCAGCGCGTAAAACACATTGGAAATCAGGGTTGCCAACTTGGAGAGTTATCTTGAACGTTGGCATTGTTGTGATAGTATATAAATATCATATAAACATAAATATTATATAAATAAAGTAAACATAAGTAATTTACACATAAATACTTTTAAATAATTAAACTAAATGACATTTAAATCGTATACACCCTTTACAGAAAATGAATGAAATAAACAAATCCACCGATGGATGAGCAGGAAAAGGAGAACTACTTAACGCTCGTATGCGAAAAAGTCGTAAAATAGTAAGTAGTACATCCCAACAATTGGATTCTCTTGTCCAGAATAAATTAAAAGTTTTCACTTCTATCCTGTTGCCATAAGCACACACATTTTTTTAAATTTCAATTACTTAAGAATAAGTAATAAAGGCATTGGTCACTCAAAATAAGACTTAAGGACAAGAATACACCCTCTATACATTTCAAAAACATAAATCTTAGGAAAAAGTACTTCTTTCCGCGTAACACATATAAGTCGTTTTTTTATACGAAAAAAGATTAAACCAATCATCAATGGAACCTATTCTTTTTAAGCGATCTTAACTTTTTTTAAAATCACGACAATAATCCTTATCGATCTAAGTCAATCCGGAAAATGATCGGAAGTCCAGAATATAATCCTTTCAGAATTAGAAGACAATCGAATAAAATTAAGAGGCTGAAGAACGTTTTCCTCCAAGGAAGTTTCTCGAAGTTTCAACAATTTTAACTGATAAAATTGCTCTTTACTGACGGTGATAATTTTAGTAAAATATTAGTTAGTACAATCAACACTTGTTCATTTCTACTTGAATTTAGTGATTTTTGATTAAAATTATTCGTTGTTGAGATATTATTTACATAGTGAACTGAATTGTGTCTAGAAGCATTCTGCAGAATTGATCACAACCGTAGAATTTAAGAACCAAGGGCGTAGCTACTGCCGTATCAGCCGTATTAGTGATACGGGCCCCCGAGCTACAGGGGCCCCAATTGTAAAATTTTGATGCTTTCATATAAGTTTTATTATTGGAAAAAGGGACCCAAGGAATTTTGGTACAGACTAGACTAGTACACTCTAGACTAGTAACGTCATTGTAAAAAACTAATTTGAATCGTTTTATATGAAGATTTGATAAATGTTAATGGGAAATAGTTTACGTATGGATTAATTTAATGGGTTTCGAACTTAATGCTACTACGCCTTGACTACTAATGCAATGAAAAATAATGCAAACTAGTGATTCCTAAAGTTTCAATATTTGCGACAAATATTCAATCATTTTTTTTTCATCGCCCACAGCCTCCATCCAATAACGATGTATTTAAATCAATAATGCTACAATTTGACGCTAAAGCTGAAATTAGACTTTAACCTCTTAAGTGTCACCAATGAATATAAACGTCTCACTCAGCCAAACCATTAATTACCCCGGACGTATAGATACGTCTTTCCAAAGCATGATTTTTTCTGCGCAATATGATCCATAAAATTATTCCAAAGGCTTTGAAATGCAACAAAAAGGCCTTGAAAGTGTTTGCGAAGGATTTCTTTATTTCAGAGGATTTGTTTCTCCAGCCTTCAATACATCACTTAAGCGCGCATGCGTGGAAAACGGTGGCATTGGGGAGTGAATCGCGTAATTTTTAATCGGCAGTTAAAGGATTAACACCGCACAAATTATCAAGGTAAGTATTAATTTTGTATATAATTTTAAATATGACAAGCCCATGGGATCAATGGTAAATTAATTATAAAATACATTGTTTATTACTGATATATTTATAGGTGCATTTTAACATTGTAATGATTGATTGATTGATTGAATATTAACGTCGCACTGTTCAGCTACACGATGGCTTTTGGCGACAGACCACGTAATTTTGAACCATGGTCAAGTGACGTGGACGACACCTGAGCTGGCACCCCCCTCTCCTAACTACCACACCACACCAACGGGAGGACGTTTCAGCTCTCGACAGATTTAACATGCATCGCTGGCCTACACGGCGGGTCTTTAGTGGTACTGGGTTCGAACTCGTGATAAGGCAAGCCACGATCCGATACCTATACCACTCGGCTACCGCGGCCCCTTTAACATTGTAAATGTGTTTTTATTTTTTATTGTGCCAGCATGTATTTTGTTTGTTTACTTTCAGCAAATTAATAATTTTTTTAAAAAATAAACTTTTGTTTTGAACTTTAAAATATGCTCGTCCCCCCTCGTAGAGATATCACGCCCCCGTAGGAGAACACACCCCACAGTTTGAGAAACACTATTGTAAACACTACGCCTCCTCAGTTTTGATACCTAAATTCCAAAATGATGCTTTTCAATTGAAAAATGTTTATATTAAAGTAAACTACGTGGCGAAAAGATAAATGTAATTTCTGAAAGATTTTCAGTTTTTAAAATGATTTCTTTTTCAAAAATGAATAGTAATTATTCTAAAAAGAACAAATAAATGAATAAATATACTGATAAATAAATTTAATAGTATAGAAATATGCAACACACTCTCCTAAAACTACGTGAAACACGATCTAGCTCATTTAAAAATAGGCATGACGTCAGATCTAGAGAAGCTTGCTTCATAATTAAATTCTGAAAAATCTGTAGGGAATTTCAAAAGCTTCCCTTCCAAGTGTGTAACTCGACCACCTATAATTTCATCATAAAATAATTTGCCCGTCTGGATTTTTCTGTTTTTGCGCATACGTAAACATAATATCCTTGCTTTTATTAGCATTTATTCACCTTTGATGTTAAATCAATCCGTTAATAAACAAATGTGTATGATACAACAAAAAACAAATGCAAAAAATACCGAAAAAAATGATGGTCGTGGAAAAATGTAGCAATCTCCAAATGCAAAATGAAACATGATCTACCGTATTTAAAGATAAACAAGGAATTACATAGTCATTGATACAAATAATCAATTTTAATTTTCATATATTAAATCAAAAATCAAAAAAAAAATTCAAAATGAAATTTTAAAGTTTCCAAAAGAAATTTTAAAGAGTTTTCATCTAGGCTTGTAACAAGATCTTACATAATTTCTTCACAGAAAGCTTTGCTTGTCTGGATTTTTCTGTTTTTGTGCTCTACCGCGTATACGTGCACAAAACTTTTTCTATAACTGTAGATTCACTTTTAATGTAAAGTCAACTCGTTAATAACAAATGCATATGACGATTACCTAACATGCAATAAAATGATATTGTGTGATCTATACTCTTCATTTAACCAGGAACCATCAAATTTTATTTATTTGCAATAATACTCATTTAATCGATACAAAAAAATAAATATAGATTTGGCTAAGTTTTTTGAAGTGATAACTTCTTTAGGCACGTTTTGCTGGAGAGTGAACTTGAATGATGCGCTTTAAAAAGCAAAGAATTATTACGTTTTGGTTTGTAACGCTCGTAATAATGGTAACAATACTACTGAATGGAATCAGTTGGGTTAAAGGAGTGATGTATCGGAGAAATTTGTGCAGCGAAATGTAGAACAGAAAATCAACAATTAATTCAATGGTTGCTGTTTATGTTTCCCCAAAATTAAAGTGTAGAGAAAATTATCGAACTCATTCACAAAAATTTAGTTGCCTACATTGAAGCTGGATCAAATCTTCTGAACAGATTGCCTATTATTTTAAGTGGGGATTTTCATGTAGATTTTTCAAAAGAAAATCAATGTTTTTCGTAATTTTTTTAAAATCAAAACTCAATTTAACTATGTCAAATGTGATCCAAATGAAATCACGATAAAGTATGGAACAACACTTGACGGGGGAATTTTAGATATTTAAATAATTTTGAACTAAAGTAATTATAACATATTTCAGCTACCATAAACATTTTGTTTCATTCTTAGAATACCATTAGTTCATAATTATGATCGTACATTTCACAAAAAATATTACTTTATGAGTACAGACATATGAATAAATAATTTTCTAGGACAATACTAATAGCTCCCTGTTTTTTATTCACTGAACTAATCCTTGAAATAACATTACAAAATTTTAAGTTATTACTTCTATTGTGTGTTCATAAGCACACACACTCTTTTTTGTATTGACATATTCATTCATCATTATCCAAGGAATAGAAACTATTTTTACCATAAAAGAAGCGGTAATTTATTACTCACCGTTAGAAAAAGTTACTTTTGAAATACCGGGTTTCTGGGGAAAATTTTTGTTTCCATTATTATAGAGACATTTATTAGTTTTATCAGAAATTGAGCCGCAAATGATATCTACTGAAATTACTTTTTCTTATGACGAGAGCAAATATCAATAACGCTTCATGCAGATTGCCAAAGGAAAATAATAACACGTGCTGATTTTTTAAACCAGGAAAATATATAAAACGATTTCACACACACACACAAAGAGGTTTAATATAATTTAAGATTATTTTAAAATATAGAGATAATTATTTTTTTATTGAAATATCATTTATGGCATCAGGATTAAAATATTGTAATATTCCGTGTCACTTCTTTTAAAACTCAAAGAAGAGTTTTGATATACACTCTAGACATTTGAAATACTTTGTTAAATGTTGACTTAAAAAACGCACACACAAATTCAAATTTATGAAATTAGCAATGTTGTGAATTTAATTCAAAAAAATCACAAAATCAAATTACGCTGGAAAAAATACACTGGTGTGCAAAAATTAAGGACGAAGTCGAAAAATTAGCATATCAGCTGAACGAAGAGGCAGAGCGGACAGAAAGACCAATCAGGAGATTAAGTAAGGTGATGTATGGTAGCACATGCGCAGATATGCAGGTAGACGTAATGGGAGAGTGTCTGTTGTCGGTGTAAGATCAGTATTTCTGGCAAAGAGATTTCACGCCGTATAGCAGTTAAAATCACACCGAGTTGCTGCCTCAGCGAGAAATGGCGAATAATCAATCTGTTAGACGACATCTGGATGCTTTTACCCGAGGTCGAATTATTGGGAAGTTGGAGGAAGGCCGCAGTGTGACAAGTGTGGCTGCAGAGTTCGGAATTGCTCACAGCATCGTTTCACGACTTTGGAGACCATTTCAAACTACAGAAACAGCTATCTGGGGGTTCAGTAGTGGTCGTCCACGAGGAACCACACCCGCAGATGACCGGTACATTGTCTTACAGGCCAGAAGAAACAGGCGGCAGACAGCGGGAGAAATCGCTAGACACACGACACAGGTGACTGGACGACCGATATCGCGTTTTACCGTGGCCAGAAGACTGCACGGTGGTGGTCTGTTTGCACGACGCCCTGTACGGTGTGTACCTTTAACGCCTGCCCATCGGAGAAGGCGTTCTCTGTGGTGCCGGGAACACCGGAATTGGAGAGACAAAGAATGGGGACGAGTACTCTTTACAGATGAGAGCAAATTCAGTTTGAGTAGCGATTCTCATCGCATACTCATCTGGAGAGAGCGGGGAAGCCGCAATCATCCCTCGAACATCATTGAAAGAGACAGGTATGGAAGGTCGCGGTGTTCTCGTTTGGGGAGGCATCATGCTTGGTAGTCGTACAGACCTTCACATCTTCGACGCAGGTTCAGTCAACGGGACCCGTTATTGTAACGAGATTCTTCTTCCATATGTGCGTCTTTTTAGAGGCGCTATGGGTCTGCAGTTCCTTTTCATGGACGACAATGCACCCTGTCATCGCACAGTAGCTGCCGAACAGCTCTTAGAGAGTGAGGATATTGAACGTATGGATTGGCCGGCACGATCTCCGGATCTCAATCACATCGAGCATGTATGGGTTTTCTAGGCAGACGCTTGGCAGCTCGTACCTTACCACCAGTAACGATTCGGGAGCTTCGATTGGCGCTGCAAGACGAATGGGAAGCAATGCCTCAACAACTCGTTGACATCCTCATTCTCAGCATGTGCAGACGCTGTGAAACCTGCCTAGCAGTCAGGGGAGATCATATCCCCTACTAAAGACCGGATGTTTCTTGCTGGACACCCATCACAGGGATGTTTCGGCCTTCAGTCGCATTGCGCTACATGCTACTTTTTCAATCAAGCTTCTTTTTATCCCTCTGATTTCTCTTTTAGTAGGTGTTGCTTACATTACACATGTCCTTACGTATTGGGGATCTTACGGTATTAAATGTGTTGATTTGGAAAGCTTTTGTACAAAGTTATATTGAAAAAACCGTCTCATCCTTAATTTTTGCACACCAGTGTATATCTATAAATTATTCATAGTTTATAGCAGGGATGGCGAACCAATGTCACGCGACACAATACTTTGGGCAAGTCTGTGAAAAACGGTTTGCATTTTAGTTTAAAATATTTCCGTAATTGATTCATATATCAAGAAATTTTCAGCGAGATTTTCTCAGTTCAAAGAATTATCGGAAGCGCTCATGTTTATTATAAACTCTGATGTGGCTTCATTTAAAAAACTGAACTTGTCCCAATTCATTAAATTGAAGAATTTGAAATGCAACTGATTGATTTCGAGTCTAGTTCAATATATATTCAAAAACTTAATGAAACAAAAAAAGTTGAAATTGATTGAAACAGAAAAATTAAAATGTAATAAAATTAAAAATGCCAGTAACAATTTTTTGGAAACAGAGAATTGATTCCAGACACATTTAACTGTTTAAAGAAACTCTAGTTCATGCTATTTTAACCATATTTCATTTTACCTATGCCTATGAGTCATTATTTTCAGAGATGAATAACATTGAAGACTTGCGTAGAAAGTGCGGGGCAGATGACTCCAATTCAGCGTGCATTCTGCTAAAAGTAAAATCTTACAATCCTAGTATTATTTGTCATCTAATCTGCAACAACAGAAGCCACGCTGATGTTACTTTAATTTGAATTAAACATATAACTAAAACATTTACTACTTTACACTGCAAAATGTGTATATTTTTCCAATAAATAAAATTTGGGTATAGCTTTATTATTTTCGAAAAATCACAAGTCCAAATTTTTTGACGGCGCGTCTATATCTCTTTAAATATTTCCTTAGAAAAAAAAAAAGGCGCGTTGAGATCCATTAAGGTTCTCTAGCTCTAGTTCATAGGTACAAATTCTTTTCAAGAATTAAATGTACATGCCGTGAATCACAGTGCGTGAAAGGAATTTCAGCGGGGGGCATTTTTCACTTAAAATTTTTTTTTCACAATTCTTTTTCTACATTTATTCTATATACACATATATAAATTTAACAGGTTGTAAGCTGAATAACTATTCACGCGAGAACTAGCATTACTTGTTTGAAAATATATTATTTTTGCATTTTACATATAGTAATTTGTAAGTATGTTTATATTTGCCTGATTTTTATATTGTTGCATTGTTGTACTGTATTGTTATTTTTGTGTTATTGCAGTGTATTAAAATAAATGCGTTATATTGTATTGTATTATTAGTGTTCTATTATTACTCTATACTACTGTTATAATTGCGTTATTGTATTGTATTATTAATGTTATATTATTACTCCATTCTACTGTTATAGTTGTGTTATTGTATTGTGTATTATTATGGTATAATTGTCTGAGAGAACAATGAATCCGTAACCAAAAAAGGTTATTGTATTTTTTTATTTTTTTTTTTTTTTCATATTTATAAAATTTTTTTGACTACAATCAAAACATTTTAGTTAATAACGAACAGTTGTTTTTTTTAATTTATTATTTTTTATCAATTATACTGATAACAATGAAATAAATCTGAATAACGAGAATTTAGATTAAAAGTATAAACTGTTGCTTTCCTTTCAGAAGTGATAACATTAATAGAAGTTCAAGTTCACATCATTACAAATACTAGAAGATAAAATTTTTTATTTTCTTAGGTATTCAGAAAGTAAAAATTTATCTATTATAGAAGAAATTACTGATATAACTCCGTATCAATACAAATATTGCTCTTACATTCATAAACTAAAGTAAAGCTTTATAAGCAATTAACTGGGGTTATTTATTTTTCAAATGCGTGGCCATTGGTCATCGAGTCATTAGGCAACGTGCTCTCAAATACATTTTGCAACACATTTCAAATTCTTAAATGCAAAGCACACTTCTAAATGAAAAGCGTCTATAACTTGTCAAGAATCACACAAAATACATAAAGGAGAGACAGTCAGATCAAAACGAAACAAATGAGCACAAAGGCATTCATGTCCTGCCAATAGTCTAAATAGCAATAGTACGAGGAGAGTTCGAGACATAGTGAGGTTTTAAAATTTTTATAGATAATACACTGCTGGACAATTGCTAAGGACGGATAACACTATCATCCATAGCAACCACAAAATGAAAGGAAGCAAAATGTGGAAAATTAGAATAAGTGCGGGATATTAGTAAGAAGAAGCATGAGTATATGCAAATTTTTTTCCACGTCTGTTCATCACGTGATAGCGTTCATAAGAGCTTTAAAGGTTTTGACGCGTGTGGACCGTTGTTTCAAGTCAAAGTTTTACAGGAAAGACTTAATAGACGAACTTAAAATTTTTGGCATGTCTTCACGACATCACTTAGATGATTTTATGCGTGGCCGAATTATTGGAAAGATCGAAGAAGGGCGAAAAATAACAGATGTTGCCAGGGAGTTCGACATCGCTCACAGCGTTGCTTCACGGCTGTGGAAGTCATTTAAAACAACTGGAATGTGTAGTAGACGGCACGGGGGAGGTCGTGTTAGAAGTACGACGCCTGCAGAAGACAGATATATCGTCCTATCAGCAAAAAGGAATAGGCGCACCACAGCTCAGCAGGTGGCAAATCAGTTTCTTGCTGCCTCAGGAAAGCAGACCTCCCGAAAAACTGTTGCCAGACGTTTGAGGGGAGGAGGACTATACGCACGCAGACTCTTTGTGTGTGTCCCATTGACCAGACAGCACCGTACTGCCCGTTTGCAATGGTGTCGTGAGCATCACAATTGGACTAAACAGGACTGGGCATGCGTACTATTCTCAGATGAGAGTAGGTTCAGTCTGTCATCGGATTGTAGTCGCCAACTGATCTGGCGTGAGAGTGGTACTGCTTATCGTCTAGAAAATAACCAGGAAAAGGACCGATATCCGACATGCAGTATTATGGTGTGGGCCGGCATCATGATCAATGGCCACACGCGCCTACATGTGGTTGAGAATGGGACTATGACGGGCCAACGAAAAAATGATGAAGTTCTACTTCCTCATGTTCGTCTTTTCCGTGGTGCTGTCGGTGATAAATTTGTTTTTATGGACGACAACGCAACATGTCATCGAACACTCGCTGTTCAGGATTGTCTAGACAGCGAGGGTATTCAACGTCTCGTATGGCCAGCGCGTTCTCCAGATCTAAACCCCATTGAAAATGTGTGGGATGCTTTGGGGAGGCAATTTGCTGGTCGAAACTATCCTCCGACAAACAAGAACACCCTCATCCGTGCACTCACAGAGGAATGGGATAAATTGCCTCAACAGCTGCTGGATAATGTTGTGCAAAGTATGGTACGACGTGTGGAATGTTGCATCACACTCCACGGTGGACATATCCCGTACTGATACCTTTCTTTAAGGTGCCTGCTGACTTTTAGATGCATTGTTCCATTTCTCCGTACGCAGATCAAATGAACATTTTTTTTTCTTTCAGATGTTTCACAGCTTTTGTACTTTCCAGAACAATAAATATTCTTTATTCTAATGTCTGAACAGTGTGGCAACTATATTTTATCCTACTGGGCCTCATGTCCCGCTTAATGTTATGCTACATAGCAATTTATGATCCGTCCTTAGCAATTGTCCAGCAGTGTATTAATTCCCTGTTTAGTGCAATAAAGAAGATCTTTGGATGACCTTTGGAGAAAATCCATATGCCTCTTTTTCCCAAGAGGTTCACTATCTCATTTCTCAAAAGACCACAATGGGATGGCACTTACTGGAAAGTAAACTTTGTCTGAATTTTACTTTCCAGTAAGTGCCATCCCATTGTGGTTTTTTATTTGCCAATGCCTGAAAGGCAGAACTTGAGTCCGATAAAATTACAACCTTATTAGGTGGGAAAAGACGGACAGAAAGTGGCAGAAATGCTAAATGAATTACTTCTACTCACCATCATAGTGTATTGTATGAGAGCCAACGTATAGGTACAAGGAAAATAGGTCACAGAAAATGCCAGAGGCCAGAATGAAGTTCAAAAGGGAACATAAGTTAAAATAGAAAGTCCCTCACACATCAGGAGGATAAATTAGTATTAATGGGTCCCAGTGCGATCACACTAAGAGCAGTTGCATAAACGGCATTTTCCTCACATTCAAAGTCAAGTACAATCTAATATCAAGAACCATAAACTCCATTAGATTTATGTGATAAAACAGTTCATAAGCCTTTTCGTTTAATGAACTTATATTGGGGGCTCACCCGGACGCATTTAGTGAAGCCCTTATGAGTCTTTAGTTTAAGTGCTCTGTGAAAGTCGTAATCGCGATAGAAAGAAATATTTCGGAGTCTAGTAAGTCAGTACAGGATATATCTGTATTCTTACGCACCAGATTAGTCATTGGCTTTAGGCCACAAAGTAAATGCATAGCCGGTACGGGAGTGGATCATGTGTAAGACATTCACTTGGAAAATATCAAACATTCACAAGACTCCATCCGAGACCAGCATTCACTGCAAAGATGAAGGGTAGCTCTGCTACATCCTCATTTAGATCTAGAAAGTCCCTTGAGAATGGGACTCTTTCTAGCTTTTGAGATGACGTGTTCATCATGTTTGTTCCATTCCAATTTTTTATCAAATATGTAGCCCAGATAAGGTGAAACATAATTATGCTATAAGCAAGGTTAGAAGTGAAGCTGCCTTTTTAAGGTAAAATACCGACTATAGTAGTCTTATTCAGGTATATAGTCATATTCCTCTAGACTCTCGAGGAATTTATTAAGGACAGTATTTACACTCAGACTATCCTTCAGATGTACAATACCAAATAAAAGGGTCGTCCTGCAAAAAAAGGCAGCATTATTCGGTCCAATCAGAAATCATGATACCCCACAAGTCATCAATAAAGATATTGAATGAAATGGGACTCATCTCAGTGATGCGTGGTTCACTTTGTTTAAAGATGAAAACGGATTCACCAAAACGAGTGACGCAGAAATGTTGTGAAAGAAAGTTCCTGATCCCAAGAGAACGTACTATTGCACACACCCAGATTTTGTAATTTCTGGATACATTCAAATCGCTAAACTTAATCAAAATCAGCCTCAAAGTCCACAGCCAGAACAAAGCATCTCTGATCGAGAGCGTTCTTTATGGACTGACCCAACATAGTAACTTGTTGGTTTGTATACATCCATTTTCTAAATTAGGGTCTGATTTGAGGATATGAGGTTATTATACTCAAGAAACCAGCTTAAAGATGATGTGCTAATTATGGAAAAAAAGATAATAGCTATTGAAATTATATAAGGGTTTATAACTTGGTAAAAATAAGCACCTTTTTTCAAATCGCAGGAACATCAAGTTTTCAACTGTAGTCTTAGAATTCCAATAATACAAAGATCGCATTTCTGAAAAGCGCGTTTCAGGAAATTGGAATGAAAATTATCCTCGTCAGGACACTTTCCACTCTTAACACGCCTAACAGTTTCTATAAGTTCTACCATATTAAAGTTTTTGTAAAAATGCTGGTGTCCACGATTTGGGAAAGAGTTGGAATGATGAAATTCCCCCCCCCTAATAGACATTTGCTGGATCTTGAAGACTCTCCCCAAGCCTTATCTAGAAGAATAAAAATAATTAATGGTGTTGCAAATATATCTGTCATCAGATAAAATCCAATTACCAAATTTCAATGGCTCTCTGGTAAATGCAATCTTTTTATTCATTAATTTGTTCACCTAAATATAAACTTTTTTCCCATCCCTTCTTGATCAATTTTGGAGATGAAATCATAGAAGCAGTTTCTTTTTGTAGAGATAAATTCTTTATGAAGATTGCCATCACACTTCTTCCAGTAATCTATGTCCTCAGGTCTCTTAAAGCCACAGAATGTTTTACTTTAAGAGTAGCAAGATTTTTATTTCAGAAAGGTTTATATGAATAAATTGCTTGCCTCTCAGTAACCACTTTTTTGAGTTACCAAAAATGATATTAGTAAATCTAGAAAAATTGCCATCAATACTCTCGCCTGCTTCACAGAAACTTGAAGTAGATTCAACAATAGATTTAAGATCTACAGTAAAGGCATTCCAATTAACTTTAGTAAATTTCCATTTGTGCCTAACGGAATTCATTAGTGAATTTCTTGGAGTAAAATAAAAATGGTAACAATCAATCATGCACCAAGATCGTAAATTGCTTTTCTCTCAGCAACATCGGAAATGTTTGCAGAGGACTTGGTCAAATCTGGATTAATCCATTGCAGTTGTAGTGCAGATAGCTTGGGACGTCCAAATCATTAAACAGGAGTTTCAATTTTTTCTGACTTTAAAAGATCCTCCATCAATAATCCAGCATTATTTGCATCTTTATAATTTCAGCGTTAGCTATGGACGTTGAAATCCCCACAAGGAATTGTTTTACTGTAGAGAGTTAGGAGGCCAAAGTCACAAGTTTGTTGTTATCTGGTGGGACGTGTAACAACCGTAAATTTTAAAGTGTTTCTTTCATTTCCACACACCTAATTTTACTAATTCAGCAGGTGTGAGGAGAAATCTCTAACCCTATGAAAGTCACATATCAAATCTTTACACAAACCCCAAACACTGCCAGTGATTATATTGATTTGTAAAGAATTCTAAAGTGATACGGTCCCAAAATGTGGAGTTTCAGTGATTCGTGAGGAGAAAAATTAGCTTCGACAATAATAAAGACATCCATAACATAAGAGTTTAGAGTAGTCAGTAAATATACCTTAAAATCTGTCGTATAACACCCACCCATATTTTCAAACTGTATTTCATAATTTTTAAATTCATTCACCAAAGCCCCCCACCCCCGATTTTTTTACAAAATAACAATAAATGTACTTGTACAATGCTTGTATGTTTTTGAACCATGTATTTGAAAAGTTATCCCAGGATTTTGAAAAATTAGTAAACTTTTAAAATCCGAACTTTTAAATTTCATTTGATATGTCATTTTTTTTCAAACATTTTCCGATCTATGTAGAAGTCTAAATTTTCTTACGCTCATCTTTTATTTTTATTTTTAACGCTATCCTTTTCATACTTGGCATATAACGCGAACTATCAAATTTCGATATCTTTTTTTTATTTTAAAAGTGCGCGTTACGCTTTGGATTTCACTGTAAGTTCTTTCTTAAAGCATTTTGCTGCAGAAATTTCAGTCACCGTATACCAGAAAATTATTATTAATTGATTGGATTTATCATTTATCTGTCAATTACAATATATCTGGTTCTCTTATTTCTCTTGCATACGAATGTTAGTTTCACTTTAAGTTATAAAAGAATTGAAAATTTATTCGAAAAACCAATTACATTTAAACAAAGCAGATTTATTTCAAATGACTTTCTGGTGCTATACAACTGTTATATATTTTATTTTAAATTCTTAAATTCTTCGATCTCGTCATGAAATTCACATTCTTTTTGTGCATTCAATTTAAAATGCTTGTCAGTTTATAATTATTTAGCCATGCATTATATGAGAAGTATTCAATAAATGTGTACGAGTATTCAAGCATAGTAACGCCATATAATCAACAAATTCAGGAAGCCCTTACATCTGCCAGATCCTCAATGTGGAACAATTTATTTTTCCCATAAAATATTCTGATAAAAAAAATATTAGTAACGAAGCACGCACTTCCTTTCACAAGAGAAAATAGTTGTTTTTATAATTATCGGTACCTGAAATATCCAACAAACACATTTTTATTTTTAAAGAGGTGAGCTTGTGCAATGAATTTTTTCCCTGGGAATTCCGAATTGTGCAAGAATAAAGCTAATAAACATATTAATGATCAGTGTTGCGTGGAAGCCAAGAGGTGGAAATTTGGAACCGAAGCATTTGCGGTGAACGTGGTGGAAGGTTTGATTTATTTATTTTGTATTAAAATATCGTTGATGGTAAGAAATAATCATTAAGAATTAAATGAAATGCACTGCATCCAACGGAAATATGATTAAGAGATTTTCGTCAGCTTATTTAAAAATTGTTAAGATGACTGCTTTTAAAGTCACAATTTTGAAAGAGCATATAAATGGATAACTTTTTAATTTTATTTTTAGTGCCAGTTGAATTAAAATGTAGTTATAAAATTAATTTACAAATATTATTACAAGAAAAACTTTTGAAGGAATATTTTCTTCAAAAACTGAGAAAGATTTGAATATTTTCCATTACATTCTCCTTTTATGAAAAATGCTTCTATTATACTAATATTTTACCTATATGCAGCTGGGTCTTTTATACCAGGGCTGAACTAAAACTTTTGTAATACATAATTTAGAAGTAGATTTATTTATATTTCATTATATATTAGAGTAGAGAAGTTTAACAAAATTGCATTTTATTAGTATTCAGTCGTTATTATTTCAATTGATTGTAACTCTGAAAATAAAAGAACGTTTTCAAAAATTTTAGTTCGACCTTGGTATAGAAATCTTAGCTAATATACAGGAAACATATTATTATAAGGGCATTTTTCTTAAAAGGTGAATGTTTGAAATGTGTCGTTCTTTCTTTATTTTCCTTTGTAATAATATCCTTAAAACAACTTTGTATGTATACTCTAATTCAACTTACACTCCATATCAAAAAATTAGTCGTTTGTATGCTATTTCAAAAATATGATTCGAAGGTAATCAGGAACCAAAAGATATTTAACTACCACAGCGTTTCTCAAACTGTGGCACGCCCCCTTTGGGAAGCGTGACGACTCTACGAGGGGGGGCGAGCAAATTGAAAAAAAACAAAAACAAAATATTATTTTTTTAAAAAAAATTATTAATTTACTAAAAGTAAACAAACAAATTAAATTCTGGCATAATAAAAAATAAAATACACATTTATACTAATATAATACACTTATAAATGTAGCAGTGCTATACAATGTATTTTTACAATTAATTTAAAAATGCTAAATTAAGAACAAGTTTAATAATTACCACTGACCCCATGGGAATATAAAATTAGGTACAAAAATGTACACCTATCTTTATAATTTGTACGGTTTATAATTAATTCCTTACCTGCGAATTTCAAGTTACGTGATTCACTTCCCACTGCCAACCATTTTCCGCGAAGGCGCGTGCACGTGATGTACAGGGGGAGGGAATAAAGAAACAAAACAGTATTCTGAAATAAGAAAATTCTTCGCAAACATTGTCAAGGTCCTTTTACTGCATTCCAGAGCCTTCGGAATAATTTTATGGATAACAATGCTGAGAAAAGTTCGTACTTCGGAAAGACGTATATATACGTCCGGGAAATTAATGAGTTGACTGAGCGAGACGTTTATATACGCCAGTGGCATTTAAGAGGTTAAGATCGTTTCGTAGTTTAAGCGTCGAAGTATAATATTATTGAATTCAATACATTGTTATTGTATGAGGGGGGCGCGATGAAAATCATGATTGAATATTGGGCCGCGAGTATTGAAACTTTGAGAAGCACTGAACTACCATAAAAATTATAATAGTACTTTCTTTTACAAAGCTAAAAAAGTTCTGAGTTCAAAGTTAAATACTTCAAGAGTTAGGATTATAGTTGCAATATATGTATAAATTTAGAAATATTCTACACACATTTGTCAATAGCATCTTAATAATTTTCTTAAATTTAGATTATAATTATTTGGGAAACTTTTTAAAATACCTAATTATTGCATGAATTACAGCAGAGAAATAATTATAAACGTGGAATTTGAACTAAAAACTTGTTTCGGAAAATTAAATTTCTTAAAGAAGTTTTCCGTAACTCAAGAGAAATGTATTTCCTTAAAAACTTTAGTAGTATCAAATACTCAAAATGTTTTGGTTGTTTTTAAGATATCATATTTTTTCTTAACTTACATTCCCATTTACAATAGCAAAAAAGGAAACAGATTTGAACTAAACAATCCTACAGAATAATTTCAAGGACCAATTTTTCATGTGGCTAGTACTTGTTACTGATAGAAATAACATTTATCTAAGCTTAGACATCAGTTAAAATTTATTAAAAGTTTTAAAACTACAAATTTTATTAACCTTTAACGTATTTAGAATGTTACAATTAAATAAAAATGTTATTTACTTATAAACATTCACACGCAGTTTCATTAAGAAAGAAAATAACCAATTATAAAAATGAACAATAAAATTAAAGAATCATTGAAACGAAAAAAATGACTTTAAATAAAGTAGAATTCATCTAAACAGTTATATAGGTTCTCTCTCTTCTTCGTTTCTAAAAAGCTTAAAAGGATTATTCTATAACATGAACAAAAGTTCTCCGTAGCACATACTTCACGAGATGCAGCTGAATAGTCAAGAAATTATCATGTCGTCAGAGAAGAAAAGAGCATTTATCTGGTAAAAAAAGAACAAAGTACCAAAACAAGGAAAAGGTAACAAAGATCCAAATTCGTATCTATCATGTATTTTCTTTTGTAATTTATAGCATTTAGTCAGAACTTATAGGAGAATGATAAGCTAACAGAGATAGTAATCACACTAAACCGAAAAGTTGTAATAAATGAGAAAAAAGAATCGCGTTCTCAAGTTGTACTTTTTCAATATAGAACCACTTAATGGAATTTCACATTTTGGTCCCTATTGTTTAATTTATGGACACAAACTCGCAGTGCTGTATGGAAAGAGCTTAAGTCTCAAGTCAATTTTTATCTGCCAAGAAAACCATAATAAAATTAAGCTACTGTCGCCTTTTTACATTTTAGCCAATAATTTAATGAGCTAATATTTTCCTTTTTCAACCTTTTTTAGAAACCATGTTCGTGATATTCAGTTTTTAAGATAAGATAAATTCCACAGATAATACTTGAACTCGGTCAACAATTCATCGCAAATTATAAAAGAAGTTTAGAAGTTACCAGATCAATTCTTAGATGTTGTTCGTATTGATGCCAGCACAAAATAAAAATTGCGTGAAGTGGATTTTTGATATTATATTAAATTACGAATTGAATAGTTTTTTTTTTCATTTTTTACTTAGCCTAAATGTTTCTTTTAAAAGTTAATACCACCTGAAGACTTAAAATTCGTAGAAAAGTAAGTAATTTTCTTATTAATGTAGTAGTTCCACATTTAATGGCTTGTAATTAAAATATTTATAAAAATAAAATATCGATACCAAATACAAATCTGAAATAAAATGTTATTTTTAAGGAATTCTTTTCTCATTTTAAAATACTAATATTTTTTTTACATTGTTGTACATCATTATTAAAAATTATTTTATTTAAATTTTGAAAAAATTATTTATTGAGAGAGAAAAATGACGCACACATTCATACATCAAAGTAACACAGAGATATAATGATGATTTTTTGTAAACATGAGTATTTAGCCTTTAACAGAATATTTTTGACCAGGCATTCCATTGCTTGTATCGTGTAACTACCAGGCTCAGTATTAAGTTTTCTCAATATTCTGGTTTTAAAACCATTTTCATATTAAATGATGAAATTGCGTCATATGTACCCAATATGATATAAAACTTCTATTTATACAAATATTTTCTTCGGTACACGAGATCATATTACGTTTTGTTTACACTTTCATTGAGATTTTGGGTACCTCCATGTAAATACTTTTATAGCAATTCTGGATTAAATGTTTTGATTTCCATCATTCATTCAACTTTTAAGCAAAAACAAAATACTTTGTTTACATGTTTCGCTATTTAAATGGCTGTGGCCAATTTTCAATGAATATTTTAAAATAGGTTTTAAGCGTTTCTAATTACCCTAAAGAATAAAGAAAGTTATTTTTAGAAAGGTTAAAATTGATATAATTTGAAAATGTAAAAATCTTAAAATTGTCATATTAAGAAGATTTTAGATTTCCAACACCCCCTTAACATGTATCCACTCTTTTAGGCAGTGGGTCTTCAGTATCACAAGGACCTAAATCCCGATTCGGAAGAAATGACGACGGCCGTGAGTTTGCAACCACAAAATATTAGCTATTTATTTTTCTTAAATATAATCGTCTTTTAATATAAATGCTGCAGAACATAAATTTATGTAATTGCATATTTTTGACAGTTGATTATTTCTTTTAAAATGTCATTTACATCTGATAAACAAGAAAAATGGAGAAAAGTGTTAAAAATAATAATAAAAAAGTTAAGAAGTTAACAATAATTTGCTTCCTGCAATGAAGAATAAATACATGTATTCAAGTGTTTCGTGTATATAACCCTTTCGCGGGCAGTAGCTAATAGATCCAGCCACATAACAAAGATTTTATCTTCAAGCAGGCGGTGGATATTTAGTTTATTCACATGCGTGAATTGGAGCTAAAATGCATAAAAATCTATACAGATGGCAGCCCGACACCTTTTTTGCATTCCATGTCATCTAATGGGTAGTTAAAAACAGTTTTTCTTGGTGTAAATCTACAAATTGTATTTTGATTAATATAAATAAAATTTCTGGTCTATGAAAAAAAAATTCGAGAAGTCTTATAAGTATACTTTTTTCTCATCTGAATGAATTAAGCAAATGTACAATTAAAAAAAGGTCTTATTAGGGTTTTGAGAAAGCTTTTATGTGTGGATAAATGCTCTATCTACTCCCAACATAGAACAGAAAAATGGCATTGAAATTTTCACTCTTCCTCCACTCCACAGATGTGGCGCAGTATAGCCAAATTTGGCTCTTGTGCCATAAAACCCAACAATCACTCACTCACTCACTCCACTCCACAGAGATCACTTAGAATCACATGAGAATGTTAGCGGTGGGAAATATTAACAAAATTTGCTTATAATATGTGGTAAGAGATTATTGGGTTCAAAGATCTTTCATGATAGCTTTTCTGTGAGTACCACTGTGCTTTCAAGCAGATGATCTTACTTGTATTGAAAAGTTTTACCGTAAATAGCTCATAAAATTTGTTAAGTAACTAATTTAAATCCTCAAAAATGTTACTTTACTTCTGACATTTTATACTAAAATTAAATAACATATAAAATGTGGATGTATAACAGTTTCAATGTATATTTTAGTAAATGTTCTATATATTGTACAATTCTTCTATTTTTAATTTATTACACTTGTACTTTGTATTTAATTGTTATTGAAATAGTTATTAGTATAAATGCTAATTTTTCATAAAAAGTTTATTGTAATATGATTCATTGTTTCTGTCCTGAAAAGTAAGTTAAATGTCTTAACTGCGCAGTGGCTATAACGTCTATCCACCTCCTAGGAACAAAACCCAGATGAGATATTTTTTTGTGACAAAATAATATTTATAGAGGATGAGAACATTACATTTATCAATGACTTTATAACAGAAAAGTATATTTTAACTTTGTGTCCGTGAAAGGGATAAATAATTCGTTATGTTTATTTCAGATTTTACGAGGTATAAAAATTGCAATTTTTTTTCTTCTATTTCAATTGTTTTATGTGAGACTTCCATTTATTAAAGAATTTTGAAGACTTTGAATGCAGAAACAAAAAAAATAAGTAATAATATTTACGGGAGGTGTCATTCTCGTTACTTGGCCACGATTCAAAATTAGGAAGTTCGTCGCCAAAAGGTCTCGAGCAACTTTACAGTGCAACTCGTTAATATAACTCTTTCTCTTACTATATGCTGCATTCTAATCTATAAAAACAACTAACTGTAAAAGATAACCTATTTTACTAATGAATGCCAAATAATTAGTTCTTTTAATGTTATGTTACTTTTATAGCTTTTTTAAAAGAACACGCTAAAAAAATAAGTCTTTATTATTACTCATCATTAATCATGATAGATACAGAAACAAACATGTTATCCTAAATTAAGTCGTCAAGAAAGAGAATTATTAAAAGAAAATCATTAAAACTATTTTTGAAAAAATATTAGTTTCCATAGTATATAAATCAAAACACAATATGTTAATTAAATAATAATAGCCAAATTTTAAGATCCAATAAAAGTTAAAAGATAAATACACTAATGTTTACTTATTTGTATGAAGCATTTTATTAACCGAATATTTAAACCTTGATTAAATTTATATGCAATAATCGGGTATAATTAATATTTCTCAACTACCGCAAAAAGCAAAATGTTCACTATTCTAAAATTATTATTTAACTTAGCCAATAATTTCTTATAGCTTGTTACATATAATTATAACAAAGCAACTTGCTAATAAATCAGTGGCTGAAAAGAAACGTGAGGGAGAACCAATACACAATTTTCCTACTACAATTCCATCGGTTACTCCATTACTACGGTTGAGTTTACGATGGATTGGGGAGTATTTCATTATCAGGTTTATGAATTGTAAGCCAGCTCTTAAGGCATTCAAATAGTTGGCTTTCCTTGAATTACCCGAGCAGATCTTTCACGCCCTGGACGGCTGATACGGACTATTGCATTGGTCCGGAAATAGACCTCCCATCTGCAGTGACACTCAATCAGGGATGAGATGCAGGGCTGTTGAGTGACCATTTGGTGTTCCGAAACGAGGTATTTTAAGTAAAAGGGAATATCTGCAGCCTGCCTGTGATGGCATCGAAATTTGATGAACAATAAATCCCGTGGTTTTGATTGATCCAAAAATATAGTGGTTGTACTGAAAACTGACTTGAGATAGCTATTAATGTTATTCGGATAATTGTGTCAATTTCTTTAATGAAAAGGTTAACCTTTCAGCAAACCGTTTTTAAAAAACAAAACAATTTTCATAAGGATTTATTTTACAATAATCGTTCTCTAAAATAAGATTAGAACTAAAACTCTACAAGTAGTTAGTTCTTATTATATAAGTTTCCGCATTTTAATTTTTAGTTGTGTTTCGTACCATGTATGCCACGCTATGTGTTCTGATTATTTTATGTTCTTCATAAAAAAATTAAATTCATTTTTTGATTTATATGATCATGTTATTTATAGTTATAGTGTAATAAACATTATGTATATGCAGTATTTGCATAAATATTTAATTATGTTAATAAAATTATGTATCATGTTTTATTTATTAATTTACCGTAAAATAATCAATTTATAATATTTCAAGTCACTGATACAGTTTGGTGGCTATGACCCTCGACTTGTAATCGAGTGAGTTCGGGTTCGAATCTCGAGTAAGACATGGTTGTATCTTCTTCGGGAAAGAAGTCAGTCTTTCGCCTGAAATGGATTTCCGTCTCGAAAGGAAAAAGCAGCATAACTCTTCTTGTTATATACTGGGAACATCATCTGTAATAAAATGTGTATATTCTTCTATTATATTGTATGCTTTCTGTTCATATGTGTTGTATTTCATATGTTCCTAGGATAATATATAAACGCACAACAACAATATTTCAAGCATTTTTGGGCAACTCTTCTTTCATAAAATGCATACAGCAATATTCTCGAAATGCAAACAGAAATACATAAAAGTAAGTGTTTATTAGCGTCTAACTGTGATGCAACATAGGGGCTGTTTGTGACCTACTTTTTAATTTTGCACCTCGATCAAGAGGCAGGGACAAATCCCGAGCTGAAAAAAAATTGTAAATACCCGAAATCAGAATAAAAGTACCCGTAATTTATTGCATTAATTACATCATGAAAACACCATTAGAAAATATAACGTGTTTTTGATCCCCAGATTTGTCTGCAATCGAACATATCTGGGATCATTTTTAACGGCGAGTTGGGCATTACACGAGTTTCAATGAACTAGAGGCAAGGATACACCAAATAGGAACGAAATGTCTCAAGACATCAAACAGAACGTGTATGCCTCAATGCCCAAATGTATCGCATCATGCATTCGCGCTAGAGGGGGTTCAACAGGGTATTAAATCATTCGTTCTTTTGCCTTTTTCTCTCAAATAAATTATCCTTTTCCTTTGATTTTCTAATCATTTACTTACATTAATGTAGTCATTATGTATGTAAAATTTCGTTTGATTTAGACGACTCCTTCTTGGTGCACTAATTTTTTGTCCATGAGTGTATTTTATTAACGTTTGAAAATTGGAATAGGATATATATATATATATATGTCAGGACCCAGGCCTGCAGGTAAAATGAGGAGGGCATCATCTTCAAAATACTTCTTTATTTCGCTTCAATCACATAAAATCCAACATAGCGGCCTTTTGGCGCGCAACCGGGTGCTACAAAAGACAACATCTCAGTGAGGAGTCACCAGCTAAGCCTTTTTGAGTATGCGTTCGCCTTCGTCAGAGCTCGTTCCACCTTTAAATAGGCTTATTTACTCACAAATCCTTACGCGATGGTAAAGAGTTCGCTCTATTTTCATTTATTACTTCCTTAATTTGGAAGTTAAACTTTTCAAACCTGACATATATATATATATTTATAAAAAAGAGCATGATTTTTTTGCATTGTTGCAACAATGCACGCCCGGTTTGGCTGAAAAACAGGTTTTCGAAGCTACATTTTGTCTTTGTTTTAACAGTTACATTGTTACAACAATAAAGCCGAATCTATGTTGGCATCAAAAATCGATAATGAATTTAATTAAATTTATCTAAGTAACTAATATTTGAAAAAACTGTATTAACATCAAGTGTCATCCACTATATACACTCTGTCGCAAAAAATATATGCACCCAGAAGAAATTGAGCTACATTCACGAAATTTGGTATGCATGTAGTGTATATGAAAATAAACAAATGATTAAAAATTCAGAACAAAATATCATTTTATTAAGCGGTTACAGCTTGCAAAAGGTTAAAAATCAGTAAGTAGTAAAGCCACCTCTGGCAGCTATACAAGCCGAAATTCGGCGTGGCATCGATTCAATTAGATCACTTATGACCCCCTGTGGAAGATCCTGCCATAGTCTTTGCATCTGCGCAGTTAATTCTCCTGTATCTCGGGACGGCTGCAGTTGCCTTCCCAGACATGCTCTATTGGCGAAAGATCTGGTGACCTGGCAGGCCATGGTAGGACGTCATATCCTTGAAGACAATGTTGGGAGAGTCGCGCAGTATGTGGACGAGCATTATCCTGTTGATAAATGGCACCTGGGCGACTTGATAGCATGGGTAGCACAATCGGCGTTAAAATATCGTCCACGTATCTGCGAGCTGTCAAAGTGCCTTGAAGGACCACTAAAGATGATCGTGTGTCCCAAGAAATTGCTCCCCCACACTGTCACACCTTGTGAAATTGCTGTATGCCGCTCGACAATAAATGCCGGATCGGACCGCTGGCCGCTGCGCCTCCAGACACGTGTGCGGTGGTCATCATCACTGAGACTGAATCGGGATTCATCACTGAAGACGACACGTCTCCAGTCTGTCACACTCCAAGTTGCCCGAGGTCGGCAAAAATCCAGTCGACACTGCCTATGATGTGGAGTCAGTGGTAAGCGTCTTAGCGGACGTCGGCTCCTCAAGCCAACTTCGGTCAGTCGTCTCCTTATGGTTTCTCTTGATGGCACTGGATGTCTGGAAGGAGGTAAGTGGCGTTGAATCGATGCTAGCGACGTTGTTGGTGCCGAAGTGGCCACTCTTCTGATTGCACGATCCTCGCGATCATTTGTGTTCCTGGGACGTCCTGACCCTCCGCGACGGTACACTCTACCTTCTGTGATCCACTGTTGCCAACACCGAGCAACTACCATATCGCTCCGACCGAGGTGGCGGCCGATACGTCTATTCGACCAACCTGCTTCTCTGAGGCTTATTATACGGCCCCTATCAAAGTCCGTCAGCTGCTCGTACTGCCGCCGGTTACGTCTTACAGGCATCCTAAGTCTCAATATCGTCTATCAAAGTCATCAGATTCGTTTGGATAGCCGTACGGCGCTCGTACTCATGCTTTTAAACTCTCCCAGTTGCGCAACTAATATGCGCATATTTTGTCTCATTGGAAATTTTAATCATTTGAATCTCTTACCAGACTACATTCTTGCCGAGTTTCATGATTGTAGCTTGATTTCTTCTGGGTGCATATATTTTTTTTGCGACAGAGTGTATTTTTAAAAAATGCATTTGTATTTGATTGGATGAATAGAGAGTATTTTATTAACGATTGAAAATTTGAACTAGAAAAGCATATAAATAAATAACTACATATAGAGATAGCAAGCTTAGTGTAGGAATTGAAAACATAAGGCCAACATTTACGGGAGTGCCTTACACACCGGATATAATTTGACAGCTTTAAAAATAACAAAAAAAGAGAAGAGCATATAAAAAAATTCTTCTACTTCGTTCCTGATGAACTTGAAGAGTTGTGTTTCTAGAATATTATTTTTTCAAAAGCTTAAGAGAATACCTTGAGTGAATGACTTCAAATCGTGTAAGAGTATTGTACACGTGCATATCAGACCTACACATTGTACGGCGAATATACCTCAAAACTAAAAAAATTCAACTTGAAAGTATAGGTGCGTGTTATACGCAAGATTTTACGGTACATGTTTTTCAAATAAGCATTGTGCTTCTAATTTCAGTGTATACGTTTAAACGAATGTTGCTATGTTAAGGAACTTAAATTGAACTTCCAAATTTTTAATTGATTTTTAAAAAACTCTGAATAAATCCCTATTCTTCAATCTATATATATATATATATATATATATATATATAAATGGATGCTTGTATATATAAAATCGCTTCAATCCACAAGACCGTTCAATCGATCGCTATCAAAACTGGCTTGTATACGGAATTTTTATTGAGAAGGTTTTTGAGCTATTCTCTTTGTGCAGATCCCCACCAGGTGGCGCTATAGCATATCAACTTCTGCGTTGTTCCATCAAACGCCAAGTTACTAATATGGCTGCCAAAAATTATGCCAACTTGGCTCTATCAGCCACATTTCGCTATGTTTCCATTGAATCGCCATTATAATGTAAAAATCGGTGTTGCTTGCAAGTATTACATTTTTAACATGAAATAAATGCAGCAGTACGAAATATTAAAGTATTTCGCATCCAGATATAAATTATTTGCACTATTTTAAGTGTTCATTACACAATATTTGTAACAATGTGTTACTTTTGCTGACCAGAGATCAACTTAGAAAGGTATTTTCAAAAATTGACCCACAAGAGAGCTACCGGGTGTTATAAATAAAACACATTCCCTTTTTATCAGCTATAAGACATTTAGATTTAAAATTTTACAAATATGGGGTTTTTTCGCTCAGCTGATATGCATCAAGCGTTTTGTTTTGTTTTATGCGCAATTTACGTAAAATTAACTCATTAAAGCGTCTTTATCCTTCAATCTGTATTCTCTAATTTTTCAATTCACCCGTGCGAAGAACGGGTGTAATCGCTATTATTTTATAATTTTAAATCTCACAGAATATCAACAACAACGAAAATAATATGCTTAAATATCTGCAAAAATTGAAAATTTAGAAGAGGCAGATTTTGTTGATGCCAACTCAGCCAACAAATAAACTTTAACTCATTGTTGCATTTTAATACTGGGAATTATTGAATCACTATTTGGATGGACGACGAAGTTTTGAACTAACTTTTACTTCGATACCATTTAAATCTCTCGGTAAAATGGGAGGTCCTAGAGTTAAAACTCCAATCAATCTGCAACTGTAATTAGATTTAGTTTTGTTTTTGATTGAGAAGTCTGGAAAAGTTCTCTAACCCTCTGCATCTTACTCCTGTTCGAAGCTTTAAGACAAGCTTCTTCCAGTACGTCTTTGATCTGTAAAACTCTTTACGACGGTAATTAACAAGTTGAATGGAAAGGAACATCTGTCTTCGAGTGATTCAAGTGCTTTAAGAAAGGAAATCTCCATTTTAAAATTCAGTCACTTCTGTAACTGTACCAAAGGTTTGTTTTTAATATTTATCTTCTTTTGACTGAAGAGTTGAATGCATTGTGTAACTTTTTTTTGTAAATAATATTTTCAGGAATCGAATTAAAATATGCACAGATATTAAGAAAGAAAGTAGATGACGAAGATAACTGTCTTAAAATTATTTATAGACCTTTAATATTTTCTAAACTTATACTAAAAAGTACTTACATCATTATGATCAGTTAGTAAAATTGAGTTATGAAAATCATGAGACTAAATTTCTGTGTTAAATTCATTTTATAATTTGTTAGCTCGAAAAAGTGTTTTTTGTTATAAAAATATATATAGGAAAATTTCCAATTTCTGTGTATAAAAGTTGTTATAAACAGATTTTTCTTAATTATGAAATTAAAAACGTGTTAATAGAAAGTTTAAGCAGAGAAGCAATTTTCAAGCTAAATGTCAGTTATTCATTCGAATTTAAATGCATATTCATAAAAATGCTGCAAAATGTTGTTTCTAAAATTATATTTAATCTAGTTGTTCATAGCTTTAATCTGTAAACAAAAACATACAATTTAGCATGTATGAAAAGTTATAGCGGTAGTCTTCAATCTTTTTTGACGCTTGGAACCCATAGAGTTATAAAGTGATTTTGGAGGAATTTCATTTCACTCTTAGAAGGATATATCGTTAGATCAGTGCTTCTCAAACTGTGGGGCGCGCCCCCCTGGAGGGGCGCGAGCATATAGAAAATAAAAGATTTAAAAAATTATTAGTTTACTGGAATGAATTAAAACAAAATACTTTCAGACATAATAAAAAATGCACTTTTACTCTGATATAATTTATAGGCGATATTAAGCCATCAAAAATAAAAACTTCTTCAATACCTAATTAGCTATCTTTGATCCTATAACCAAATAAAAAACTTTTATTTGATTTTTTTGTCATCCCGTGATGAGAGATTTTTTATTACGCTTTTTTTAACATAACATACTACTCTTTCAGAGAAAAACCAGATCCCGGACCCAGAATCGAAAAACTTTAGGAACATAAAAAATTCATCACTGCCATTATTTTTGAAATACTGCACATTATAACTGTAATCTGTTTGACCTTCTAAGTTATTGGTACAGTTAGTTATGACCCTCTCTTACGTGTTCTCTGTTGCGCTTTTTTCATGCAAAAGAGTTTTATGATATTTGGAAAACCACGGAGAGCACACACACACTATCTCATGAAGGATTACTTGGCCAAGACATATTTTTATAAATATTCTCAATGTATAAAGCATAACGAAAAACGTTTCACACAACTTTGTAGCAGTAACATACATATTATCATAATGAATATACTTTTTACCCGGAAGTGGTCGCGCGGGACACACAGATTACGAAATCGTTAATTCTGGCAAAACTGTTTATTTATCACCAAAGAAAAATTGAAAAGTCCTTGAAACTAGGTAAGTAAACTTTCTCTTAGCTAAATTATTCACTGGAATCATGATTTGTATCGTGTACAATAAAATAATTATAAAAAAAAGGATTGGGGTGACTCAATAACCCCGACCGTACCAAATGCGCGCCTGCTCCCGGGTTAAAACATGTTGAAGTTTTTCACTTTAAATATTAAAAATAATACAATTATTCTTCATCGATATTTTATATTATTGATCATTATTTAACATCAGTGGCGCACACACAAGGGGCCGGACCCCCAAAGCCCTTGATTTTTTCCGATTGATTATAATTCTAAGTTTATAGTACGCAAAATTTAATTAAGTATTTGTTATTAATGATTAATTTTATTAGTTAAAGCTAATTATTTATTTAAGAATTAGTTTTTTACTGTGTTTTTGTTCCCGAAAATCGACAAAATGAAAAGGAACCTGATACAAGATTGGTGAACTTTCGACTCCGGACCCCCCCCACCCCCTTGAAAAATTCCTGTGTGCGCTACTGTTTAACATCAATTATAAATGCTAATTCTGTGAGGCTTAAAATTACAATTCGCTTTAAACTAATTATAATTTGAGCAACGATTTTAAAAAAATCATTTTACGTTTTTGTAAACATTGTCGAGCACTTGGCGTTGCTTCCCTTATAATTCAGCTATTATATCAATAATGTTTTATTTTCTTATAAATGAACTCGAGCAAAGAGCGGGCACTTCAGCCGGTATACTTTTAATGTATCAATGCTGCACAGAATATTTTATAACTAATTAATAAATTAAGAACAAGTTTAATAAGTATTAATGACGTCCATGAGCTTGTCTTGGAAAGCAAAGTTTTTATAAGGAATGCTTATTATTAGAAATTGACCCTCTGAGTTATTTTTCTATATTTAGCAGATATCTGTATTTTGTCTTCTAAGCAGCTACCGCATTTTGTAATATGTTCAATTTAAAAATTAGAGAAAGGAAAAATAACATAATAATTATCCTATTATTTTATTTATTTGCTTATTTTGCTTAAAAGTAGTATACAAAATTTTTAATACTTATGTTACTAATTTGTATGGTTTATAATTAAGATCGCCTATTGCAACTTTAGCGTCAAAGTGCATTATTATTGCATTCAGTACATTATTAATGTATAAGGGGGGCGCGAAAAAAATTGTGATCGAAAAGGGGGGCGCCAGTATTGAAAGTTTGAGAAGCACTGCGTTAGATAATATTTAAAATAGACCGAAATGTTTTAAGTACTTAATGGAAAGACAAAGGCAGTATTGTATTTGTTATGAAAACAAAATTCTTATAATGATAATGTAGTTTAGGCATTAATGATATTAATTTGTTCTCCACTTACCTATTTAACTGGAATAAACTAGCTTTTTTTTTAATCAAACTGTTGAGGTCGAGGTCTATTGAAATTATTTGCAGTCACATTTCGTATTTAAAGTCTAGTTAATCAATTTTTTTTTTTGTTTTATTTTTGTGTCCCCATACGTTGAAATGTTTTTCATTTAAATACATTGTGTTCTAATTGGTATATAAATTTTTATAGGTGTGTGAAAAATTCTGCGTGTTCAGCATGAATTTTCAATCTAAAAATTAGTTGCTTTTCTAGTTTAAGTCAAGATCTTAACGTTAAATCTATTGATATAAGTTGTTCCCTATACTTCATTGGTAAACCTTTTCATTTATAGTTTGGATAAAAATTACCAAACAATTTTTTTTTCTTCTGTTTACAAAAACATATTTTAAAACCTTGTTTTGGTAAAAAAATTCAAAAAATACAAAATCAATGTAAACTTCTATTTTAATTGGGGATTATGATCTAGATTGCTGTAAAGAGCTGAATATTGCAATCTTGCATGCACATCGATAGTGCACGTTAAGGGAGTGTTTCTCAAACTTTTTTAACATTTGCGACTTAATTTTCAATTATAATTTTCATCGCCCCTCTCAATACAATAACAATGTATTGAATACAATAATAATGTACTTTGTCCTTAAAGTTGTAAGACGACCTTAAATATACACCGTACAAATTATCAAGATAAGTATTAAACCTTGTTTATGTATATAATACTTTTAAGTAAGTTTTTTAAATTAAGAAGACTTGGTACCATAAAAATCACAAACCTATCGTTTTTTTTTTTTATTTTATTTTCATTTAATCTTATTCTTTGCATTATTATCTTTCGATTGATATATCACTTGTGCATGTCGGAAAGTTAGAAGTTGAATAAAACTCCATTTGAAAACAAATTAGGCAATTCAGCCACACCCCTTTTTAGGAAAAAAAAGCTAAAAAATGCGTTATGATAAAAAAATCTATTTTATAAATAGAAATAATATCTATAAAAAGAATGTGTAGTATTAAAAGCAGAATATTTCCGAGGCAATACAATAATGTAATTTTTCTTCCATGTGCATTTAAGGCATTTTATATTAATAATTTTATAATTTCAGTTCTTATTCCTAATATATATTTTTCATACAAATGTAATACTTTAATATTATAAGAAGAAAAAAGCTAAAATTTCTGTCGTGACAGAAAAAAAAATTTAACATTTTTCTTGAATTTTCATGGGCAATTAGTACTCTCTAAAAGTTGATCATTTATAAAAATGTATGGGTTGAAAACATATGAAAATGCAATTAGTTTAAAGAAAAATGTATAACTAATATCTTAAAGTGGTATTTTAAGTTTAATTAAGCTTATAATAATTATTTTTTCAGAATTATAAACTTTAAACCTGTTTTTCTCAGTTTGTGTTTTTCGAAACCTTAGTGCATTCAAAATGCCACTCCTTCGACAATTATTTACCAATCACTTCAATTTTTTTTCCTGCATGTTAAAAATATAGCATGTAATAAAATTAGGGATCCGTTTTGCTATAAACTGAATACTTTTTTAAAAAATGTAAGACATGTTGGCTTTTTCGCTGATTTTTAGCCTGTATATCAACATTTTTTTTTCTCGAAAACGAATGTTATTCTAAAATCGATCCCTAAAGTTGTTAAGAACATCCATAAGAATATTATAAAAAAATTTCAGGTAAAAAAATTAATTTTTTCAAAAGGAGTAGGATTTTAAAAGGTTCCCACTTTTCTTCAAAAAATTTAAATTTTTAAAATTGTGTGAATAATATATGAAAATTTTCATCTGGTAACATTTTCTTGAATAGAAACATTGTATAAAATGTTAAAATATAATTTTTAAATACATAAATAAAGAAGTTTGCTCAAAGGGTGCCAAGTCCCCTTAATAGGATATATATATATATATATATATATAAGTAACTTTTTTTTCTAATTTTTAAATTCGAATTCATTCCAAAATAATTTTTAATTAAAGAATGTACTAGGTTTACCAGGAGTCTTGCAACAGAATTTAACTCAACTGCGAAGAAGAAATCTTCATAGATTTCTCATCAAGGGACGAAATCAAAAGGCAACTTTGTAATAAACCACTATTTTAATTTTGGGCAGGTGTGGATGAAGAAATTTTGTCTGCACTGAGAACAAAAGTATTTCGTATACTTTTTTCCCAATTTCACAACACTAATAATTATCAAATTTAATTTTAATTTAGTTTTGATAAATAAATTATCAAATACATTGCGCAGTTCTGATACATTTATAAGTATATTATATCACTATAAATTTGCATTTAATTTTTTATTATGTCAGAATATATTTATTTTGCTTCCTCTCAGCAAATTAATATTATTTTTTTTTAAATAATCTTTTATTTTCGACTTTTTTATATGCTCGAGCCTTCCGCGTAGGATTATCACGCCCGCTAGAAAGGCGCGCTCCATCTTTTGAGAGCCACAGCATTAGGGAGTTAAATAGTAGAAAAATTGTCCATTTTGAGTAGTTTTTGCAGCCAATGATAAATAATTCCTTTAGCTTAAGGAGGTTCACACATGTGACGGCCTGTTTTTTAGACAATTTTAGGAAACTTTTTTTGACAACCATCAAACTAATAGAACTTTAGGTTTCTCATCATTTATTTATATGTATCTTAACAGTATGTATATAAAATTTTAGCCAAAAATATCTTATTGAACGTGAGCTATAGCGCTTTTAACTCACGCGCCTCGAAAAAATGGACACTTATTCCTCCACAATTCCGGCTGATTGGCTTATCTGGAATAAAAAAAATTAGCGGCGTTTTAATCTATAAGCTTAAATACACAGAATGAACTACACTCAATTGAAAATATTAAAAATTGGGTTTTTGGTAAGCCTCTGAAGAAAAAGTTTCGAATTTGATTTGTTTTTTTTTTTTTTTTTTTTTTTTTTTTTTTTTTTTGCTATAAAAAATATAAATATTTTGAATTTTGGAATGACCGTAGTTAATTTGGTGCTCAGGCTACGCTTTAAATTTGAAGTCATTCGATCAAACCGTTCTTGAGATATGATGAGGGAACGTTTGAAAAACACAGTTTTGAGAAAAACGCTTTTAAAGTCCGATTAAAACAATGAAAATCTTAACTTAGCGCTACGAATAGCTGTTCCTCTACCACCTGCTTCTTTATAGAGACTTCGAATTTTAAAAAAATCACTTTACCACTGCATTTTAGACATGTTAAGGAAACAATTTATGAAAAGAGAATAGTTTTGGTTTTTTTTAACCCGTCACATGAGAGTGAACCCCTTTAATAAAAAATACTTTTTTTTCCTTCAAAAATTTCGATGTTTCTCGGGGTTTTTTATTGCCCAAGGTAGATATAAATTAGTCTAATAAATATAAGATAACTCTCGTTTCTTGAGTGTATATACCGTGGGCCACGTAAGTGTTCGTACACTTGCAATTTCTTATAAAATTTAATGCTTCGACTAATAAAAACTAATATATTGTAATTGTAATTTTTATGATGCTTCAAACTTGTTCTTAGTGGAATGGCATAATCAATTTTTCAAAAAATTAATAATCAAAAAGCTACTAAGAAATTACGCCCCCAAAGTCTCCGTACCGTTAACAAAAATCTCGACTTAGCTTTAGATATTGTATTTCTTTCTTATTTAGTACTTAGTAGGAATTTTTTTAGTATCCACAACAACTTTTAAACGTCTTGGTATAGATTTAATAAGTTTTTTGTAATTTCTGCATCGATTTTCCTCCATTCTTCTGTGATTATTGTTTTTACTTCACATTTTGTGTTTATTTGTTTTGTTTTTGTTTACATCAAATATGCTCTACTGGGTTATATAAAGTGATTGAAGAGGTGTTTTCATAAGTTGCAGATATCATAAAAAAGATTAAATTACAATATATTAATTTTTATTTGTAAAAACATTAAATTTTATAAGAAATTTCAAGTGTGTGAACACTTTTGTGGTCCACTGTATATCATCAAACTTATTAAAGCAATACTTCCATTACGAATTTGCTTCAAAACATCTACCATCCTTTTCTTCTAAGCATTTCAACAATTACATGCCCCACAGATGTTGTAGGACATTCGTTGTTTCGGTTTTCTATTTAAACATCGAAACGAACGAAAATTAATTGAGTCTTATTTCGAAGAATGTAGGACGATCTTGGGGGAGGGGGGTTATTGTGCTCGTTAACCTATTCTTTCGTCTCTACGAATTAACATTCAAGCACTGTACTAATTGTAATTATCTACAATAGATTATAAATTATCTCTTTCGTTATTCAACAGATGTATAAACGTGATTCTGATTTTAACTATTTAGAAAGCATCCGATTATTTTAGTAAGCAGTCTTCTCATTGTAAAAGACACAAACTCGTCTTTTTAATCTAATTTACTTTATTTCAAATTAATTATATTTTTCTTTGGACTTTCGAAACTGATTGATTAAAGTGAAATAATACCTGTTAGGTATGAAAATGTACATGATATTGTAGAAAATATAGCTGACAATATATTCCTAAGTGACTTTTGTGATTAATAGCATCCAAAGTGTACTTCACGAATGCTTTTTATTCTTGTAATCACTCAAATTATCAGAAATATCTCCAGGTGAATGATAATATTTCTAAAATATATGAAAATTAAATAAGAATTAAATTCAACCATCGTCAATTACGCACTACTATTATTTTTCAGCAATGGAACAAAATATGTTTAGAATAATTGCGAAAGATGCCAACTTAAGCAACATAACTTTAACGACAGACGATAATATATCCGCAATAAAAATAAGCAATAAGATAAGTTTAAGTTAAATAAATTGTTTAATTAATGCAGACGATAATTATATTTGTTAGACAATTTTTAATTATATCTATAACTAGCGTATAATTTTAATAATGAAGCTAAAATTAGTACAGGATATAGAAAAGAAATTTAAGTAGAATTAAATATTCAACAGTATGAGACAACTTTGAACTGGTCCTTTAGTAACCTTAATTATTTTGCTAAACTTATTTATTTTAAAAATACATGAAAGTTTATTTATCATTAAATAAAAATAGAACAATTTTTTCCATGTGAGTAAAATAATTTTTAAATCATTTAAATTTATGCTTCCAAGAGCCAGGTTGCTGAATGACGTTTAATTATTCTTCATTATATACTAGCACAGTTGAATTTCTTTATTACTTATAAATATTTTTTTTCAGTGCACAGTTTTAAGGTATCCGAATAAGTTCAAAACTGTGTTTTACAGAGGCGTAGAAATGGATATTTTTAGAATATTTAGTGTCACTTAGATTGGAATACCAGTATAAAATTGTTTTAAGAATATAATTAGAATAAAAAAATTATTTAAATGAGATATTTCTTTCAAAAAATGAACATGATTTACTTATTTTCAAAACATTCTTCTTCTACAAAAAATGCTTCTATAATAATAATATTTTACCTATATATAGCTCAGATCTCCCTGTATAGAGCCGAAACTAGGATTTTTGAAATATATAACTAAGAAGGGAATTTATCTACATTTTAATACATTCGAGTGAAAAAAGGTTAGCAGAAAAACAGTAATTATTCTTTCAATTGGAAGTAATTCTAAAAATAATGTGAATATTTTTTCAAATATTTATATAAGTTCAGGCTCTCTGGGGAAATCTTAGCTATATATAGGTTAATTATTAATCTTGTAGAAGCATTTTTCATAAAAGAAGAATGTTTTAAAAACAGGTAATTATAAGTTTATCTTTTGCCAAAATAATATTTTAAAAAATTTTAGTGTAATAATATTCTTAAAAAAGTTTTATACGTGAATTCAAATCTAAGTCACACTTCATTTTTAAAAAAAGTATTCATTTGTACCGTTTTTTAAAATCACGGTTCCGAAAGTAGTCGAATACCTTAATGCATCGCAAACTATAATATAGGATTAAAATGGCTTTTATTTTACAAATATAATGCAAAATTAGTATACACTTAATTTAAGAATTCAAATCAAGGATTCTTATAAACAATCTGAAAAACATTATCGCAACTAAAAACATTCATTAAATTACAAAAGATTCATAAAAATATATACAAAAAGAACGTGAAACTGGAATAAATGCCAGAACGCATTGCATGATGGGACAGAAAGGTAGTGTTAGTATTAGGCGTACAAATTTCTTTTAATTTAACAAATTAAACTCGTAGATGCAGAATTATTTGCCGTCCTTGATGTACTTAAATTAGGAATAGATAAATTAGAAGTAATTCGTCTAGTTCTAAAACAGAAAATACTTGATAATACCTAACCTTGATAACTTGATAATACCTAAGATTCTACGCTTGAGCGGAAACAAATAAAAATAGGTTTAAAAAAGGAATTTTTAAGAAAGAAAACAAAATAAAAAATATGAAAAATTTCTGTTCTAAAATGCAATCGGAACGCTATTAAAAAATTTTCAATTCCATAAATGCTTCTTCCGTAGATTTAATTTAATCTGCTTTTATTTCTTTGAAACATCCAGAGCTCCCACCAAATGTATTTTCTACCGTTTCCTTTATTAATTGAATACGGGAAAAATCATTAAAAAAAATAACTACGTAAATCATTTACCATCGTTTCAAAAAAATTTTAATAACGTTTAAGAAATATCCCATAATTGATGAACAATAAATGCTGTTTTAAAAAAAGGTTTACGAACGTAAGTGTACTTTTTTTTTCTTTCAAAAAAGAATGAAAAAGTAAACATTATGAATTGTGGAAAATAAAAAGATAATCGATTTCGAAAATATATATATATATATAAAAAGGGAATACAAAGTAAAGATAATCCCTCATAAATTGAAAAGCTTTCAATTAATTTTAAAAGAAAAAAATGCCGAGCATGGGCAAACAAATGCAATAAGAAATTCTAAGCAAATATCAAAAATACATATTCAGTGAAACGATGAAAAATATATTATACGTAAAATATGAAGGAAAAAAAAACGTTTTTTTTTTAAAAAAAAATCATTTGCAGAAATGTTTTTTAACATCAAAACACTTTAAATAAATTTTAAGAACACAATTTTTCTAAAAGACATTATCCATGTTTAATGTAATCGGGTTAATGAGAGAGAGAGAGATAAATGCATTTTACTCTAAAAACATCATGCTCGAAAGCTCTTTTTCAGCAAACCTGGAATTCTAATTGCCAACAATTATCATTAATTAAAAATAGATCTTCAATTGAATAATCAAAACTTCGTAAGCAGAATAACGCGTTGATGTTTATAGTACTATTTAAGCACAACGTCAATTTGTGAGTGTGAAATCAGACATCTTCTATTAATATATCCAAGTATTTCATTAATATAGAATATTTTCATAATTTAATAATGCATACTATAAATAATTTAAACCTAACAAATACATTTCACTACAAGAATTTCTCACACAAGACCCATTTTTGCTTAGTGTTCCATTTTTGGAACACTAGACGTACCTATGCCTTTCCACCTAGGCACACCATACCTTTACCTTTCATGAACATTTGTTAAATATAGAAGCAATAAATTCTATTAAACCCCAGCAATTGTTATGGATAGTGATACATAAATCCCTTTTGTGGTTTCTATGAAAAATAGTATATACATATTACTTTTTGAAAAATCATTTGTTTATTTTTAGTTTGTTTTTGTTTCATCGACGGACTAGCCACGCTTATTTCTTTTTTACTTTTTTTATTTAACCACACAATATATATCACACAACATATATATGCTATTTACAAACGCAGAAAATTTTAAGTATTTTTTATTGTGAGCTTCGAGTATTAGAGTCCTATATTAATGCTCACGTCTGAGTATTAAAGAGAAATTTTCTCGTCTATCTCATTCCACAGAAAGTTCTCAACTGCCGGCACAGTGCGGCAAGGAAGAATATTTGCATCTGTGCGCATGACGTTGGTGCGCATGCGCCAACATACCGCATGGCCTTGCCATGTTCACATGCAAGAACTTACAAATATCATAATTAGCACAATATATAAATTTAGCACATAATTAAATACAGTGATTACAACAATTTAAATGTAATAATAAAGTTAAATCAATAATTTTTCACAAATGAAATATAATATAGCAATACATATACACACAATTTACTTAATATAAATTGGGAGAATAGCTATTTTACTAATAGCTCTTTTAAATTCTCCTGATTGAGTTTTAACCTTGACAACTCTCACTTTTCCATCTGACCCATGATATACTTCTAATATTCGACCTAAAGGCCAAGTATTTATAGGTAAGAAATCCTCTTTGATTAAAACCATTTGACCAATCATTAGATCATTTTTTTTAAGTTATCCATTTCTATCTAGCTTGCAGTATATTCAAATAATCAGATTTCCATTTTTTTCATGTGCGTTGCACAAAGCATCGGATGTGAGATCCGATAATAACTCGAGATGGATGGCTTTCGTAGAAAAACATATGCAAACGCAAATGTACACTTTATTTAGAGTTCCCTTTCTCTGATTTTTATATTGGACTAAAAAGAGACCGCATAAATCAAGTCCAGCAATAGTAAATGGGCTCGATATGTTTACTCTTTCACTGGGCAAATTACCCATAATTTGTGAAGAGAGAATGGGTCTGCTTTTGAAGCATGTCACACATTGATGAACGGTTTTACGAGCGATGCTACGACCGCTCAAAGGCCAAATTTTTGTCGTACATCATTTAACAATCCCTGTGGGACAACGTGAAAGAGTCTTGTATGCAAGCTGTTGAAATAAAGTTTACTTAATTTTGAACCTTTTGGTAAAATCGCAGGATGCTTATGGAGATATGGCACAGAAGCTTTTTCTAATCTTCCACCTACGCGAACTATTCCTTCCCCATCTACAAATGGAAATAAATTAGAAATACAACTTGGAATTTCTTTTTTATCAAACAAGGATCTTTGAGCATGCTTAATCAATTTAATTTCTGACTCCTTGAATTCGGCTACAGTTAGAGGTCCAACCTTTTTGGACTTATTCCTACAGTTGTAGTTGAATCTGAAAATATAAGACAAAATATTAATAACTTTGAAATAATTATTAGAAAGTTCTAAAAGTTCGTCAAGGATGCTAGAGGAATCGCTATTCAGCAAGACAATCTCTTCACTTTTGTCAGTTTCAGGCAATTTTTTCCTTTCTTGAACTGCAGTCTCTTTTTCATGTTCGGTGAGGTAGTCTAACTCAGGAACCACTTGCTGAAAGTTTTTAGGAAATTCAGAATCGGACAAAAATTCTGCACCTGTCCACCACCTGGAATTTGACACCAGAAAGTCAGCGCTCAGTCCACGAGAGAGGAAGTCTGCTGGGTTTTCCTTACCAGCACAATTGTACCAGGAGTGGGGATCTGTTAGGCTGGTTATTTCGTTGACTCGGTTAGCAACAATTGCTTCCATCGGGTCTTGTTACCCTTTATCCAAAACAGAACTATTTTGGAATCAGCCCAGTGATATTGAAGGAGGCATTTCATTCTAACGGTCAAAGGAGAAATTAACCCTAATGGGTCAAAGATCTTTCCAACTGCTTGCAGTATGAAGCGTTTCGTATTTTTATCTAAGGAAACAAATTCCAATAGACTTTTAGTATCTGTAGTCAAGTAATCTTCATTAGTGTTCCATGATAGTCCTAGGACCTTTGTTCCAATTGCTCCTAAACTTACAGTTTCATGTACAGGATGTACATTAAAACTTTTCTTTCTTCCATTGCTCCATTAAATTAGCATCATTAGTAATCCATTTTCTGAGGTCCATTCCAGCAGCTTCCATAATATTTTTTGCTCTTCGTGAAGTTTAAAGAGCTTCTTCAAATTCGTTCCCACCGGAAATAAAATCGTCAACGTAGAAATTTCTATCTAAAAGTTCTACAGTGTCATGGAATTCATGTTTATATATTTGTCAATATGCCTAATCGTGGCTGCCAGAAGAAATGGACTTGAACTAACACCAAAATTTACTCGATTAAAACGGTATACCTGTAGTTTAGGCCTTTTATGAACACATGGTTCGTCATCACTCCAGAGAAATCGAACGCCATCTTTGTGTTCGTCAGCAAGACAAATTTGTAAGAAAGCTTGTTTAATATCAGAACAAAAGGCTATTGCATTCAGTCTAAAATTAATTAATATGTCTAAGAGATTGGGATTTAAATTAATTCCTGGCCATAAACAATCATTTAATGAAAGTTCATTATTTTGATGACTTCCAGCGTCAAATACAATTCTTGTTTTTGATGTTAAGCGACCGTCTTTTCTTACGGCCTGATGAGGTAAATAACATACAGGTCTTTTTAACTTGTTATCTGTAATTTTGGTTTTAACTTCTTCTATAATACCCTTATCTGTGTAATCGCGAATGATTTCACGGTATTGCTGATATAATTCCGAATCATGACCAAATCTTCTCCATGAATTTTGGAAACGTTGTTTAGCTAGGGGATGGTTATCGGACAATTCATTATAGGATTTTCTAAAGGGAAGTTGTACGATATAACGGCCTTTTTTCGAATTCAACAGTTTCTTTAAAAATTTCTATAGCTTGATCCCTTTCATGAAGAACTGGATCATCTCGTATCCCCAAACCCTCTAAATCAAAAAATAATTTTAAAGTATCTTGAATAGAGTCATTGTTTACTAAAAACGCTGTCCTTGTTTATTAATTTGTCTTTCTTCAAGTTTACCACACGCAATACACCCAAATTCACTTTCTTTGAAAAACAACTCTTCATTTACTTTATACGTATTCTGTTTTAAAACTTTAAAAAATATATCAGCGCTAATCAAAGCGTAAACTTCGTTTGCTTCATAAAACGATTTGTCAGCTAACGTTAAAAACTTTGGAATTTCCACCTTGGAAATATCTAAACTTGAGGAGGGTGTAAATTCAGTTATTTTGTCTACAAACAAGAAATCTACTGGTTCAGCAAAACTGCGATCTTCGTTTGAAATAATTGTTTTTAATTTCCATTTTATATTCTGTGATAATCCATTTAAACCGGATACTGGTGTCTTTATTTTTTCCTTTTTTATTCCTAAGCAATTACTCATTCTTTCTGTAAGTACACAGATATTGCTCGCGGAATCGAGTATAGCTCTTAATTTTATTTTTTGATTATTTGCTCTGCGAACATATATTTCTGCTGTTGAAAACAGAACATTTTTTTAATTATTTGATTGGGCCATGTGTTATTACTCAATACTGATGCCGGATTATTCGGATTAGAATTCTTGTTAACTGTTTCGCAATATTCTTTTTCATTTCCGTTATCTAAAGGATTTTTTTATTTTCGATTTATCAGAATTTCGAGTACAAATCAAATAACTGTGTGAATCACCGCATTTGCATCGATATTTGGAAAGGCAATTAATTTGAATATGGTTAGATTTTAAACACAAATTACAAAGTTTGTGTTTGCGAATGAATTTTAGTCTTTCGTCAATACTGAATTTTAAAAAAGTAGGACATTTATATATTGGATGTTGTGACTTACACACTATACAATTCTTGTTTTTATTTTCGTTAACTATAAAAGCTTTTGGCTTAGAATTGTTGGAATACATTTTATTTGGGTTCACTTTAGCATTTCTATCAGCAGACACAGACAATAAAACGCATTCCCGTTGTTATAAGAATTCAATAAATTCTTGAAATGTAGGAACGGTTTTGGATTTATGTGATAATTCAAAATTTCTTCTCGATTCTCTATCAAGTTTTTCAACTAGAATATTAATAAGTAAAACATCGGATAATTTATTTTGCCCATATTTTAGTACTTTTAATGCTCGTAAATTTTTTTGAATGCAATCAATCATATTTCTAATTTCTGTGGAATTTTCATTTTGTATTTTTTCAAGCTTCAAAATATTTTGAATATGAATATTGATTAATAATCGTTCATTTTCGTATCTATTTTCTAAAAATTAATATAAGGAATTAAAATTATCAAAATTACTGCATAAATAATTAACTTCATGAGTTAAGCAAGATCTGAGGTAGTAGAGCTTCTGAGATTCACTGAGTACTATGTTATTTGTGATCAGATCGTCAAATTGGACTTTAAATGAACTGAATTCTTCGTATTTTCCCGAGAACTCGGGTAAAACTAAAGGAGGTATTTTAGTTTTTATTTCGAAATTATCATTTGTTTCATTACTGCCCCAGAACTTGATTTCTTAGAGGAATTAAGAAAAGTTTCAATTCTTATATATATATATATATATATATATATATATATATATATATATATATATATATATATATATATATATATATATATATATATATATATATACCTCTAATGACTCAAGGCGGACTTCAAGAAGATGGAGATCTTTGTCGATGGCAGTTAATTCTGCATTTTTCACATTCGGAATGGCGTAATAGTTGTTGCGAAATTCCTCCACATTTTTTTGCAGTTGAATCAGAATTCTTAGCTTTACTTTTATTTCGACCGAATCGGTTTCTTCATTGGCACTTTCAATGAACGTTTCAATTCTGCTTATTTAACCTTCCAAGGTACTTTTTAATCTGTTTTGCATATCCATGATCCACTGATCGCTCCTGGCACGAGCGGAACCAGAATGTTTATTTTTAGTTTGTTTTTGTTTCATCGACGGACCAGCCACGCTTATTTCTTTTTTACTTTTTTATTTAACCACACAACATATATCACACAACATACATATGCTATTTACAAGCGCAGCAAATTTTAAGTAATTTTTTGTGAGCTTCGAGTATTAGAGTCCTATATTAATGCTCACGTCTGAGTATTAAAGAGAAATTTTCTCGTCTATCTCATTCCACAGAAAGTTCTCAACTGCCGACACAGCGCGGCAAGGAAGAATATTTGCATTTGTGCGCATGACATTGGCGCGCATGCGCCAACATCATTATTTTGAACAAAAAATAATCAATTTTTCAATTTTGCATTGTAAAATCAATTAACTGCATTATAAAAATACAGTCGGACCTCTATATAACGAAGTCTCTAAATCCCAGGAAAAGTTCGTTATATGGAAAATTCGCTATACAGAGGTTCACTGTAAGGAACCGCTGCCTGCACCTGGCAACAGGTCGAACGAGAGACGATAAAAGAAAAGGATCTGGCAACGACAGAGAGGAAAGAGGTCGGAACGGGGGAGAGAGAAAAAGCGGGTGGCGAAAAAAACCCGGGGGTGGTGAAAAGAAGATATGGCTGGACGACGGATGTATCGTAATCTTGTAACATCTCAATATATTCTTTATTTTAAGAAATGTCCCATAGAAGGTGTGGAATAAACGGTCGGACAAAACCCTGTCTGCAATTATTTTCAATTCACAATGCGAACACGATCAGAAAAGAACCCGCAAGTTTACACTGGTGTCAGAAGTGGGATTGTCCGAAAAACAAAGAGGTAGATAATAAAAGACTTAATGTAAATAAGGTGTCAACGGAAGGGACAGAATTGGAAGATGGAACGGTCACTGCTACAGTTGATTTGCTAGGTAAAGTCATTCCTAGGGGGCTAGTGAAGACAAATTAAGTAAATTAGTGAAAACATCTATCAGTGTAGATGGGAAATTAGTCCATGCGTTAGTGGATTCTGGTACGGAAATTACTGTTATCAAGAAAGACTTAGTTCCTGGAATATCGGTTGAAGGAGCTTCCACGATTTATTTGAAAGGTATTTCCGGTCCAGCGGTTAAATGTCCTTTAGTATATGTTCCAATTGGTCTTGCTACCGGTGGCCAGGTTAATGTGGTGCACCAGCAAGTGTTATGTGCTTTGGCAGAAGTTTTGGTAGAAGACGTGTTGCTTCCACCAGAGGTTTTGGATATGTTGGGAGGAGCCCAGAGTGAAGAGAATTCACTGGCTCAAAGCTCTCAGGACCTGAGGGTTGACTCAGGAAATGTAGATGAAACCGAGGTTTCATCGGGTATTCTGCCAGAGAAAGCACAGCAGCACATTGAGTATTATCAAAGGAATATTACTTCATGTCGGAATGAAGTGGGAACATTGGGTACTAAGGATGAGGAGGTGACCGCTGAGATAGATAAAGGAATCATGGTGGCTGATAGTTTTCGTTCCGAACAGGAGTGTTGTGCCGAGTTAGCATTGGTTTGGAAGCATGCTAAGGAAGGCAAAGGAAACTACTATGAAGTAGATGGATATCTATTTCATAGAGATAAAATACTCGGGGGAGAGTATTGGGCAACTGGTAATTCCGAAGTGCAGAAGAACGGAGGTGTTGAGACTAGCGCATACTTCCGTGTTCAGTAGTCACATGGGTCCCAAGAAGACGCTTGAACGAATAAAGTATTCTTTCTTTTGGGAGGGTCTGAGGGCCGATGTGAAGAAATTTTGTGAGTCATGTAAAGAATTTCAGCTCACTCGATCGGTTAGGATTAAAGACCGATCATCCAGTACACCTGTGACAAGGCCTGAATTGCCATTTGAGGTGGGGAATATGGATCTGATAGGTCCAATTGATCCGCCAAGCTTAAAGGGACATAAATATATTTTATGTCTGGTTGATCAGCACACTAGGTGGGGCGAGGCTGTGCCGTTGACTAGTCTCAGTGCGAAGGTAACCTGTGAAGCTTGGTTAAACATATTTTCGAGAACCGAGATTTATCTTTTGTCGAAAAGGGAAGGTTTTGTAGAAAAGAATAGCGCAGCATCGTGGGTCACGGTACTGGATTTGTGGAAGTGGTATTTCGGTCGTTCTCTCACGAAGGGGTATGCCGCGTGCGTTATGCCGTTTGACATTTACATGACTAAAAAAGTGAGGTTTAAGATTGAATACACTTCTTATGGATGTAATTTAACGGCTCAGGTTTTAAGAATGTTAGAGCAGTTTGTTGTATCTCGAATGGTCGACATAGACATTCTGATGCAAATTTGGAAAAATCGTGTAAAACAAATTAACTTTGTATTAGATTCACCTTTCAATTTTCTTTAAAAACCACATAAAAAATATATTAAATTCATAAACACTATGTATTAAAAAAATTAATTATTAACACCTTTTCGTAAATATATATATATATATATATATTATCTTACCTATCAAAAAAAAGAAAAGAAAAGAAAGAAAAACTACAAGGAAAGTTTTTTGACGCATCTATCCACCTCTGGAGAATTAAATTATTTCCTTTGATGTTCAAGCACTTACGTTTTGACATTTTCGTGCTACTAGGAACGATGTTACCAGTACAGCTGATCAACACTACAAATGTACATAAACTAGTTAAAGGACACGGAGACACGAAGAGGGGCTTAAGGTACATCACCACATCGCGGGGGCAGAGTTCTAAGGGGCCGAAAACCTGACTTTGCGGGGGCTCTAATATTATCCACTACGTCACTGGACACGAGGTAACACCACTGAAGGTGAAAAGGGATATCGAAGATGTTTCAAGTGAACTGGACATCGGAGACTAAAGGTTTCAGTTCTTGGATGAAACTCTAAGAATTTTATTGCTCTCGGCAAGTTAGACATTTAATAAAACCAGTTCAAGTTTTATGACCACGTTAAAATGTATTAAAGAGAGCATAATTTGAGATGTCGAGAATTACTTTAAACATAGGGAGAAAAAATTGAATCACAAGAGAAAAAGTTCGTTATACAGAAAATGCACTTCGCTAGTGGGAGGTTATTTTTCGAAGAAAATCACGAAATATTCTAGGTTCAGGAAAAAGTTCGTAATAGGGAGGTTCGACTGTATATATACACGTAAGTTAATCAACAGTAAAATAAGTTATTATTTGATCAACAAAATTCAATACTCAAAAAAAGTAGTTTGTTGTTGCTTTAAATAAAATTCCTTTAAAAATTAACAAATGCATTACATCAACGACACCAATGGTGAAAATCATCAACGATAGTTGTGAGAAAAGTTGTTGAAGATTTAATTTAATCTACAAGGCATCACAAAAAAAACAACTGTTTTTGTAAAAAGTTTAGAATAATTGAAAAAGTTCACATTTAAAGGTTTTGCAGGTGTGCATCCAATTCCATGTCACGTGGAAGAAAAAGGAAATGTCCACCATTTTCGTACTCATTCAGATGTCGAATATTGTCAGCACAATCCATCTCCATCGGTGCTATAATTTTAATTAAAACTATTAAATTAAGCTCAATTGCCTCAAAAATTAAATACTCTACGAAAATTTATATTTTTGGTAAGACTAATCTACGAGATTTTAAAAGAGAGAGCAAAAATGGATTTCGAAGATTAAGCGAACAAGTAAGTTAATAAACTGTAAAGTAATTTATTCTTTAATCAGCCAAATATCTTTTAAAAACATCTGATGTTATAAAAAAAGGGACAAAAAAGGATAAATCATTTAAAAATTAAAATAATAGTTTTTTAAAAAGGCTGATCTTTGTACATCACAGCATACGATATTAAATCTTGGTGGCAGGAAATCAACTCGCTCCTAAAAGTAAAGAATATATTCCAGCTCCAAGTTTCAGTTCCTATTCACAGTCCAACGCTTCTCCTCGTGATATTATAAGCGTTGCTACACATGAGTTAGATAACCCATGTGTATAGATAAGATTGATGGAATTAAAATAGCTACTCCAAATACATAAGCAAATATGAAACATTATGTAACAAGTGTAATAAGTAATGATTACGATTATTAATCAATGATTATTTCTTGGAGCATTTTTTAAATAATTTTTAAGTTAATTTTGCCTTTCAGACTGCTATAAGCTGCCGATATTTAAAAAATACATGAGTGGCCTCATTTGCTTATTAAATCTTTTTCAGTTTTTTTTTGTGCGCAATATACATCACTATTATTATATATTATTTAAATCTGCGATAACCTTTTTAAGCTGTGATTTATAAAGTTAGAAATAGGATATTCTTGTTTAGATGATTAACTTGTTTATGATCTTGTTTCTAGGATTAACTTGTTTATGACATTGTTTCTATGATTAACTTGTTTATGATTTTGTTTCTATAATTAATTTGTTTATGATAATGTTCATATGAATTATTGTTTTTCTGATTCTTACACATTACAATGAATAATTATATTTCTGCAGTCACTTCACAAATAACTAATGCAGCGTTGTAATTATTTAGTTTATGTCATTTAATACGCGATAGTTTGTTAGCTCTCGCGTTAATTTTATAACGATATGAAATATTTTAACGGTTTTTTAAGACGAAAGAGAGAATACTTAAATCAAGAATAAACTCAAACTCAAAACTCAGTGGTGTAACAGCCCATAAGGGCCAAGGCCTACTGTGCCCATTCCGGTATACGAGATTAACTGGCCCTGAGATGCATGAGCAGATGTCTCAGTCTGGTGGTCAGGCTGAAACGAAACCCCCAGTGTTTTAATCCATAAGCAAGCTTGATACTCATTTATCGACCCAATGAACGGATGAAATGCTGAGTTGACCTTTCCCAGACCGAAAATCAAAAACAAAGTAAGTAAATATTCAATTATTTGAAAAAAATAGAAAATACGCCTATTCGCTGAAAATAATTCATAATAATTGTAACAGAACAAACTTACAGGCCTTATTTTGCATATTGTCTTCGATTTAATTATTATCTAATTCAAGAAAGAATTTTAAAAAGGATTCTAAAAATGTACATTTCTGTAATTGTTCTGTGAACCTTGGAAAGAGAAAGGCTATCTTATGACGTTTCTTGTCTACTAGAGCTAATGTTCTTATTTACTGAATCATATGCTTGAAAACGGTTTATTACGCATAATTATGTTGATTATTTATAATATGAGTAGATACCTTTTATCCAAATCTCTGAAAAGGAAAAGGAGTTAGGTGTACGGTTTTAATTTACGTTTAATATGAAGACGAATGAATTAAATATCAGAATGGGTTAAACTTACTGTTTAACACTAATAATGTTTATATCGAAATAGTGGTATATTAAAACTTAGTGTACTTCAAGACTTTTCTCAATGCTATATAACTTCTGTCAATTTTTCTAATATTGAATCATTAATAGCGATTTGAATATCTAAACATAATAGCGTTTAAAATAAATATTGCATTAATCTATAATTTAAAATTACTATTGAAACAATCAGTGAAACTTTTGTTAATGAATACCAATTACGTTACTTTTTAAAAGATAAAATGAAATTAAAATTTAGAATAAGACGAAAAAACAATTGTGATGAAACCCTCAGCAAATAACTCAAGAGAATGAGCAGTTAAATCCTAGGATCCTGTATTCAAGAAATATTGATATCAACTCAACACGAGGTTCGTAAAGAATTCATAACAAATCAATAATTCCAAAATATTTCCAGCTAATTTATTAGTGAAATAGTGTGTATGATTAGAACATCAACATTTATGATTAATTGAGAAGTATTAAACTCTGTTTTTTCCTGATTTAAACAGAAAAAAATGCAGCACAAATGATACAATCTTCATAAACACTAGCATAATTCCGAATCAAACATTTAAGATTCTTCAAAATAACAAATCGGAAACACTGGCCATGCGGTGGGATTATGCAAACGTGGTTATTGCCTGACTGGCACCCGATACACTTCAATACTATTACATTTAATTCTATTTAAAATCCCTTTATATAGACACTCACACCTACCTTCATGTTACGTTTTCTCGGTGATAAAGTAGCAGTAAAACTTATTGTAACACCAAATAAGACTTTCAGAGGAAAGTATAGCTAGATTTAAATCGTTGTACACACACATTACATAAAAACTATCAAAATATCCGAAATAAAATACTTCAAATAATTAAATATTCAAAATTAGACTGCAAATATGTTTCCAAGTTCCGTTTATAATAATCCTCAAAACATTTAAAATTACCAAATAAAAATTTTTGTCCCATAGTTTCAGAAACAAGCTAAAACTCATACAAAATACACGCATGAAAACAGAAACAAAGCATATTTGCACAGCATTCACAGATTCTTAGTCTAAAAAAACAATTATAAATCTTCGAGCACCATATCATTACTTAAATGTTGCATTTACAAATGGCATAACAGTAGAATTGAGCGGGACTAGTTTACGATTCGCTTAAAATACCCTTGTTGACTAACCAGCGTTAATGAAGTATATTTTAACAAAGCTGCACCAAATCACTACAATTACCATGATATCTGCTCAGATATCTTCCAAGACTTCTTTCACCGACAGAAAATACTCTCAGGAATCTTAATTACACTTTAGTGCCTTCTATTTCTGGAAGGATTACCTTCCGTTGCTTAATTTTTGCTACGTGGATCATTTATCCCAGTGAAAAGAGGATCGAATGGGATCAAAGAAGTGTCTCCAATTGCATTTCAATGTCACCTACAGACCGTGTGGGATTTGTACTTTCGGATCGTGGTAAAATCGAGTTGATTCTGCGAGCAAAACAAAGCGTAACACATTGGTAATCTCTTAGTGTGTTTGATTCCATATGGATTAATTAGCTAAGAACCAGTATATTAAAACACAAGTTGTAAGACTTAAATTTAAGACATTTTAATTTTAATTCAAGATTTGTTTTAAATCTTAAGAACTAAGAAAAAAAAGAATAGACTACTAAGAAAAGAACGTTTTTAAGAACAAAATATAAACACATATATCGGTGTAAAAGTAAAAAAAAAGAAAAGAGTGCTCATATTTTATACGAATTCATATAAACAGTAATACCTCGACTTATGCACGAATTTGAAGTTACGCGATTTTCAAATCACGTCGATTCGTCTCCCCCACCCTCATTTCTGAAACATTGTTTAGGAACTGAACCCCTCTCCTGCTCGTGTTACCTCTTTTGTAATGGTTTCTTTCCCCTTAAGAATATTGTATTTTAATTTAAAGAAAGAAATGACATTAATTTTTAACACAGCGAAGAATAATTATAAATAATTTCGAAATCGATATTATGTGGAAGGTAAAAATCAAAGAAACCTTTCTTTAATTTTTGTAAGCATTCTTCCCACAAATTATCCTCGAATTAAAAAAATTCAGAATAAATATTTTCTTTTGGCTTTGAATTATTAATTAAAATTATAAACACAGACATTTTTGTATATTATTCCCATCTAACTGACACTGTATTGTATAATAATAGGTGTGAGTTCTTTTTAAGGAAATAATACCATTGTTATTCGATAGTCATACAATTTTAAAAAATTAGTTTTGATTCTATACTGTCAACCATTCTTGCGCAAAACTATATAATATAAATAACTACTAAATTAGTTAAGAACTAAAATAACTAAGAGCAATACCTAAGTGTACCAAGAACTATAAATAAATGCTAGGATCCAACCTAAATAAATATGCCAGCTAACACTAGTCGAAGCAAACAATTACCCAATTAGATAAATAAATTACAATAAAACAAAAATTATATAAAATAGTTGTTAAGATTATTTCCTCTAACAAATATATATTCTAAAATAATACAAAAAATACAATGATATCATATGTTTTAATAAGATAGAATTAAACCAAAAGAATGTCAACTTCCATATTGTTATACTACGGTAAAAAATAAGCATGTGCTACTGTTGCAAAGGAATCACGTGATTACTTACTTGGCGCCTGTATGTCGTGGAGTTACTCCATTATATACCGACGTACGCGTTTTTGCCTTACACGGTTATCACTCAGTCCCGCCTATTCCGTAAGTTTGGGGTATTGCTGTATTTCCTTTATAGTTGTAAATATGATTAGTGCATAAACCAAGCCATAATAAAATAGGTCTCCTTACTATATTCCAATGATCATTCATGGTTTTAACCAATCTTGGAAACTAGTAATTATCATTGTGTACTATACACAAGTTACGTTTGGTTTTCGTTCTAATTTAAATTTTGAATTTCAAAACTCATCTTTCAAGTTTGGAGCTGCCTTATATACCCTTAAGAACCGAATTATTATTATCTTTAAATATTATATTAAATTCTTCTGGTTTCTAATATTATATAGAACTCAATGACACTGGGAAAAATAATAAAAAATTCCCGATCCCCCCTGCATAGACGGTACCCGCACAATCGTGTGCGTTGGGCGTTATCTGTGAAACATGTCACCAACGAAATTTAACAAGTTATACATTTTTAGCTCTAAGTTGATAGAAGAAACAATTTTAATTCGACTAACATTGCTACAAATAAGGAAGGTATGGATGTATAATTAACTCTTTTATTAATTCATTATTTATTTACTGTAAATAACCATTGCATTTTTCACAACATGTTTTTGAACTGCTTTCGTAGTTTTAAAGTCTTCACTTTCGAGGCCTTGAAATTCCATCAACACATTGAAAATGGCTATACATGTCAAGCGTTTTATCCTGTAATGGCCAGGGTAAAGCCATGGCTTGTATAGCAGGTGGATTATAACGCTTCGATCTTTTTGCGAATGGAATTACAACACTCTGTTATCTTCATAACCAAATAAAATGCTTTTGTTAGTAGGTGGAGAGGCTAATAACGCTTTAGCTATCTATAACTTAAATTTTAAGCGATCCATTTTGATTTGTAAAGGAATTTTATTTGATATTGCATCTTTCTTGCACAGAAACCAAGAATTTGCAACATCGAAATCAATGTAATGAATGTGTTCAAGAGACTTTTATGGAAAAGAATGATCCAAATTGCCTTTCTATTTCAAATATTCCCACGTTTTTCTTCATCGCTCTCATCTGAACTAGATTCTCCTTCCCGTAAACGCGATTCATATGTTTTGTTCGCACCATTGTCATTATCCGAGAGATCCCCATGTTCTGATCTCTAAGTTCAACCTGATTTATTAATCAGTCGCAAAATTTCTTCTTCTGTGAGAATTCTTCTTCTTTTAGACACCTGAAAAAGTTTTTGGTTAAAAGTTAGCACTGTATTCCATGAAAAAAAGTAAAATGTATCAGAAAATTTTATAATTTAAAAAAAATTAAATGTATTTAAACCACACCATATACTCACGCTTACCTGAAAACCCATATTTGGGGGGTAAGAGATTTGGGTGCAATTATCTGTGGAGAGGATAAAAATACCGTACTCCTCAACAAATGTATGAAAAAGAAAATTAATTGCAAGAGAGAGAGAAAGAAAAAAGGGGCTCATCAATGGTGATCCCCAAGAAAATTTGGTGTTAATTACATAACTATGTATTTAATTTCTATGTAAGCTTACATCAAAATAATTGAAACAGAAAAAAATTCGCATGGTAAGTAAAGAGTGTTTTTTTTCCAGGTATAGAAGTTTAAGTTAGCATTACTTTATAAGATGACGACCGATTTAACAGCGGTCAAGTGATTTATTCTCAGTTTGGTTTGGCAATTTATCATGAATAGACTCACGCCTGAACAGATTCGTCGAATGGGCCCAAAACGAGATTGCCGTTGTTCCCGATTTTCATAAGCTAATTTTGTTTAGCGATGAAGCGCACTTCTGGTTGAATGGCTACGTCAACAAACAAAGCTGCCGCATTTGGAGTGAAGCTAATCCACAAGTGTATGTCGAAGCACCGTTACATCCAGAAAAACTGACTGTTTGGTGCACTTTATGGGCTGGTGGAATCATTGGTCCGTACTTCTTCAAAAACGATGAAGGCCACAACGTTACAGTCAATGGTGATCGATATAGAGCCATGATTACTATCTTTTTCATTCCTGAATTGAACAATCATAATGTCCAGGAGCTGTGGTTCCAACAAGACGGCGCAACATGTCCCACAGCTCGTGCCACAATCGATTTATTGAAAGACACGTTTGGTGGCCGCCTAGTTTCACGTTTTGGACCTGTGTATTGGCCTCCAAGATCTTGTGATTTAACACCGCTAGACTATTTTCTGTGGGGCTATGTAAAGTCATTGGTCTATGCGGATAAGCCACAAACGCTTGACCATTTGGAAGACAACATTTGCCGTGTTATTGCCGATATACGGCCACAAATGTTGGAAAAATTCATCGAAAATTGGACGTCCAGATTGGACTACATCCGAGCCAGCCGTGGCAGTCCTATACCAGAAATCATATTTAAAATATAATGCCACAAGATTATCTTTTGAATAAAAAAATCATGTCAATCGAATAATACATCGTTGTTTTATTGCAATTTAAAGTTCTATATCTCTAAAAAAACACCCTTTACTTACCTTTACAGCTGCAATGACTCAAGTAACACCCAACCCCCGCACTATCGTTCGGGTAACGAAATCGCGAGTCCTGCAAGCAACATTAATACAGTAGAATTAATTTTTTTTCCTATTTTAAAATAAAATTTCCTATTTATATAAAAATTTGTATCCAAGCAATTAGAAATATATTGATAATTACCTTTTTACGACAGATAAAAAGAAGACGTGTTTTCGTTGTATTTCAAAACAAAGCTAGATTTGCCAGCTGAAAGTAAAACATGGAACACAATCATCGTCTCTCTCTCTGTTGAATAAAAGTACTACTTTAACCCTTTCGGCAAACCGGTTCAATCGTTAGATTCACGATTTTCTTACATACGACTATTCCATAAGCAAAAACGTCTAAGAATATTTAACCTTAGAGGGATGGGGTTTTTAAAGGAAAGGGTTTGTTCTTAAAGGGATATGCAAGGAGTGGTTTATCTCTAGAACATTCGAAATTCATCCTAAACCGATGAAAAACGCATCACATTTGACTGTTGACACACTCAAAATGGAATTAATCAGTTAAAAACAATTCAGTCATGCTAGGATCAAGTCCACAAACATTATTTAATATGATTCCATGATTGAAATAAAAAAGAACTCAAAAGATTCAATAAAGGTTTCAATTTGAAAATCTGTCTTTGCAAAGGTATTTTAAATAAATACAAGAAATGTCTCAGCATTTATATACGTTATCAAATGATAATATGAAAAATGTCAAAGAAAGTATATTTTAACGAAACATCAAAAATCAATCTTCTATGCGGCATTATTTGACGAATCATTTCAATTTAAGTTTTTTATTTTATATAACGGCCTATCTTCACAACGTATGATTTATTTGAAACCCGTTTTGGATAAACTCCGTATATCTTTCAACACTTAAAAATCCTGTTTAGCTAATCTTGAGTTTAACCCTTTGATATCCATATCCTGCTTTGATCATGTTTCTACATCGGATCATTAAAAAGAGAAACTAGTTGGATGTTATGTGTGGGAACGGATGAAAAGAGTCTTTTGTAAACCGCTCTAGAGAGACCCAATTAACAGGGTGGCTGAATATGAATTTGCAGTTTCGAAAGAATGGGTAACGAATGCAATGAGACCTTTCCAAATTGTCTCGTATGTTTGGAAATATAGGATGCAATTTATTTCCCATTTAGTTTTTGGCGAGCACTCTGAAATAAAAATGAGCCCCATGTTACATCTTAAAAACTGATAATTATTTTCACATGTAGTATGTAATAAATTTGAGACAAATGATTATAAGTGAGGTATAAAGGTGATAAAAAATTTGCTAAAATTATTTTAAACTTTAAAATGAACCCTCAAAATGAGAGAAAGAAATAAGTATTTTTGTTAAGCGGAAATTTATGCATGTATATTTAACAATTTGATATAGTATTATTCTTAATTTTAATCTTGTATTATTTCCCATAAAATTTAATTACCAATACTGGTTTTTAAAACATAGTGCTCATTCACTTTCCCACGGAAAAAAGAATAGACTCTGTCTTGATTCATTTCCAATCCATACAAAAGAACAATAAAATACGCATGCAAATCTCAAACATTTGTGGGGCAACAAATTTAAGCCACCTATATAACCACCTACATAGTTTATAATACCACAACTATTTTCCTTTGCTTGAACGCGTGATTATAACAATCTCATTGTGTTTTTTTTATATTGTGATGGAAGTGGTTCTGCTGCCTCTCTTTTGTCGATGGGCAAATGTAGAGAAAGGTCGCATTACACACTCTCTCCTGATGTTTAAGGTAAATTAATAAATTTTTCTAGTCTTCTCTGCACTTTCTTTACTCATGAGTACGTTTTTTTTTTTTGAAGTTTTACTTCTTTTTGCGCGGTAGGGAAAAAAGATGAGGGTAAATTTTACGATGCGCGCACACACCGTTGTATAATATTTTAACGTACCACTTTTTTGGTGCTAGGGGACTCATATTTGAGGGGTCGTAATAACTATTGTTATAAACCACATCTGTTGGGACGCATTCGTCCCGGTGCATCCCCCCAGTACAGCTTTTTGTCCAATATATCGGCACCCGAGCCTAACAGTCCATTCGAACCTGACCCATTCAATTCCTCTGTATCTGCTCTTATTATTTCATGCTCATTGAGCTATTTCTCTTCCTTAGTTTTTAAATGTTTTAAACATTTTTAAACATTTTAAATTTGTTTAAATTTACAATATCTTGGCTCCTGTTGGAGTCTCGAACTTCAAATTTGAGCCAACTGTTTCACTCGTCGAGACCCATCCAGTCATCTACTTCATTCCCATTGTGTAGCCATAGGGAGGGCTTAAGCACTAAAATATCATGCTTTCATGTTAATCCTATGGGAACTAGAAAAAATTTCATCCCCCTTAAGAAGTTGAGCATGGGACTTGATTTTTGCAGGTCCACCATATTTTCGTATTAGTGCGAGCTTTACGTGGAATTGGCCCCCTCCGGTCCTCCCCACCCAACAGGGCTTCCCAAGTAATAACTCGAATCCTATGCCACCTTGGTCGACCGCACCGGCTGGATTCAATTTTTTTCCCTATGAGCATCCTAGATATATTTTTTCAGGACCACATAGCCTTATTTCTTCACATATATTTAACATTTTTTAAATTATTTTAAAGTTTTAAATTTTTTAAAATCCCGTATAGTTCCGAAGATTTTTTAGCTTCGTTAATGAAACTCGGTACATAGGTTCTCCTTGTTGAGCTCTTTCATCTGTTATAATTCGTGTGTAGATAGTGGGCCTAGGGGGACGTTATCATTAAAATAAGAATACCATGCTATTCTTACGGGGGTTTGACCTTTTGCTGACGTCACGATATTACAGATATAGAAGAATAAAACTTTGGGATCAGCTACTACTCTGTGTATCATTTGATTTTCGTGACCATTTACGTCACAGTTATTCCCGCCTCTGGGGAATTAGTTTCGTTTTCCTTTCCCGAGCTAACGCCTCCCCATTTGCAACTACAGACTCCGGACTGGTTCAAACGAATTCCTCTTGTCTTATCCCACGAACAGGCCGAGTTTCAAGTAGCTAGGTGCTCTTCTTCTATCTTATTTAATTGTTTTAATTTTTTTAATTATTTTAAAATGACCATAACCTCGTAGGCTCTTCAGGCGGATGTCTTTATTTTCTCGGGAACGATTCTTCTAGCCGATGCATTCAATATGAGGTCTCAGTGGTCACATTCGGTTCACCTCATCTCCAGATACAGTCTGCCAAAACCCTACCATATTATCGGTCCTATTGTCCCTGTGCGAGGTATTTAAATTTTTTAAATGTGTGTGATTATCTCGGGTTTGGCTGATCCGATTGACTGCGACTGCCTACCTACGGACTCAATTTTTTTATAAAAACAAATTTTTGAATCAAATTGATTGTTTTTAGTAAAAAAATAATTATATATATATATATATATATATATATATATATATATATATATATATATATATATATATATATATATATATATATATATATATATATATAAATACATAAAGATTTTTAAATAAATTTTAGAAAAATAGGGTGTTTTCATGGAATTTTTACCAATTTTTTACTAAAACGGGTAACACTGTATAGAAATTTCTAATACAATTATCATAATTTACTTAATACACAACATACATATCATGGTACTTTTCAAAATGAACCAAAACCTAAGAGAAATATTAAAATACAAAAAAATTACAGATAATTATACATAATAATAATTAAAGTTTTGACGTTTTTTAAGTTTATTCTCTATAAAAACTACCCTAAATGAAAAAACATTTAACCTACAACAAAATTTATATTCCACTTTATGAAAATTAGTATAATAAACATTGCCACAAAATTTCAAAACATTAACTGGTTTGGTTCTTATATCATGCATCTCGTAAAGAAAGTTCTGTCAAAAATATAATTTTCAGAAAAACTCATTTAAAGTTTTATCTTACTGCCCTTTTGCATAGAGTGATGTTTTTACAAGCTTTTATTTAATTTGCATTGTAAAATGCTCGGGTGGAATTTTGCAACTCAATTTTGAAGCTGATGTCTTGAACCGATTGAGTTCAGATCTTGTATACACGATTAGTTTGGATGACAATGCATGTTTTTATCATTTATATTCCGATATCGCAATTAGTTAAAAAGTATTTAATTAAAGTAATTTGTTCGGGTGTAATCTTACAACTCAATTTTGAAGAGCTGATGTCTTCAACCGATTGACTTGAAATTTTGTATACACGTTTAGTTTAGATGGCAATGCATGTTTTGACGATTTATATTCCAAAATCGACCTAGTTACTGTAACGATCTTGCTCAGGTGTTAAGGCGAGTATGTTTACATTAACATAGGTATTGACCGGGGCCGTAGCTCAGATGGTAGAGCTCTCGCTGAGCATGAGAGAGGTACGGGGATTGAAACCCCGCAACTCCAATTATTATCTTTTCGTGTAAAATATTTTTTAAACTGGTTTGATTTGTACAACGAGATATTTTACAATACTTCTCCTCAGCATATGTACAAAGTGTGCTATATTTTTACAAGATTTTATTTAACTTGCAATGTCAAATGTTCGGGTGGAATCTTGCAACTCAATTTTGAAGCAGATGTCCTTAACCGATTGAGCCGAAATTTTGTATACACGTTTAGTTTGGATGATAAGGCATGTTTGGACCATTTATATTCCAATATTGCAGTTAGTTAAAAATACTGGCTGCATGGCCCGGCGTTGCACGGGCTTTTACTGATAGAATAAATTAAAATTCCCTGTTTGGAAAATTTTTCTCTTCTTTTCTTTGTCAGACAGGTTTATATACCCCCCCCCCGGCGTGGCACCAACATTTTTAAATTTATAACATATTGACGTGGAAATTCCCCTTCCGCTCTCGCTATCAGAGCTTTCGAGTAAGTAAATTTTCCCCGATTCTTAAGCAGCTTCACACGTGCAGATATATAGTGGCACAAAAAGTAATGAAAAAAAGTAATGCACAAATGAAATTCATAAAAAAATTTCACATTTTATTTTTTAAATCACTAACTGAAAAAGACCAAAGTATGAGTTTTTAATAAAGTCATTTTGAAATAAACGCATTGATATTGATTTACTTTAGAAAAAATCATAAGAATGTAAAGTATCGTTGTTTTGTAAAAAAAAAAAAAACTGTGTCGTGACGAAATTAGTTATCTGTCTAATTACAAAATTGCTGGCGAAGTTAATAAATGCGCGAATAAAATTTTGAGTATTTTTTTACAAAATCATAAAAGCTGAGCGATGATTTTGTTTCGAACCCGGTTACACAAGTTACTAATTCAGTAAGCACTCTAAGCGACCAATCCACGAAATCTTCGGAAAAATAAATAAAAGACCGTTGAGAGAGAAATAAAAGGAGATATTCAAGTTCGAATTGCGTTATTTGTTCAAGTTTAAAATCTTTTTTCGGACTTCATTTTTAAGTTAATATCTTCAAACTTCATAAATCGATTTCAAACAACGGTATTTTTTAAACAAAAAGGTAACAAAAATAATGCTTAAATATATCTCGCAAAAAGGAAAAAAACGAAAAAACACTTTTTCTTAAACCGTATTTTTTAAGCAACTTTTTCAATCTTTGTACAGCTTACAGATAATATTGTTCTACATTCGGATTAAATGTTTCATGAGATTATTTTTATGAATAAAGCAACTATTAAGAATTTAAATAAAATTTTGAGTATTTTTTAAAAATCATAAAAAAACGTGTGTAACGACTTTATAAGTTGACAGCAAATAAAGTTTTAAAAGAAAAGTTTATGTTATCCTTTTTAGAGCATTTAAATAAAAGCTTGTTTGGGTAGAAAAATGTTTTTTTTTTACTTTTTACTTATTTAAAATCACTATAACTTTATTTCTATTTTATGTAAAGGAAAAAAAACTGTTTTGTAAAGAAAAACTTTCTAACTATAAGATTTTGAAATAAAAAAATGGCGTATGTAGACGAAGAACGACATTTTCAAGGTAGACAGTCACCTTAAGGTTAGTATCGTTCAATTCTGCTCGTGGCCGCCTTTCGTCCTGGACCCAGTTTGCCATGCTCAAGACTTTTAGAAAGATTTTAATCTTGTTACGCCAAAGAAGTATAACTTCTTACGTGCGTACATAAGCGTACACACACACTTATTTTTCTTATTATTATTTTTTTCCAAAATGAAATGATTACCTGTTATTATTATATATACAAAGTGTGGCTATTAAAAATAATGATACTGACGCTACTACGGAAAAAGTAAGCATGCACCAAACGCCAACAACCAACAACTATTTAATGTAAGTCTTCCCTTTCAAATGCAGTGCTTCTAGTTTCTGTAAACAAATCTTATTAGTCGTAATCTTCGTCTGTATTATTTATTATCTTGCTTCGCTAAAAAAAATTATAAGTGTAGCTACAGAGCAATGACTAGTTGTAAAATTTCTCTTAAATCTCGAAAGAACAACTACTGAAACACAATTTATGTAAAGAAGCGTATGGTAATAAAGGTTTATTTCGTGAAAGTGTTTTTGAATGGCTTAAGCATTTTCAAAATGGGAGAGAAGACTTGGAATACGATTCATGCCTCGATTTCCTCGTCAAATTTTGATGACAATTTCGAAAAAATCGGTAATCTTGTTCAATCTGACTGTTGGTTCAGTATTCGTGTTATTAGTGGCACTGTAGGAATGGGGACAAAAAATCCATGCAGAGAGCAAATTCTACGTAAGAATTTTGAAATACACAAAGTGTATGCCAAAATGATGCATACAATTTTTCCAATTGAACAACAAGAAGCTCACAAAAGTATTTGCTCCCGCACTTTGAATGCCATTGAAATGACCCAAACTTTCTGAAAATGTTATTGAAAGGTAAAACAAAAACTCATAATCATTCATTTCCATGCCATCTACCTGGATTCCATTCTTTAAAAACAGGTTTCTGGGTGTAAGCAAGTAATTATAACAATATGAGGAGGCACTTAATTACAATATTAGATTTAAAATACATTAAAATTTTTATTTATAGAACAAATAATTTACAGACAAAATTATATTGAAAAAGGCTCAATTATTAACAGCGGATTGTCTTACATGCTTCCTTATTGAATTTATTAATCAATTGTGGAAAATAAGTAGAAAATAATTTGGTTAATTAACGGCAATGAAGTGTAATTCATGGAAAATATAAATATGAAGTATAATTTAAATTCCTTTTCTTTTATTTCTTTTTTCAAAAATTACTTACTAAGTGCGTGTTCCTCGTTTTGAACTCAATTCTCTGTGGAAAAGTTACATCTTATAAAGAAAATCTAATAACTTATTCTCGGTTCAAATTACATTCAGAATTATGGTTCTGCGTGCAGTCTGCAGTAAGATTTAAATGACACCTAATTTAATTATCTGAGCAAAACAGCGTTCTTTCGAACAACTTATTTATCATTTCTTTTTTTTTTTTTTTTTTTAGTAATTAAATTTCGAACCAAGATAAATTCCGTTGTTTAATTAAGTAGTGTCTTACGAATGTTATTTGCTTTAAATATATAATTACTGAGTATTTTTTTTAAAAAAGAATATATTAATCTTACTTTTCTGTGTTTAGCCCCTTCGCGCTAATTCATTTAACATTATAATATAATCAATTTCGTTTCTCTGAAATTTTTTTTAATTTAAAAAAAGGATAAATTCTCCTTGCTTTTAACTAAATGAGAAGAAGAAAGAGTCACTTAGATCAGAAAATGTGGTATCTTTAAAATAAATTTCATCATGCTTAAAGCTTTGTTCGATATCTGTATAGTTCTATAAAGGGCAAAACATTATGTGTTTAGAGCGATATTTGTAGTATACGCTATTTCACAAGACTATTAATCCATTCAGAATTATTTTTAAGAATTACTTAGGGATAGTTTAAATAAAAATGATTTTCTAATGAATTTTTTTTATTCTAAAATTATATCTCTCTTGCAAGGTTAAAATACTTATTCTTGAAACTTTTTCTTTGGATCTAAACTATAGTAATATTTCTCTTTCACTACAGTAGCTAATGATATGATTTCCAAAAATAATTTTTAGCAAAAATAGCCTCGAAGGGCATTAGAAACCATATTCTTGCAAATAAATATAATTTATTGTAAAATTGGGAAAACAATCCCGTTTACTATTATATTCATAAGCTGCTCAAGTCAGCGTTTAACAAACTGTGGAGCACTTCCCCTAGAGAGGCCTGATAACTTTACGTGGGGGTCGTAAGCACATTGAAAAATCGCAAATAAAAGATTTTATAAAAATTATTCATTTTGTGATGTCGCCCCTCTCGGGTGACCATATCCTTGTTTATCAGCGTGAGCTGGGATTATTGGAAGAACTAGAAGCATACATAATCTTAATATGACTTTATTAAGATTTTTAACTTAAACCTTTAACAAATTAGATTATAATAATACATGTGAGAGAATCTACGGTGGCAAAACACACACTATATCTATATTACTGAAATTACTTTACTCGGACCACTATCAATAACTGACTCGCCTAAACTCAATTCCAATACTATCGCAGATCCTAATATTAAATAGTCAATCCTACCTTAATGTAGTTTGAAGTGGCGATCACAGTAATCCTAAAGAAAGTTGCGTATCTACTCGAATCCAATGGTATGCACCTTGACTTAAAGGTTCTATATCACGTATAACTTCCGATAGCTGTCACTTAATGTTTTCCAAAACCTCTTCGCGCTTGAACCACGGATTATCTTTACATTCCTCAAATTGCCACACCGCTTACTCTCTAACTTCTGATATTTAAAAGCTTCCTAATTTGTATCTTTCCTTTACGCTTCACTTCTTCGATTTGGTTGGAAAAGAGTTTCATTAATTTTGGCCCCAAACAGACCAAAGGACATGTTAAAGAAAATACGCGTGAACCCGTCACAATTTAATGAAAGTAAGCAAAACAAAATATATTCTAACATAATAAAAAATAAAATACTCATTTAGACTGATATAATATACGTATAAGTACATCAGTACTGCTCTCTTAATGTACTTGTTAGTTAATTTATCAATATTAAGTTCACAACAAATGTAATATTTACTAGTGCCTTCCACGGGTTTGTTAATTACAAAATTTAATGCTTAGTTATTAATTTGTGTGGTACATAATTAAACTCGTATTGTAACTTTAGCGACAAAATACATTATTATTGCAATCAATACATTGTTATTGTATGAAGTGGAGGAGCCCCCTCCCATGAAAATTATGATTGAAAATTGAGTCACCAATGTTGAAAAATTGAGAAGCACTAGCTTAAGTGATTCTAAAATAAGAAGATAAAAAAATAACATGCTTTAGACATATATAAGGTTTTTAAGAATTCCACTTACTATCCAGACTCTTTACAATGAAATGAAAAAAATAAAAATTCGAAAAAAATAGCAACATCACAGACGATTGAAGGTTGATTTTAAATCTTAAGAATTCATCTTTTTCTTGTCTTTTATAACAAAGGTTTAAAACAATTTTTCTTTTGTGAAAAAGAACTTTATTGTATTTTTAAGTAACATACACAAAAGAACATTATAAGGAAGCCGAGTGGATATTAACGTCACTATGTTCAGCTATTTGAGGGGTTTTGGCAACAGACCTCGTAATTTTGAACCGTAGTCAAGTGCCGAGTTCAACACCTGAGCTGACACCCCTTCTCCTATCTACCACACCAACGGGAGGACATTTCAGCTCTCGACATATTGAACTTGAATTCCTACCCTACACGACGTGTCTTCAGTGGTACTAGGCTCAAACTCATGACACATCGGCCATGACCTGGAAGCCAAGAGTGATGAATTTACAACCAACAAGTGACTCCTAAATCAGAAACTTTAGCTCTTTCAATGAATTCAAATTTTGCGGAAAAATATAGTTTTCATGTTTGAATTTGTGGTTACACTTTAAATCAATATAAACTTAATGGAAGTCTCACTACAATTTACTATTCAAATTTTTGCACGCAGTCAGTTAAAGAACCTTCTATATTTACACACCTGAAAGATTCCCATTTAATATTTTCTGTTTTCTATGTACACTGGTGTGCAAAACTTAAGCAACAATGCAAATATTTAGCAGATAGCCATATAATTGCAGAAAAGGAGGTCTGGAGATCAGTACAGTGAACACATAAGTCAGTAGAAAGGTCATGCGTATGCAAATATCAGGATCAAAACGTCAGAAGCGACGTGAGCGTACGCAAAACGCGTGATGTCTGCGCACGCTGCTCAACAGTAGAATAAAATGAAGGACGAAGACGCAATTCAACGTATTCGCTGCAAGTGCAAGTGAGTCAGTTTGTGAAATATGGCTAGAAGAAATCACCTGGACGACTTCACACGTGGAAGAATGATCGGAAATCTGGAGGAGGGGCGTACTGTCACCAGTGTAGCTGCAGAGTTGGGAATCATGGCCCAGACTTCATTTTTATGGATGACAATGCACGGCCACATCGGACTCTTGCTGTTGAGAAGCTGCTGGGAAGTGATGATATCACTCGAATGGATTGGCCAGCCTACTCCCCAGATTTAAATCTCATCGAACATATGTGGGATGCTTTGGGGAGACATATTGCAACACGCTTACATCATCTGGAAAACACCCAATAACTCAAACAGATGCTGATTGAGGAATGGGCACTCCTACCGCAAGAAATATTGCACCAGCTGGTTCTGAGTATGCCGAGACGGTGCGAAGCAACCATTGCAGTGAGGGGAGGGCATATACCATATTAAGGAACATCTCCTTATTGTTCTTCCTGTTGGGTAGACCATCATGAGTCACGATACAATGCGTTCAATAAAGCTTGTTTTTGTTTGATTCCATACCGTAAGCATTGTATTCTTTTTTCAGCGCCGATGCTTTCGTCAACCTTTACGTACTCTGCCTCATTTCTGAATTTCATGTCTCTCAGATGATTTTTCGTGAAGTTATGACAATAAACCCATCTGTTGCTTAAGTTTTGCACACCAGTGTATATTAATAAATAATGAACTCTACTATATTAATACAACATTTTATTAGATTTTTAAACACATTTTGATTAAAGCAAACTTTTAAAAGTGAATAAAATAAATGTATGCATATAAAAGAGGGACACACACAGTTTTATTTAGAATTCCAAATATCATTCGATGGAATTTAGTTTGAGACGACTCCATAATACCCTAATCCATATATGTATTTTACTTTGAACGAATAAAAAAGTATATTTACCAATACAATGCTGTTAAAAATCAAAGGAATATTACTAGCAGCCGAGAACTTTTAGTTTATCATCTATTACCTTTCTAAATTTACATTATTTTAAAATGCATTTCCACATAAAATGCAATGTACATAATCGAATTTTAAAAAGGGTTTTCACTATGTTCTTTTCTTCTGCGTGCTAAGATATTTGTTCTTAAAAATTTTGCGTGCAATATTTGTTCTTTGATTTATGAAAATAAAACTTTCAATTCCGTTGAATGCTGAGAGATTTTTAAAGTTCATTTTTTTTTCACTGCGGAAATCCTCCTTCAAATTAGGTATCAGTGGTATTTATCTACAATCCATTAATTCAATGAGTTGCTTTTCTTACCATTCCTGTGGTAACCATTTTCACGAAATTCCTCTTTCAAATTATCCAGAACCGCGTGAACTTGCAACGAATTACACCGAGAGGAATGGTAAGTCGTAAAGATGTACCTGGGTTTGCGAAGGAACATGCGATGAATTCTTTCTAAGGACTTTTAAAGTAAAATTAAACTTCAAATGTGAAAAAAGGATTTAATATTTTCGTGATTTTAATATTAAAAAACTCCGGTGAAAAAAGAGTTTTAATATACTACGCGGTTTTTTATTCATTGAAAATGAGTAGTGTGACTTATTGTTTAGCGTGATATAGCGATACACGTTCTAAAAATGCAAAATTTTCGCAGTTTAAAGTCATTAAGGTACAAGATACGCTGAAAATAAAACTTATTTTCATTTCTTTACCCTCACCAAAAAAAATTTGTAAGAAAACACTTATTTTTATTTAAGGTTACAGGCATCAATACATGAAACTTATGTGCATTATAATTCGTGTTCCGTTTTTTCGTTCTATGCAACAGTCAGTTCTTCAATGGCTACACAGGGAAATGAGTATTTGTTGCAGAATATAATTGAAGAATTAGAATAGTCAACTTGAATTCACATTTAATTATTTATCCTCTTACCTTTACTTACTTATTGCTACTTACGACATTCAAGTTTATCAGTACGATAGTTTTTGCAATCAGAAACTCCTGATGCTAAGAAGCTCACATAAATTACACCTATTCACTCATAAGTTATTTCACTTGAGCTCGTGGGGAATAAGAGGTTGTAATTCACAAGCAATATTGTAACGAATTTTGTGTAAAAAGTGTAAATAATTTGTATTTGAGTGTTTAATGCATCTATATTACTCTATGTTATATATATTTCTTGTTAAAATTGTCCTATTCGCAAGCAATGCCGCCCCGTAGAATATAATGGCGATTCATTGAGAACTTGGCGAAATCTTGGCGGTAGAGCCAAGTTGGCATCATTTTTGGAGACCAAGTTGGCGAGTTCGGAACCCTCTGGAATCTTCTAGGAAGTAGATCTCTCCACTAGTGTCACGTTCAATGACACGAGCGGTTATATTTCTGGAAGTTTCTGTCAAACCTATAAAAGAAAGTGCTCGCTGGTACGGGGATGAGTCCATCCTGACGAAGCACGTTAGCCACACCTCCCAGATTCCATCGTCCAACCAATCGCCGCCATGCCACCCAGCAGACTGAAAAAACCCACTTTCGTCATGACCCACATCAAAGTCTTGTCAAGACATGGGATTGAGGACTTTTTACAGTCCAGATGCCCAAAGGAAAACGCCTATTCAACGCCTACGGGGATGAGCCTTGATTAAACCAGCGAGTAGTGAGGATTGTTTTGACTAGCGATTAGCTCGGCTGTGCTTGTGAATAATCTTTTACACACGTGTATTTTACACACGGATAATTGTGTTTGATTGCTATATTGAAGGTGTGAAGACCTTCGGAGATTTACACTGGGAATATTGCTGCTGAATCCTGTATTTAAAGGATTGGAATTTTGTTAATAAATTCGCATCGCTCTTGAAGAACTGTTTATTTCAGTGCTTCTCAAACTTTCAATACTTGCGCCCCCTTTTTCGATCACAATTTTTATCGCGCCCCCCCTTATACATTAATAATGTACTGAATGCAGTAATAATGCCCTTTGACGCTAAAGCTACAATAGGCGATCTTAATTATAAACCATACAAATTAGTAACATAAGTATTAAAATTTTGTATACTACTTTTAAGCAAAAAAATAAATGAATTAAGTAATAGGATAATTATTATGTTATTTTCCTTTCTCTAATTTTTAAATTGGAACATATTGTAAAATGCGGTGACTGCTTAGAAGAAAAAATATAGATATCTGCTAAATATACAAAAGAAACTCAGAGGGTGAATTTCTAATCATAAGCATTCCTTATAAAATCTTTGCTTTGCAAGACACGTCCATGGAAGTCGTTAATACTTATTAAACTTGTTCTTAATTTAGTATTAATTAATTAGATATAAAATACTCTGTGCAGCACTGATACATTAAAAGTATACCGGCCGAAGTACGCGCTCTTTGCATGAGTTCGTTTAAAAGAAAATAAAACATTATTGATTAATATCTGTATTGTAAGGGAAGCAAAGCCAAGCGCTCGACAATGTTTACAAAAATGTATAATGATTTTTTTAAAATGGTTGCTCAAATTATAATTAGCTTTAAGCGAATGGTAATTTTATGCCTCACAGAATTATCATTTATATTTGATGTTAAATAATGAACAATAATATAAAATACCGATGAAGAATAACTGTATTATTTTTAATATTTAAAGCGAAAAGACTTCAACATGTTTTAACCGGGGAGCAGGCGCGCACTGGATACGGTCGAGCGGGTTTATTGAGTCACCCTAATCTTTTTTTTAAATTATTTTATTGTACACGATACAAATCGTTATTCCAGTGAATAATTTAACTAAGAGAAAGTTTTCATACGTACTTTCAAGGACTTTTCAATTTTTCTTTGGTAACAATTAAACAGTTTTGCCAGAATTAACGATTTCGTAATCTGTGCGTCCCACGCGACCACTTCCGGGTAAAAAGTGTATTCATTATGATTATATGAAACTGTGTAAAACGTTATTCGTGTTATGCTTTATATGTATAGAGTACTCGTAAAACTAAGTCTTGGCCAAGTAATTCTTCAAAGTGTGCTCTCCATGGTTTTCCAAATATAATAAAACTCTTTTGCATGGAAAAAAGCGTAACAGAGAAATACATTACTTACAACTTCGCTAAATGAGAAACAAACACATAAAAGAGGGGTCATAACTAACTGTACCAATAACTTAGAAGGTTAAACAGATTACAGCTATAATGTGCCGTATTTCAAAAATAATGACAGTGATGAATTTTTTATGTACCTAAATTTTTTCGATTCTTCGTCTGGGATCTGTTTTTTCTCTGAAAGAATTATATGTTAGGTTTAAACAGAAAGCGTAGTAAAAAAATCTCTCATCATGCGATTACAGCAAATCAAATAAAAGTTTTTTTATTTGGTTATAGGATCAAAGATAGCTAATTAGATATAAGAAGTTTTTATTTTTGTTGACTTAATATCGCGCGCGCGAGCCTATAAATTATATCAGAGTAAAAGTGCATTTTTTATTATCTCTGAATATATTTTGTTTTAATTCATTCCAGTACATTAATTATTTTTAAATATTTTATTAATTATTTTTAAATAATTTATTAATTATTTTTAAATATTTTATTTTCGATATGGTCGCGCCCCCCTCGTAGGATTATCGCGCCCCCCAGGGGGCGCTCCCCACAGTTTGAGAAACACTGGTTTATTTTCTTTGTGATTGTTTTGCATAAAATCCTCGAACCCTCGGATCTACGTAACAATATGAATATCAGCAGATACATTAGCATTTCAGGATCTTTTCTTATTTGGAGTGGAGTGAGAGGGCACAAATATCAGTTAATTTCAAGTAACATATATCGCTTTTTTCTCATTATTTAAAAGTGATGTAAATGTTGGAGGAATAATATTCTACCTATTGTTAACTCATTTACGATACAGACTATCGCCTGCATAAGATGCCGAAACTATTCTTCAGTGTCCTAAGTTTCGGAACTCCAAAAATGTGGAAGACTTCTTACTTTGTATCGAAATTTTCAAGAAAATAAGTAGATAGTAAAAAGTTATGCAATATTTTAATGTATATGACAAAAACCTATTTTGCAATAATGAAATAGTAAAGTAAAATTATTAAAATAAAGTTATTAAAATCATTTTAACTAAAATTGAGAATACACTACCCATTTTCACTTATTTTTAATATTCGTAAATAGGGAAGTGTCAATATTTTGTTACATGTCTATTAATCTGTTTTATAGCTATTAAGTATCTTGACGTAGTTCCGACCACTTTCTCTTGGTAATGTCTGAAAACTACTTAATTCCATTCTTCCTGAAAAACACTTTGAAATGATAATTGTCCATATAATAATGTAATATTTTCGCACAGCTTTTTTAATACATGAACCTTGGATTCAGAAATTGTAGGATAAAGAAATGTGTTCAGAAAAACATTTAAATGTACAGATAACGAGGAATGATGGGGAATAAAGAACTGAGAGAAAGAAAAATATTTAGAGTGTAACCAAAAATAAAGAAAAACAGCGTAAGAAATCAAGTCAGGTCCCAGAGCACGATCCATGTAATTGTACGTAGATATCTCTGCAGCTATTGGTAATCCTATTTGTTCTCAAATTGTTCGAAATATCATAAAAAGGCTGATTGTAATGGTGAAGTAGATAAATAAAGTAATTCATCCGCTTGTACATTCAGAGGAATTGATTAGAATTTACTAAGACACACCAATTAAAAACTCTAAATTTTTTGCAGAAAGTTGTTTATAGAAGAGTGCAATTTTAGCATATTTAGCGCCAATTGTCATCGCATTATTAGGAGAAAATCATTGACTTATTTTACTCCAAAATGCTAAAGTCTAGTTGTCAAACACGGGAAAAGGGGATGGGTTCCCTTATGCTTTGGGACTAGAAAATTTATTTTTATGATGGATTTCATAAACCAAACAGTTCATTTATATATAGAGAGAGAGAAGAAGAAGAACAAGAAATAAAATCGCATTTAACCAGATTTGGGTGACAATTTCATATTCAAAGAAGACACAAAATAATTAAATCATGTAATACATAGTGTGAGGATGTAGTGTCCTTATATTAAAAAGTAATCAGAAATAAATTCTCTTTCGCGGTTCCTAGGCATCAATGTCATTAAAATATTGAAATATATATTATTAACAAATATTGTTTTAAGGTATAGGACTACCTTCGGAACCGTGATTTTGCAAAAGCGTATAAAGAAGTCGTTCTCAACTTTTCAATACCAGCGACCCAATTTTCAATCATAATTTGTATCACCCCCAAAATGATAATGTATTGAATGCAATAATAATGCTCTTTGAGGCGCTAAAGCTACAATACGATCATAATTATATACCGTACAAATTAACAAGATAAGAATTAAATTTTGTATATGTTACTTTTAAGTAATATATATTTTTACTTTTTTTTTTACCTTTTAGTTCGATTCACTATAAAAGCGGGTTTCTTAGCTTGTTTGGTAACTATAATTTGTTTTATAATTATTTTTACAACACATGATAAAAATCAACATTCCAAGGAATAATTTAATTAAGAGAAAATATACTTACCTACTTTCAAGGACTTTTCAATTTTTCTTTGATAATTTGAGAAAATATCGAATAAAACTAAAGAAAGTATTCCAAATGTGCGTGTCCTTAATGAAAAACATAAATCCCAGACACTTTTCACTATCAATACAGGAACGTTATATTCCAGAAAAACTGTCATGTTTTTATCGCGTTGTTGTAGGTTTGCTGTCGTTTAATGATCTACAAAAACATTTTGAACTTTTCTTCCTTGTGTCTTTTTGACAAGGCGAAGTGCTACATTTATGGCTTCATAGTTTTCTTCATAGAGTTCATTAGGCAGCATTTGAAAATTTCAATTCAACTCAAACGTTTCATGTCTATCGCTTTTGTCATATTTACTTTCGTTATCTTGATTAATATAAATTATTTCAGCAGGTTCTTCAATTACTAGATCAGTTTCAGCTTCCTTCAATAAAGGTCACAGATGCGCATTTTTTTAATATTCTGCTCATTTACATTTATAAACCTTAATGTCGTACAACACAGCAATTAAAACCACAAAATTATCCAGGCGGAAAGTGTAGCGTGTTAATAGAAAAAAATTTTGGAACAAAAGTGGTGGCGCAGGGAACTTGAACAAAACTAGTAACTTGATTGTGTAAAAAAAGTTTGCCACTCTCAAAAAAGAGGCATATTTGTGACAAATTCATTTTTATTCCCATTAAGACTGCCTAATAAGAGGATACTGTCAAGGTCACTGTTAACGAATAAAGAGTTTTCCCATAATTAACGATTTCGTGAGCCTGGGTTGATTCTGCGCATCATGCGTCCACTCCCATGTTAAAAGTGTATTTATTTAATATAAATATATCGATATCAGTTCTTTAAAATAATTGTGTAAAACGTTAATCAGTATGCACTATATATTTCAGAATACTCATAAAAATACATTTTCGCCAAATAATTCTTCAAATCGCTCAATATGCTTATCCATATATCATAAAACTCATTCACATGGAAAAAAAGCAACAGAAAAATATTGTTTATAACTTTTCTAAAAGAAAAAGAGACGGAGTGAAACATACCAGTAAGTTTCAAGGTCAAATATATGACAATCAAAATTAGTATTTTAGCAGTTAAAAGAACCGTAATAAAATCTCTCATCGTGGGATTACAGTAAAGCAAACAAAATGTCTTTTTTATACCTTTCTTTTTCAATATGCTCGCCCCCTCCTCGCAGGTTTACCGTGTCCCTGCGGGGTCGACCCACAGTTTGAGAAACACTGGTATAAATGGATAATATTCATGATTTTTAGTGTCACTTAGATTAGAAATCGTATATAAAATAGTTTTAAGAATATTATTACAATAAAAAATTATTTAATTATAATATTTTGGCAAAATGAAAAAAGAAAGACCAATTTTCAAAATACTCTCCATTTATGAAAAATGCTTCTATTATAATAATATTTTGCCAGTATATAGATAGCTCAGACTTCTGTACAGAGGCTCAACTAGAATGTTTGTAGAATATAAATTAGAAGTGGGTTTATCCATGTTTTACGACTACAGAGGAGAGAAATTTTAAGAAAAAAACGCCGATAGATATTTCAATTTGTTGTAACTCTGACAATAATGTGAATTTTGCAAAAAAAAATAGTTCAAACTTTCTGTAGAAGTCTTTGCTTTATATAAGCAAAATATTAATATTTCAAAAGCATTTTTTATAAAAGGAGAACATTTTGAAAAAAGGTTTTTCTAAATTAATTTTTTGCCAAAATATTGTGTTTAAATATTTTTTTGTCAAAATGTCCTTGAACAACTGTATACATGTATTCTAATCTAAGTGACACTAAATATAAAAATTATCCATGTATGCGCTTTTTTAAAAGCACGGTTACGGTACGAAAAAAATAATTAAAACAATTTTTAAGTAATATTTATTAATAGTTTTTAAAATAATCCGAAATAAAAATCTTAATCGAAAATAAAATTGATGCTGACAATTTTTATTTAATTATTTCAATGATGTATGAATAAATTGAAATAAAACTTGATTTTTTAAATAATTAAATTTGTACACACACATACATACATGCATACATATATATATGTATATATATATATATATATATGTATATGTATATATATATGTATATATATATATGTATATGTATATATATATGAATATATATATATATATATAATCAATATAAAAAATTCAATATATAATTATATACATATACATACACATATATATATAAAAATTTATACATATATATACATATACACAAATATATAAACGAAAATATAAAAATAAACATATAGTTATATATCTAAGATAACTAAAATTAGGAAGAAGACACAGTAGTATAATGACAAACTCCTGGCCTTAGGAACCAGGATTGCAGGTTTAAATAAATTTTGCGGCCAGCCAACCTTCACCTGTAATTTGTCATACTATATACTAATAGGAAAGGAAAGAATTATGTAGAATTTAAATATTAAAAAATCATTAAACTAAATAACATATGAACAAAAACATAACCTACTAATTCGGAGTGTAAACGTTGGCCAAGAGTGCATCAACAAGTAATGTGTTCCCGCCAAATACGAGGGGTGAGAGCAGAAGGTGAGAGCAGAATCGCATAAAATTAATTGCGATACGATATTAAGAAAATTATATATATATATGTATATACCTTTAAAAATCATAAAAATAATAATCATATAAAAATTAGTGTAAAATATAGAAGAAACGTAAAAAATATATATTAAAAAAATTTTAGGCATGTGGCGCCATCTATTTAATAATTGTAGAATAAAATAGATATTGTATAAATTTAAAAAAATCAATACAAAACATTATAACATTAAATAATTACAGTATTACAAATTTTATCATTAAAAACCATTATAAATATAATTACAAAGAAAGTTAGCAAGATATCCATGTTCCAGTGATTAAAAAATTTTTAAGATTTAAAAAAAATATTAGCTTTATCGCTAACTAATGCATTATTGCGATAAATATTGTTAAAAATAATATTTCTATATATAGTTATTGATAAATTAGAATTCCAGTAAGGCACTTTGATGATATTAAAATTAAAGGCATCTCTTTTATCATAAATATTACTATATAGTTTCAAATCCTTAATATACAGTGTTACATCTAGGTAATTTGTTTTGATTGGATTATTATTAATTTTAACTAAGTTTAAATAAGCCAGATAAAAATTAATAATGGGATTTAAATTATCAATTTTACCAAAAATAATTAAATCATCAATATATCTAAAATTGTAGTAGTCATTATTAATAGTATAATTATATTCATAAAAATGTAAATAAAGATTACCCAAACTATTACTAGCTGGGCCCCCTTGTGGGAGTCATTTCTCTTGTTTATATAAAGAACCATTAAAATTGATGTAATTTTCTTTTAAGACAAAATCTATGACAGTTTTAAATTTGTTAAAATTAATATTAAGGTTATAATATATATATATATATATATATATATATATATATATATATAGATGTGTGTGTGTTATTTTTGTTATAATAAACGCAATAATAGTAGATTTAAAACATGCCTAATGTAAAATATAGAGCAATTTGATAAAACATCCGAATTTTTCTTATGTAAAACCTTCAATTGCTTTTATGTGTTTAATTGTAAAATCTGCAATTTTAAATATATTGGTCAAACATGTAATAATATCAATATTCGTATTAATCCACATAGATCAAATACCAAAAATTACAAGCACAATAACAATATTAATAAAATTGAACTTAGGCATTTTCACTTACATGGCATTCATAATATTGATATTTCTATTCTCAGAATAGAACCACATGTTAAAAATAGATTGTGGTGGGAAAAGCACTTTATTAATTATTATAAAACGATATATCCATATGGAGAGGCGGGTTTGAATACCATTCACTTTGGAAAAAAATGTCTTACTTAGCTTCAACATTCTTATAACAAGAATTATTTTTATAATAGTAATAATGCACTTAAAGTTAAACGTATAAAAAGAGGAAATAGGAAGAGGAGAACTCATAGACTTCCAGTGGAGATAGATTCTTAAATTAAAGCTTTTTGCAGCAATTTTGAAAAGTATTTTAACATTAAACAAATTAAGCATTTCTTGTTTGGTCTAAATAAAAAGGGAATTAGGTATACTAGCGATAACCTCAAAAAGTATGATTTTATAGACTGTCATGCCTTACATATTATGAAAGATATTATTAATTTTCTCATTCATAAATTCAATATTGAAGATATAGATTTAGTAAATAGTTCTACTGAGTAATTGTACCATACTATTCAAAAATAAATCTTACAATAGCAATAATTTCACAAAAATATTTAATAAGTATGTTCATTGCCTGCCTATAAATAACGTTTGCATTAAGAAGGCTTTTAAATATAATAAAAAAATAGGTAGCTCAATTTTTAATTACAATGATATTGCTGATTTTCAAAATAATAATAATATTGTTCGTAATTGCAAAAATTATTCTGATTGTAGAAAGAGAAATTTTTAATCGAATCTCTGCTTTTTATAAAAAAAAATAGATTTACGTATTTTGGATATTAAATTCACTCATATTTTCCTAACTCCTAAATTTCATAAAAATCCTTTTAAATTTAGGACTATTACGGATGGTTTTAAAACTTATGTTACACACATCTGGGCAAGAAGCTACAAAAAAATATTATTCAATCTACATTAGACAAAATTGATAACTCTATTATAGTTAAGAATAGTATGGACATTATTAAGTATATGCAAGTTAAAAAAATTATTTCTATTTATACCTATGATTTTGAAGATTTTTTAACTCCGTAGATATAGAAGACATGTTTAAGATTCTTAAAATAGCATATAGTAAATATTCTTTGAATAAGATAATAAAATATGATAAATATATTTCTATTTTTGAATTAGTATTAAAAGAAACTTATATTATTCACATAATAAAGCTCATTATCAGCAACTTAAAAGTTTACCACAAATTGGACAAGCTAGCACTGCTTAGAAAATATTTACTTGCATTTTTATGAAAATGAAAGTATTAGTTATGAATCGTGTTACTTTTTTAGATATATATATATGATTTAATTATATTTTGTAATATAGTAGACTTTGTTCCTAGCTTTAATTATTATCCCCACTATTTAAAATTATTAAAAACGAATTATAATAATGCGTCAGCTAACTTTTTCAATTAAACGTTAAGAATAATTTGCTATTAAGTAATATTCATGATAAAAGAGACTCATTTGATTTCAACATTATAAAAATGCAATTCTGGGAGAGTAACTTATACCTATCAATATATATATATTTAGAAATATTATCTAAATTTTTATAAAAAGAAACAATGATTCAGTTACGGATAACATTTTAAAACATAGTAACTTTGTGAAATTTTGCAATAATTGTATAGAATACAATTATCCAAGTAAGTTTATTTTTAAATATATTTCTATTTCAAATAAAATCCATTTTTATCTTAGCTCAATATTTTATTTAAAATTTCTTCTATTTAGTTTATTTTTTTAAAAAAAAATTTTAAATATTATAAGCGCTTACTTTAATTGCTATATAACTATCAAAAATATATTTATCCACTTAAATTTACTTTTAAATATATTTATATCTGTTATTATCTATTCTTAACTTTGTTCATTATTTTATTTAAAATTTCTTATGTTTTGATTATTTTAAAATATCTTACTGGTTAGTTTACATGCAAAATAACTATACAGGTGGCGCCACGGTTTTTCCTTCTTGTGTTGATGTTCCAATCCTTTGTCATTTCGCGAGGGATCTTAACATAGAAGATTGATTTTTTTGATTTCAAAAAAAATTTTATTTTACATGTAAGTTTTTTTTAACCTAATTTTTTCTAGAAAATTTTTCTTTATTCTTCCTTTCCTTGAGAGATACATTTTTGTTCTCTTTTCTTAAGTTCATTTTACTATATTGTCAGGTTCATCATTCAGATGGTAGAAATAGGCTTAACTTTTTAACGTGGCTCTATTTTTCTTTCCTATTATGTCGAAATTTTCTGCTGTACGGGAAAGGTTGGATCCATAAAGCATTGCTAACTCTAAATCTCTGACCTAATTCAGCGACAGCTTTAGAAATCATAATAGGTCTCCAGTTTAGTCAAAAGACTTTTTTGTATCTACATTTGTTGTGTCTTATGAATTCCCATTTCTTCCTTCTGTAGCACTGTATAGGTTCTAGAACTTCTTTACATTTATTTTATTATTCTATATATATATATATATATATATATATTAAAACCCATTTAACATTCTGGTTCTTCAATTAACCGAATAATAATCGGACCCACAGGATCTGGGTCTAATATAATCGTTCCTATTCTTCAATTATATAAACAAAATGGAGCAAGATGTGTTCCAAAATCTTAGTTACCGCATACAAGGTGAAACCTCATTAGTAGCCCCCTGGTGAGTAATTAAAACGATTATGATAAACCAGACAATAGAGGCAGCATGATCAGGAAAAGCAGGCACAAGTTTCCTAAAACAATTTCGCCAACTCATCCTTCATAATAGTTGAGTTCACGATGAAAAGCTGAATTTTCAGTTAGCGAATTACAAGCCAGCTTAACGGCGATCATTCAAATAGTTGGCTTTCTCTGATAACCCACACAGGTATTTCGTGCCCTCTGCTGAGTAATGCAAGTTACTCCAATTGCCTTGCAACGAATATCTCATATACATGATATTAAAGACACAAATTGTATAAGGATGCAAAAATTTTCATGAAATACCTCTAATCTAGGATGTTATCTGTGTTGAAGGCGGGAATTTTTTTAATTGAAGGCAGATTCCTCAAAATATTCTCTAAAAAACAGGGATTCGCAAGGTAATGTGCACTTTGTTGCTTGAAAAGAAATGAAAATGGAAAGGTAATCCAAAAAAGCCGATATTATGTCTGTGCCCATAACAATGTAAGACTTAGTATTGTACCATGCTTCAAATTGTGTTCATATATATATGCACACACAATCACAAAATCCTCAACCGTTTGAAAATGATATAACATGAAATATTTTTCTAAGAATGAGAAAAATTCTTTCAGATATATGAAACATTCTTTATAGCATGTGCAGAATGTACTTATAAAAAGCAAACATTTAGGGTGTTCTGTGTTCACAATTATATAATAATAAAAAAGTGTGGAAACTTAAAAATTGAAAATTAAAATTAAATTCTTCCATTTTCGCATTCTATTAAATATTTTGCTTAATTATATGCAATAAAAAGATGCGTCTTTTTTTGGAACATTTTGGGCAAAAACGTTGACCGCTTAAGGGTCTAAACACAGATTATTGAATATACATGATAAGCTATACAAAACATTGCTACGTAATTGCTTTAGATATCCAATACAAAAACAACTGAGGAAACAAAGTAACAACGGTTGATTAGATATTTTATTCAGGAAACTAATTCCATTACATTGGTCTCAAAGACTTTGAACTTAGTTTATTTAATCATTTTATGATTTAGTCAATTAAATATTATCTATTACCTTGTTTTTCAATGTCATTATCTATAGAAATTAAAAGGACTTCGAAAATTTTTTCATCAAATTAGGCTTTGTCACACATTTGTACACACAATATCACAGTATTCTCACTCTCATTCTTAAATTCTGTACAATATTTGTTATGTATTATATAATTTAGCTGAAGGAAATCAAAGTTGATTGTAGTGTCTGGCTACTATTGGCGGTAGATTGCGCAATGTTTGGCGCAATTCCCCACATAAGGAGGGTGCGTGCTAATTTGAGGGAAGAAGGTGAAAAAGACGGACCATTGCCCTTACGGACACTGGGGATTTCTCTGGCGGATGGAGCGACGGTACCCCTTCGGGAGAGAAGCATCACGGATAGCTGCCACCTCATTGGTCAGGCAGTATCTCTCCCATTGACCAAGGAGAAAGTCACAACAATCACTAACGCTCTGATCGTAACTTATAAATTTTTAACGGCTTTAAAAAGCCGGGTTTTTTTTCTATTTTCATAATAATTTCTTTTAAGAAATCAACAATACATTCAAGTAAATCTATTAAATACCAAGTTTTTAAATTAATCTTCATGTAATATTATTAAAAAGGGCAATTAATCAGTTCAAGTTATCTAAAAAGTCGGATAGGAGATCAAAGCCCTGACAGGCTAAGTGCTCCAAAACCAAACACCCAGCAAACAGGAGTCAGGAAAGATTTTGCTTTTTGGAGCGCGAAGACGCTGTACAGAGTTTTGCGTCAAGGAAAGCGAGTTTCCTTGTGTTTAAACCGACGCATAGGGCTTGGTTCGCGGTACAAAATAAGAAATGTTCTCGTGTTGATGGGGTGTGCGTGTACGTGTGCATGCGCATGCGTATATGTGTGTGTGTGTGTGTTTACAACAAAAAGTTTTTAATGACATTAAACTCCGAGAGGTTTAGCACATGAGACAAAACTCAATGGATGTGTCTTCCATAAGTATATAACTACTATATACTTATAAGTATATAGCTACTATAATTTTTTTTAAAAATTAACAACTAATTTTTTTCCTAAAATTTATAGCTATATATGGCATGTGAAACAGCATTATCGCTTCTCTGGCTTTACTTAAACAGTCATTGAGTTGAAGATTTGATTATACGTTCAGAAGATTTTATACCAGAATCTCTCAGATAAGATCAGTTATAAAGAAATCTGGCTCATCAGAATTCAATGTTGTAACATCAGAGAAAAATTTAGCTTTTCAGTTAGTCAAATAAATATTTTACAATCATAAGACGATTGGTAAAAATATCTGCATGTATGGCTCCTTGTCATTATTCTGAGTGAATGTAAGCTTAGAATACAACAGCATTATGTAGCGTAGAATATCATTGAAATAAAGATATTCGATGCCTTCCAAAATATATTTGCTTATCGCCTTTTTCTATCGAAAAGTATTTTATCGCAGAAAACAACATTATATTGTAAGATACATCTAAAGAAAAATTGCGCTCTTGAGATGGCAATGAGTTAAAACAAAATGAGATTTGAAACGGAACAGCAATTTGAAACTGAAAAGAAAAAAAGAAAAGAGAGAAGTGAGAAAAAAAGAGAGAAAAACATGGATTGTTAGTTTCTAAATAATGCAAATTGTGTTTTGTGTGATATTTAATGGTTAATTAAGTAACCACAAGAATGTCCACTTATCTTAATTACTTTCATTGAAAGTGCAAAATATTGTTATGTAGATCCGAGGGTTCGAGGATTTTATGCAAAACAATCACGAAGAAAAAATAATCAGTTCTTTAAAAGCGATGCGAATTTATTATCGAAAATCCAAACCTTTCAATACAGGATTTAACGGCAATATTCACAGGGTAAATATCCGAAGGTCTTCATACCTTCAAAAGCAATCAAACACAATAACAGTGTTTAAAAATACACGCAACTAAATATTATTCACAAGCACAGCCGAGCTAATCTCTAGTCAAAACAATGTTCACTACTCACTGGCTTAATCAAGACTCCTCGCCGTACCGGCGAGCATCATTTTATATGCGCAACAGAAACTTCTAGAAATATAACCGCTCGTGTCATTAAACGTGACAATAGTGGAGAGATCTACTACTTTCTAGAAGATTCCAGAGGGTTCCGAACTCGCCAACATGGTCCCCAAAGTCGCCAACTTGGCTCTACCGCCAAGATTTCGCCAAGTTCTCATTGAATCGCCATTATAACATAAGGGGCGGCATTGCTTGTGAATAGCACAATTTTAACATGAAATAAATATAATATAGAGTAATATAAATGCATTAAACACTCAAATACAAATTATTTACACTATTTACACAAAATTCGTAACACTGCCCCCTTCTCAAAGACTGCACGTCCCGGACAGTTCAATCCATGAGTAAGAGGCATCTATTTACAGGCAAACTACTCACATAATAATCTCATATAAAGTTACAAATGTATTCCACAGCATATACAATACAAAAATATTAAAAGCACACGAAGAGATGTAAACATTAATTCCAATATTAAAATAAAACTAAGGAATTAGAAAAGAAAGAAATAATTTGCATTATTTACAAAATAATTAATGACCATAGTCTGAACTTAAGGATCTTATTAATCTTGGCCAAGATAAGAAGCTAGCCTATTGTAATGTATTACCTTCGGTTTTGAGTGTGGTGATTTCTGTATCCGCACCACAACGTCATTCAGACTTTTTAGGACTGTGTAAGGACCTTCCCAGTTGGTCTGCACCTTCGGAGAGAGTCCTTTGGCGACGTTCCGGATTCCATAACCACACTTTGTCGCCTTCGTAAAAGTCGTGTCCGGTTTCTTTTGCGTCGTATCGGGTATTCATCTTCTCGGAAGTCGTGCCGATTCTTTCCCTAGACAGATGATGCATTTCCTCCATCCGTGCCGGGAGTTTCTGGATATACTCTTCAGGCACCAAAGGTGCATCTGGTGGCCGGCTGAACAGAAGATCTGCAGGCAAACGAAGATCACGTCCAAAGAGCATCTGGTATAGGGAATAGCCGGTTTGTTCATAAACGGCTCTTCTGTAGGCAAGCAGGAAAAATGGCAATTTCTTGTCCCAGTCCTGTTGATTACTGGATACCAGGAGAGAGATGCTGTTCAGGATGGTTCTATTGAACCTCTCTACCATGCCGTCAGACTGAGGATGCAAAGCTGTTGTCCTGGTTTTGTCGATGGTGAGTATTTCACACAGTATCTTGCAAACTGCAGAATCGAAGTTTCTCCCTTGATCGGAGTGCAGTTGTAGAGGGTCCCCGAATCGTGAGATCCAGTGTTGAACTAAAACCTCTGCAACAGTTGAGGCCTCTTGGTCGGGAAGAGGATAGGCATCAGGCCACTTAGTGAAGTAATCCATGTTGTTGTCCTCTGACGATCTCGGAAGTGAACCTAGGATGTCAAAAGCTATTCATTCAAAATGCTCTCCTACATTATACAGCTGCAGTCTTCCTCTAATGAGTTTTCTGGGACCTTTGCGTGCAGCACAGGGATCACATATGCGACAACACTTTTCGACGTCACTACGCACATTGTTCCAGTAGAAGCGCTTACAAACTTTTTGTAAGGTCTTCATAACACCAAAATGACCTCCAGTTGGACTGCCATGGAGTTCCTTAAGGCCTGTTGAAACTCTTGTCTTTGCGAGTATTAATTGCCACCTGAATGTTTTTCCGTCGTCCGACTCCCATTTTCGATATAAAACACCGTTTCTCAGATGGAGAGAGTCCCAAAGAGCCCAGTAACGCTTCGTTGTAGGATGGAAAGGGGCGATGTCTTGCCAGCTGGGCTTTTCGTCAGACGACTCTTTGAATTCTATGATTGGTTTTATTTCGAGATCAGCCAGTTGATCTTTTCAAACGCTCTCATCACTCCACACGTCCAATGCCGATGTTAATGGTGTTGTAACTTGACGGACTATTGGACCTATTATGCCAAATTTCTTTTCGATTCTCGAGCAGTATTTGCAGCTCTCAGGAGACGGTCTTCTCGAAAAGGCGTCTGCATTTCCATGTGCTGATTCTTTTCGGTGGCGAATTTCTACGTCATACTCGTGTAGTCTCTGTATCCACCTAGCTATTTGGCCTTCTGGATTTTTAAAATTCTGCAGCCAGGTCAATGAGGCATGATCTGTTAGCAGCAGAAACCATCGACCGTAGAGGTAAGGATGAAAGTGCTCCACAGCTTTTACGACAGCGAGCAGTTCCTTCCTGGACACACAATAATTTCTTTCTGGTTTGGACAGACACTTGCAAAAATAGGCGATGACATGCTCCTGATCATCTATCTCTTGAGACAATACAGTCCCAATACTCTCATGACTTGCGTCCGTATCCAGAATAAATTGTTTCCTAATTTCAGGATATGTCAGGATAGGAGCAGATGTTAGTACGTCATTAAGCTTGTTAAAGGTGTTGTTACAATCAACCGTCCAAATGAATTTCTGTTTTGCCTCGGTCAGCTTATGGAGTGGTCTGGCAATCGTTGAGAAATTTTTCACGAATTTCCGGTAATACGTGCATAAGCCCAAGAAACTCTAGAGCTGGTGAACATCCGTCGGGCAGTTCCAGTCTTTCACAGCCGAGATCTTATCCGGGTCTGTTCGTACACCTTCTGCCGAAATTATGTGTCCGAGATAGGAATAGGTGGCACTTGGATGAACTTAATTTCAGGTTAGCTTCTTTCAGATTTCGTAACACACGCCTGATATTTTTCAGATGTTCTTCGAAGGAGCACCTCACGATGATAATGTCATCGAGATAAACTAGGCAGGCCTCGTACGAAAGTCCTCCAAGGACTGTTTCCATAAGGCGCTCGAGTGTTGCAGGTGCATTGCACAAGCCGAAAGGCATAAACTTAAATTGCCACAGTCCTTGCCCCGTGGTGAAGGCAGTTTTCTCTTTATCGTCAAGGTGGAGTTCTACCTGCCAATACCCGCTCTAGAGATCTATGGTAGAAAACCAGGTATTGCCGGCAAGTGTGTCCAACGTGTCATCTGTCCTTGGAAGAGGATAGCTGTCCTTCTTGGTGACATCATTCAACCGACGATAGTCCACACAGAATCTTTTTGAGCCATCTTTCTTCCTGACCAAGACGATGGCAGATGCCCAAGGACTTGACGATGGCTCAATAACATCATTATTTTTCATATCCTTAATGAGTTTTTGGACTTCCTCCTGTTTAGCGAATGGTAGTCGTCGGGGGTGCTGCTTAATAGGAGGATGCTCTGCCGTATCGATTCGGTGTTTCGTTAGTTTTGTTCTTCCACAGTCTTGTTGATGTTCTTGAAAATAGAGAGGCTCTGGAATTCTTTAATCAACCCTCCTGCAGCACATCTTTGTTTCTCGTTCAAGTCCGTGTTTTGTAGTAAATCCTTGACTAGATCCTCTGAAGAAAGGTTTTGGGTATTGCACTTCCGGTCTACACAAGTGACAGGAGCACAAGCTGCCATTACCTCTCCTTCCTGGATAGTCCTAGTCCTATCACTGATGTTAGCAATTCTCACTGGGAAGACTGAATTCGAGAGGTCTACTACCGACGTGGCTATCAGTACTCCTGCTTTTAAACTGTCTGGGTCACGATAATCAATTAGGCCGAATCGGAATTTTCTATTTTCTGCTACTAAACCGGGTATTATGTATTCAGTTCCTTGCGATAATGAGAGTTTGGTTTTTGCTATAATTTTCTGGTTAGATTCAAATTGAGTTTGTAAGCCAAAAAGAGTGATGTCTTCAAATTTTGAATGCATATTGCTATTTTAAAAATCCAATTTAAAGTTATTGTTCTTCAGAAAATCCAGTCCAAGAATACAGGGATCGGGGATATCTGCTATATATGCCGTATGGTGATAGTCTATATTTCCAACCTTAGAGTGACGTTAGCTTTCCCATGAACCTGAATCTTGTCACCTGTCACTGTTTGCAAGGAAACGCAGGGCGGCGTCCAGATAATACTAAGTTTTGAGTTTTGCGCCAAGTCTTTTCTGATTATAGACACATTGGCTTCAGTATCAACAACCATACAGCACGAAAAGTTATTAATTTGTCCTATTACGTAAAGTCCCTTGTCATCACCATTTACTACCGTAATCTGAAGAATTTTGTGATGGGACCTTTCATTATATGACAACCTCCGCCCTGCGAGATGGCCATATATTAATGTTCCTGTTTGGAAGAAGAGAAGGTGTTCTCTTACTTCCTTGATCGAGGACAGTTTCTTCTCAGATGCCACGTTCCACCACTAACCCAGCACTTGAAGTTGCCTTTCTCTTGGTTAGAAATTCCAGCCTTTATGGTTTGCATTTCCTCTTTCAATTTCTCCATCTCCTTTAGCAATCGAGATTCACACGGCTCATCTGCAATCACCCTAGCTTCTCGGATAGATTGGTAGTCTCGGCGACTAGCTTGAGTGGCGGCCTCCAATTTCAGGGCATATAACAGGGCAGATTTAAGATCTTGCACATCTGCCATTCTCACAACCTTCTGTATTTCTCCATCCTTCAGGCCGTCTACGAAATACTGTAAGGAGATTGCTTCTCGCACGATTGCTGGGTGGTCAGAGAAAGTTAAGTTGGCGAGCCTTTCTACTTCGGAGGCATACTCCTGCAAGCTTTCTCCGGTTTTCTGGAGTCTTGTTTTCATCTGCAGACGTGCGTAGTCCTTGGAGTATTTTTGGCCGAACCGAAGATCCAGAGCATTATAAAGGGAGTTCAAATTCAGTCGCTCTGTGTCGGGAAGAGTCTGCAGTACTTCAGCAACTTCTCCTCTAAGGGATGCTGCTAGTTGACATGCTTTCACCCCTTCAGCCATCCATTGGCTTCAGAAATTACGGAAAATTGTGTCTTGTATACTTCCCAATTCGTTTTTCTATCATAGGTCAACAGTTTCACCGGCCCTGTAAAAGCAGTCACGGGCACTGGAGAAGTAAGCACAAGTTTTGGAAAGGCAGACAAAGACACACTCTTGTTTTTGTTCTCATTTCCACCAGCTAAAAGTTTCTTCTCAAGATCTTCCATTCACTATGATATAAGGGTAAAATTTCCGGAAACTTCTCTGATCGTTTCTATTTTCTCCTCTACTTTCTTTTCCATTTTCTCTTCATCTACTGCGATCTTTCCTTTCATTTTTTCAGCTATTCTGTCTTCCACACTGTTGATTTTCTCCTTCAGAGAATCTTTTAGTTCTTCTTGACATTTCTGTACATTTTCTAGACCTTTCTACATTTCTTGCTGACCTTTCTGCATATCTTCCAGACCATTCTCCATTCTATCTCTTAACTCATTCTTAGTATCATCCTGGCTTTTCTACATTTCTTGCCTAGTCTCTTCCAGACCTTTCTGCATTTCTTGCCTAGTCTCTTCTTGGCCGTTTTTCAAGGCATTGATGCCTTCCAACAGAGTCTTTAGTTGATCATCCATCGCTCTTGTTATTGGCATAAAATCCCACTTCTGACACCAAACTGTTACGTAGATACGAGGGTTCGAGGAGTTTATGCAAAAACAATCACGAAGAAAAAAATAATCAGTTCTTTAAAAGCGATGCGAATTTATTATCGAAAATCCAAACCTTTCAATACAGGATTTATCGGCAATATTCTTAGGATAAATATCCGAAGGTTTTCACACCTTCAAAAGCAATCAAACACAATAACATTGTTTAAAAATACACGCAAGTAAAGATTATTCACAAGCACAGCCGAGCTAATTTCTAGTCAAAACAATGTTCACTACTCGCTGGCTTAATCAAGAATCCTCGCCGTACCGGCGAGCTTCCTTTTTATATGCGCAACAGAAACTTCTAGAAATATAACCGCTCGTGTCATTGAACGTGACAATAGTGGAGAGACCTACTACTTTCTAGAAGATTCCAGAGTTTTCCGAACTCGCCAACATGGTCTCCAATGACGCCAAAATGGTTGCAAATGCCGCCAAATTGGCCACCAACTTGTTCACCAAAATTGATGCGAACTTGGTTCTACTGCCAAGATTTCGCCAAGTTCTTATTGAATCACCATTATAACATAAGGGATGGCATTGCCTGTGAATAGTACAATTTTAACATGAAATAAATATAACATAGAGTAATATAAATGCATTAAACACTCAAATACAAATTACTTACACTATTTACACAAAATTCGTAGCAATATTATAGGGCTGGTCAATGAGCAATCTATGGATTTTTTATTAGCATCACACTTTGTGAATCCACTCTAGGGCTATTGGTGACAATTATTCGTAATGATGACAGCTAATTTGCCACCGCAAATCTCTTATTTCCGCATCATGTCAACATGAGGAGAAATCAAGGCACCTAAAATATGTGAGGCTCAACATATTCAATGGGCATACATCGGGTCTTCATTGCCACCAGGATCAAACACCAAGATATGATACGACAAACGGACCGAAAACAAGTATTGATAAATTTGCTTGAATTGTGAATGAAACGTCGTGAAATCAAATCTCATTATCGCATATGAATACATTTTGCGATCTTTAGTGTCCCAGTATGACAGCGAAAAGAACCTGCTTGGTGTAAGTTAATCGTGTTGTGGATCGAACCATCATCTCTCCAAGCAAAACAATGACTTCTGGACACTGTACTCTACTACAGTTTAACTAGTCCTACCAACAGCGGGAAATGGCTTATAGTCTCAAACTAGTTGCTTTGCTAATAATTCAAACTAATTGTATTTGCCTACCCTGTTAGTTGTAGACATATTGCCAGTTTTGTCTCAAATGTTAGATGGGGCCGTCTTAGCCCGGATAGGATGGACATCCAGATTTTCTGGCTATCAATTTCAATCCGCCAGTGCCAAGGGGACCAGTAGATCTTTTACGCCCAGGACCCTAAACAAGCTTGACACTGCGTGCATGTGCTCTAACTCAGCTTAAAGCTATAAGCGAAACATTGGTATTTTTTTACCATGTTCAAAGCATGTAAGTGAGATGAAATCAAAGTCTCATCTCGTGAGAGAACCAATACTTAAGAATTTGAATTTTTCCCCTTTTACGTAACATCAGATGTGCTATAAAGCAGAGGTTGCCAAAGTGGTGGTCCACGAGAAAATTTTCCTGGTCCCAGAAAAATGTAGAATATACTTACTCATCACGCTAAACTATGTTTTAAGATGCATTGAAGCATAATTCAATTCATTACAATAATTTAACACTTAAGAAATCCCATTGGTGGTGCGCGGGATTTAAATTATGAATTTACTGGTCGGTGAGGTCAAAAGGTTTGGCGACCGCTGCTCTAAAGCTCTACCTATTTATTTACTGATCACTAAAATTTTAATCGTTCCTATGTTGGGTCACTTACGAAGGTTCCAATATGTTAAATTATTGTTTCGCAAAAGATATTTTATCTTAAAGTATAGTGTGTGTATAGGTTGTAGAAAATATATTCATATATATTTTAAGAATTTGTGTGTTTTAACCTTAAAAATACCAGCATTTTAAAGGTATTTTACTAAGCAAAGAGCATAAATAAGGAAAATAGAAGAAAGATATATTATATTTACTCACTGTTCTGAAGTATTAATATTCTCTTGAGATTATTTCCTTTTGTGTATATATAGAGAGAGAGAAAAAGAGAGAGAGAGATAAATATAAATGTATAATTTGATTATTTTATATTCTTCTACGTACAACAAACATGAGTTCAACAAAACTTTGATATCATGAAAAATACTTTTCCTTCATTCTTATTTCCTTTAGCAAAGAATTTTAATACAACGTTTTATGTACTTATATTATGTTTTTTTTTTATTTATTTAAACTTATGAAAAGTTTTCATTACGTAAATAACATATTCTTTTCATCTCTTTGAAAAATTTATCTCTGTATTTCTTGCATTTAAAACTACAGAATAACTCTTGTGTGTGTACTTCATAAAGGACATTTTAAAGAAAAAGCTAAGAATAATTTGTGTCTTACTGTTTTTTTAATTCCTGTAGTTTAAAGTCTAGATGAAAATTCGTATTTTTCTCAAATAGGAATTTTTATCAGTTTGCCTAGCAAAAAAAGTGTTTAATGTGTGTGTGTGTGTAACTTAACTATTTTATTAATCACTATTTAACAAAATAATTTAACAACTTTAAAAGTAACTTCCTGATTTTTCTGCAAAAACTATTACTATTAAAACAAAAAAAATCCAGAAATTAACATTATATATTTTCGTAAACAAAAATAATTCAGTCGTTTTCCAATGCGTTTAGTTTTATTTCATTGCATATTATTACATTAAAATATTTGTGAAGCAGATGTCTCTTTATAGAATTATAATAAAATCACATACCTTTTGGATAAATATTGAATGATGTATTTCTACATTTCCTCATAAAAGGAAGAACTGAATTAAATTTAATAATTTCAATTTGAGTTTTTAATTTATTTGTTACAGTCAAGTAACTAAAATTGTGAAATTTTAAGAAAGCATATGCTTCATTGTGATGCAAATATTTAATATACTACTGAAAAAAATTAATAAATTTTATTAAATAAGTTTATATCGTCATTTTTCCTTTAAATTTAGGAAATAGTTTATAGGAAACCTCATAAAATAATTACAAAAAAATTATTTCTGTGTAATATATATTAGTGTGCATTTACAAAATTTAAAATTTACAAAATATCATACCTTGCTTTCCGTTTCACACTTTTTACAAATGTTTGATTAACAAGATTGTTTAAAAAGGCAACTAAATACTCTTGAAATTATCATTACAATCTCTCTCTCTCTCTCTCTCTGTCTCTCTCTCATATATATATATATATATATAAAGCGATGTTTTGTGAAATCGCATTTCTCCGACACTGTTCAACCAATCACTATGAAAATTCGCATGTATGTATATGTCTTTTTTTAGTGGAGAAGGTTGTTGTGATACCCTCTTTGTTCCAGCTCCTCACCAGGTGGCCCTACAGTATATAAACTTCTGCACAGTATATAAACTATGTAAGGAACGGCGTTGCTGGCGAACATTATAAATCTTTTTTTATATGTATATATATAAATCGATGTTTCTATATGTGAAACGGGCATCACTCGAACATCGTTCGACTGATCACTATGAGAATTGGCATATAAATCTATATCTTTATTGAGAAGGTTTTTGTGCGGTCATCTTTGTTGCAGATCCCCACCAGAGGGCGCTGCACCATATGAATTTCTCCACCGTTCAGTCAATTGCCAAGTTAACAACATGGTTGCCAAAAATGAGGCCAACTTGGCTCTATCACCAATATTTCGCTAGGTTTCCATTGAATCGCCATTATAATGTAAGGAATGGTGTTGCTTGCGAATATTACAATTTTAACATAAAATAAATGCAACAGAAAGTAATATTAGCGTATTGCACATCCGCATATAAATTATTTACACTATTTTTTGCGTTTATTACACAGAATTCGTAACAATATGTTACTTTTGCTAAGTAGAAAGAAGGTGTTTTCAAAAATCGATCCGCAAGAGAGCTACGAGGCACTATAAATAAAAAAAAGCCTTTTTATGAGCTATTATATATACAGACTTAAAATTTAACAAACAGGGTTTTTTATTCAGCTGAAATATGCAGAAAGCTTTTTTTTGTTAAATTTTCAATTCAAGTAAAATTACCTCATTAAAAACTTCTTTATTCCTCAATCTGTATTGTTTAAATTTTCATTTCGCCCATGTGAGAAATTGGTATACCAGCTAGTAATATGCAAAAAGAAACGGTGTCTTAATAGTAATAATTTTTGTCAGTGAAAATTATTAAAGTAAAATAATTAAATCTCAAATACGCGCGTGCAGGGGGTGGAGGGGTGATTGATTCTCAGATTAGTACGACATTTAAGTAGAGAGTGGAGTACTAAATTTGGAGTGTTGTATTCGGCATAAGACCTTCATTTAAAATTTTAAACAATATATTGGTTGAGTTCAAAATTTTTGGACTCAAGAAGAAATTGAATACTGGAAACTTTCCGCTGACGTACTATCAGATACCAAACAAAAATATCAAAAAATATTCACTGTTTATATTTACTGATAGATAGAGCTCATAATCACTATTTCATTTTAAGGAATCAAAATAAAAGAAAATATGATATCACTCTTTACAAATGAAACGGACTTAATAACTTGTACCCGTGACTTGCTGCTGTGGAACTAAACATTTGATTGAATGCTGATAAAACCGAATCGCGTGGAACCCAGAAAGCCCCATTTCACGAAATGTATTAGAAAATTTATAGAGGCATTGGCGTGTACGAATTGATCTAAGCAATTATGTTTTAAATTTTAGAGGGATAAATGTGTTACTCAGTTTTTTGCGACGACGCTCGTATATAGTCTCTTTTTTTCTCAATCTTTTAATTCCTACTATTATATATAGTTCACATTCTCTATATATTTATATTTTTTTCAATTTTCAATCTTTAATAAAATACGTTTTAAAGCGCTCAATTGAGCTGACATTTTATGTACACGATTAATTTGGATGAGAATACAATTATTTGATTATAATCAATGAAAATTAATTGTTAAAACTAATTATTACAAATGCAGCTCTGTTGGCATCATTTTTAGCGCCTTGTGTCAAAACTAGAAAAGGTTTTTTTCGCACACTTTATAACGCTCATTTGAGGTAAAATTTTCTATACAATATGATATTTTAATATTTTTGGGTGACAATATGATAATTTAATTATAACTAATTAAAATTAATTTACTGAAATTAATTATTTAAAGATGTACATTTGACTTCATTTTTAGACTTGGATCAAAACTTTAAGATACATTTTTTTCTCACGTTTTAAAGCATTCAGTTGAACTAAAATTTTAAATACACGATTGTTTTGGATGACAATATGATACTTTAATGATAACTAGTAAAAATTAATTGCTCCTTAATATTGTGATTCTGCCATTTGTATATACATATTTATATTTATTTGTAATTATTTGATAAAGAATAACTAAAATTTAAAAAAAATTGTTGATCTAAGCAGGAATTGACTTAACATTTGGGTGTTTTTATATTATTTATTATATTTACATAACACCCATTTCTCGATGGAAACAAGACTTACGTACAACAATGCACTCCCCAAATAATTCGAAAACTCACATAGAATTCAGAAAAAGTACTCCCTTACACAAACCATGAAAAGTTGTTTTCTTATTCGAAATTCGACTCAGCCAATCATCAGTTGAACTTATCTCTTTTAAGGAATCTTAATTCTTTTTTTTCGAACCGCGGCGATAATCCTCATTGATCTAAGCCTCTCCGATAAATGATCGAAAGTCCAAAACATAATCCTTTCGGAATTAGAAGACAATCGAATGAAATAAAAGAAGATAAAGAACATTTTCTTCCAAAAAAGAAGCTCTAGCAGTTTTAGCAATTTTAGCTGAGCAAATTGCCCTTTACTGACGTTGATAATTCAGTCAAAACATCGTTATTAAAGCAGGCCCTTGTTTATTTTTACTTGGCCTTTATATTTTGAATGTTTAAATATGTTTATATTAAACTATATATAAAATAAAGAGGGAGGGGGATTCTGTATCATTCTAAATTTACAATTTAATTTTTGAAAGGTTCTGTCCTTTTTTTTTAATCATTTACTTAAAAAGAATTGTAATTCTGCTACAAAGAACAAATAAATGAATAATTAAATCCACAAATAAATGTAACAATCGTCCCAAAACTGCATGAAGCCTGGTGCATCGCACTTAAAGATAGACATGACGTCTTATCTCTCCAGAGTTCTTAACAGAAGCTTATTTTAAAACTAAATTTTTAAATATCTACGTTCGTAATATGAAAATACCTAATCCCAACTTTAAAAATTTTGCTAGTCAAGATTTTCTCATTTTTGTGCTGCACCTCATACCACTTGTATATAAATTATTCTTTTTTAGTATACATTTACCTTTGATATTATGTCAACTCATTGTTTAAACAAATGTCTATGAAACTTATCGAATATTAAATTAAGTGGCATTTTTGGAACTGTACTAGTCGTTTAAACAGAGATCATCGAAATTCAATAGTTTGTAATAATACCCACTCGATGGGTACTTAAATAATAAATTATAAATTCAGATAATTTTTTATTGACAACCTTAGAGATAATGATCAGTGGTTCTTCATTATGCAAAAAGCGAAAGGTTTTTTATCATAAAAAGTGGTAATTCATTACTCCTTAACAATTTATTCTTGAAATATAGGATTTCATGAAAAAAATCTGTTGTTTCCAATATTACAGAATTTTATTAGAGGATATATTGATAAATTCTACACAAAATTAATCTGCAAATATATATATGATACCTAAAATTAATTCTTTTTCAACAAAGAGAATAACTATTAATAATTCTCCAGGCAGCACAAAATAGCCAAATAAAATAACACAAAATCAATTTTTTTAATCGTACGAAAATCTATAAAACTATTACAAAATAGGCTTAATATGATACTGAAGATTATATATTTCAAAATACAGATGCAATGATTTATCATAAAAACAATTAAACCATTAGGATTAAAATATCATTTCTTTATAAAACAAAGATGAGTTCTAATATATTTTCGATATTTGAATTATGTTAAACGTGTACTTCAAAAACACACGCACACATAAATCAAAATTTAAGAAATTCGCCAGAGCCTGAATTTAATTTAAAACCACACACAAAATCCAATTATCTTTAAATTAATACATCTATAAATTAGTTATCATTTACAAATGCAGTTTATTTACAAAACATAAACGTTCATGCCGTGAATCACTGTGTATGAAAGCTTAATTTCTATCAGATCGATATCTTTTCTCCCAAATTTGTAAAAATTCTCTCTAAATTAATTCATTATAAAACTATATAAATTTTATAGGTTGTAGGCTAAATAACTGTATTCACATTAGAAATAGTATTATTTGTTTGAAAATATATTATTTCTGCATTTGATATTAATTGAATAAAGCAATTTGCAAATAGATTTTTATTTGCTTATTGTATAATTATAGTGTTGCATTATTGTATTGTATTTTTATATTGTTGAATTATTGTATTGTATAGTTATATTGTATTATTGTATTGTATTATTATAATTCTGTTATTTTATTATATTGATATTGTTGTATTACCGCATTCTATTTTTACAGTTGCGTTATTGTAATGTATTGTTATAGTGTTGTATTATTGTACATGCACATGAGTACAATGAATCCACAACCAAAAATGGTTGTTGGTTTTTCATGTCCATTCAATTCATTTGACAACAATAAAAAAATGTTTAGTTTATAAGGAAAATAGATTTTTTTTAATTTATCATTTTGTTAGTAATTATACCGATAATAAAGGAATAAATCTGAATAATGAGAGCTTAAAATACAAGAATAAGTTATTATTTTTATTTCAGATTGGAGAACATCATTACAAGTTGAAGTCGCATGCTCTTATATTTTAGTAAAACTAGAAGATAAAATCTTTCGTTTTCTTAGCTGCTTAGAAAATTAATAATTCTCTGCTACAGAAGGGATTAGTGATATGAATCCATATCAATACAAATATTTCTCTTATATTCAGTATCAAAACTATTGTCTTAAAATAATTAACTGGAGCTACTGCTTACTATTTTTATTAACAGCTCTGGATCTGTCTTTTATGAATGTGTTTTAACCTTTGAGTTCTAATGGGATCGAAAATCTATTGAGACCCATTAACGTTCAAACATTGGAATAAACTTATAAACAGATTTGATTTAATTGAAATGACTGTCTGATGCAGTAAAACTCATACATTTTAGACTTAAGAGAATGGCGGACCTTCACAATGTCAAATTTTGGTCAAAATTCGAATTTTGATTTTTTATACTAATAACATTCCTTATAATTCACAGAATGATTCTGTCAAGTATTTGGTCATTTTGATTAATAATTACTGAGTTATTATTTTTATTTTACTGAAATAAATGTTAAAAATGCACTTTTCTTAGTTCATAAATTTTTCACTTTCATTGTTACGTAAAATGCTCCTTGTGTTTCAATTTACGTCTTATCTGTATGAAATTTTCACGACTTATGAAAGATGATTTAATTCCGAAATCTGTGCATTAGTTTTCTAATAAGTTTAACATATCACATTTTGTGGGGTTTTGAATACCTTGAATGTGTGATAATAGCTGAAATATTTCAAATAATACAGAAAATTTATCTTTTTTTCATCAAATTTTATTCTGAATTCAAAATTATTGCACAGATATATTTTGTTGTAATTCATATATTTATAAAAGAAAAATTATGAACGTATCTCAAAAATTATTGTGCAAGAAGCATTTTTAAAAATGGTTTAAAAAATTTAATTTTTTAAAAAAAAATCAGTTTATAATAGTTTTTTTGAAAAATATATTTAAATTATGAAATATATATATATATATTTTAAACCATTTTTAAAAATGCTTCTTGCACAATAATTTTTGAGATATGTTCATAATTTTTCTTTTATAAATATATGAATTACAACAAAATATATCTGTGCAATAATTTTGAATTCAGAATAAAATTTGATGAAAAAAAGATAAATTTTCTGTATTATTTGAAATATTTCAGCTATTATCACACATTCAAGGTATTCAAAACCACACAAAATGTGATCTATTTATATATATATAATAATTTACTATATTCATTCCATGTTCAGCTAATTAAGCTAATAATTTAAGAAATTCGTTTTGATGGTCCACCGTCCCCTAAACACTCAAGCTTATAGATCTGGCCATGAAATGCTTGCCAACATTTTTTCACTGGTTCCTATTTCAAATGATTTTAATTTATAATTAAGAATTTCTTAGCCTAGAACTGCACAAAAAACGAGTACGAGTATTCAAGCATTGTAACGCAATATAATCAACACATTCAGTAAGCCCTTCATTTGCCACGTCCTTTTTGTCGAACAATTTATTTTTCCCCGTATAAGAACCTGATAGAAAGATATTAGTAAAGAAGCACGCACTTCATTTCACAAGGGAAAATAGTTATTTTTATAATTATCGGTACCTGAAATATCCAAACATTTTTATCTTCAAAGGGGAGAACTTGCACAGCGGTGTTTTTCTTCCTAAGAATTCCACATTATGCAAGAATAAAGCTAATAAACAGATTAATGATCAATGTTGCGTGGAAGCCAAAAGGTGGAAATTTGGAACCGAAGCATTTGCAGTAAACGGAGTGAAAGGCTTTATTTATTTATTTTGTTTTAGAATCATGATTTGGGAGAAATAATCATTAAAAATTAAATGAAAGCAATGTATCCAACGGGAATATAACTGAGAGGGTTTGTAAGCGTATTTATACCATTAAAAATATAATAATTGTTTCTAGTTTATAAAGCTTTTTTTTTAAAGTTATAAATTCTAGGTGAATTATTTCAAGAGTTAGGATAATTACAGCGTATACAGAATTTAAAAAGTTTTTCTACAAATATATGACAAAAACACCCGAACATGATTTCTTAATAACCGAATATAATACATTAATCAACTTCAAAATACCTAATATTTGAATGTTTTGCAACAGAGAGCAATAATATCATAAATATATCATTTCTAATAAACAGCTTATTTCTCAAAGTTAACTTTCTGAAAGAGAAGTATTTCATGATTGATGAGAAATGAATTAATCTTAAAACCAATTGAAATCATGTACTCAGACATAAGGTAAAATCACATTTTCTTAAATTACATTTCCTTTTACGTCAAAAAAAATCAATTTGAATATTAAACAATCTTTAGAAAACAATTTCCAAGACAAATGTGCCAAATAGATTGCATTTATTACGGATAGAAATAAAAAAATTCTGAGCTAATTATGTGTTAAAGAAAGTGATTAAAAGCACCAAAAAAAAGTACAAGTTTCATTAAAATTTAATTTATCTTGAATACTACAATGAAAAAAAATGTTATTTATTCATTAACTATCGCATGCAGTTTCATTAAGATATCCGACTACTTGCGATAATTTTTTTCTGAAGAAATGGAGATATGGGGATTTTTTTTATGATTTTTAGATTTATTTAGTATGTTTTACAGAAAAAATCCTAAAATTGAAAACAGAAAAAAAATTATTATTAATAAAATGGGAAAAAACTGGTGAAAATATACAAAAAATTACTTAAACGGGGCTCACTCTGTACAAGAGTTTTATGAACAAATTCTCAATTTTTCAATTTTGATGCATTACTTTGTTATTCATGTTTAAAATGACCTTCAGGATAAGAGATATTTTAATTTTTACAAAAACTAGAGCACTTTAACTCAGTGATTATATGAAATTGCTTAAAAAATGGCGGTTTTATTCACATAAAGGACTAATTTTTGTAACAAAACAGTGGTTGATAAATCTGAAGGTCAAAACACTTTCACTGTTATACAGAACATACATAAAAAATTTCATTAAACAATTATCAAAACTGTCTGAGCAATCACCGTCCCTGTTTGAGCTTTTCGGAAAAAAACACATTTCCAGTAAAACGCGTTTTAAAGCTTGGCATCTTGTGTAAAGTTATGACATCTGCTTTTACTAAAACGCCTGTAGTTTTTGTTCTAGTGAATGGAAAATAGAATACTTTGTATTTTTATTAGGATAATAAGATAGCCTATAAAATAAAATCATAATAATAATCTGTCAATTTTTCAAAAAAATCATGATTTTAGGGTAGTCGGATATCTTAAAAACGAGAAGAAACACAACTATGAAATGGACAGTAGCATCAAAGAATCAGAGACTCTAAGCAAATATGACTTTAAATCTGAAAGTAGAATTTATCTAAATAGTTGCATAAGTTCTTGTTCCTTTCTAAAGAGTTTAACCCTTTATCTACAGACGGTACTTACTCATAAGTACCTCACACTTTAAAATTACATAGAATAAGCTTTTTTACGAATACTCTGACAATACTCAGCAGAATATTTTTTTACATGCACTCTTCCAAGATATATGGCAACTCAGATTCTATGATGAGTATTTTAGCGGGGAAGGCAAATAGTTGCATAGCAGAAATTGCGTTTTCAGCGGATTGTGAAGATTATCATTTTTGTTCCGAAAAAATAGTAGAAGTTTTTGTACGTTAATGAAGACCTTAGAAAACTATTTGACTATTTTTAGGTGAACAGGGCATATAATTAAATTTACTGTGGAATATCTTTAATTAATTAATTAGCTCTAACGGATTAAATTTCTCAAAGTGGAGTATTTTGTTTATGTATATCCCTTAATTTTCAATATAGTGATTCAAAAAAAAAATATTGCCGCCAAAAAACTGCAGTAAATCATAATGCGGTAGATATAAAGGATTAAATAGATTTTTTTAACATGAACAAAAATACCCAAAGGTACATTATTTCCCAGATACAGCTGAATAGTCAAGAAATTTACCTGTCGTCAGAGAAGAAAAGAAAATTTATCTGGTAAAAAAAAGGTAAAGCGAGGAAAAAGTTACAACCGTGCTTCTCAAAGTTTCAATATGCGCCACACAATATTCAATCATAATTTTCTTTGGGCCCCCTTTATACAATATAACAATGTATTGAATTGAATAGTACTGTACTTTGATGCTAAAACTACGATATGACTTTTACCTCGTAAGTACCACTGGTGTACATAAACGTCTAACTCAGCCAAAGCGTTAGTATCCCCGGACGTATATATACGTCTTTCCCAAATGTAATCTCTTCTGTGCACTGCTATCCTTAAAATTATTCCGAAGGCTTTGGAATGCAGTAAAACGTTCTTGACAACAATGTTTACAAATAATTTACTTATTTCAGATTATTTGCTTCTTTATTCCTTCCCCCCTACCCCAATACATCATATATGCGCACTTACGCTGAAAACGGTTGGCATTGGTCAGCGAATTGCGTAATTTTTAATCGGCAGTTAATGGATTAATTATAAGCCGCAAAAATTATCAAAAAACAAGTGTTAATTTTTGTATACAGTTTTATATTTGACAAACCCATGGGGGAGACAGGTAATTATTAAACTTGTCCTTAACTTAGTATTGTAAAATTAATTATAAAATACATTGTGCAGCACTGATACATTTATCAGCGTAATATATCACTATAAATGTATATTTCATTTTTATTACGTCAGAATGTATATTTTGTTTGTTTACTTTCATTAAATTAATAATTTTATAAATAATATTTTGTCTTTGATTTTTCAATATACTAGCGCCCCCTCGTAGAGTTGTCATACCCCCCCCCAAGGGGGGAGCGCACCACAGTTTGAGAAACACTGGGTTACAATGATCCAAATTCGTATCTATCACTTATTTCCTTTTGTAACTTATACCATTTAGTCCAGTGTTTCCCAACGTGGGGCCCACGTCCCACAAGGGGGCGCGGGCATTCCTCAGGAGGGCAATTCGAAAATGGATACGACACAACACTAAACCCTTCCGCTCCGGGCCATTTAAATGCAATGCTAGTTATCGGTGCCAAATTTATCAAAAAAGCAAATTCTTAAATAACTATTAGGCATAAATTCGTCTGACGAGACCAAAATATCAACTGGGTGATTGGCTTCGTCAGGGGTTCACCGTGGAATGTGTGCCGTCTGCTGGGAGGGGGACATAACCCCGGCCAGTCAAGAAATTTGCTAAACAGCACAGTTGTTTGCACCCAATTGGCCTATCACAACACCTGTAGTGTTCTACATCATTCTGTTGGTCTTAATCTGAAATAAGTGTTCGTCAAAACTGTAGTAGAAGCTCGTTGTTTTTATAAATATACATATTTATTGTATAGATATAATTGGTAAGTATTGTTATTTAATTTAATTTTAGAAGTGTAACTTTCCAGAGAATTTTTTTAAATAGAAAAAATATAGGTACCTTTTGATTTGCGGTGGCAGTGTAGAAAATGTGTTATATACATTTAAATAAATATGCATTTTTAGTATACTTTTGCTCTATGTCACAGTGAATTAAGTTTAGCACATATTTTAATATTACTTTTTATTGATTTTATTTTTATTTCTTATAGCCCATAGTAAAATGAGTAGAGCAAGCAAGAAAAAAACTTGTCAATATTCGGATGAATATTTAAAATTTGGGTTCATACCTGCTGTTCAAGATGAGCGGATTCCTTTTTGTCTTTTATTCCAGCAATTCTTGAGTAACGAATCAATGAAACAAGGTCGTCTTGAGGCGCATTTCAAGGCGAAACATAGTGCTCATATTAATACAGATTTGAGTTACTTTAAAACATCGAAGGAAAACTTTGAAAAAAGAACAACAATAAAGTCGCTATTTAGTGCCTATACTTCAACTAATAATCGTGTTCTTGAAGCTAGTTATCAAATTTCTTTATTCATCACTAAAACTGGAAAAAATCACACTATAGGAGAGTATTTAATAAAACCGTCAATATCAGCATTCCTCAAAACGGCTCTTGAAAAAGAAGACAAAGATGTAAAAGCTATGCCACTCAGAAAAAATACTGTTAGCAGAAGAATAGATGAAATGGGCGAAAATATTGAAAAACCACTTGTTGAAAAGCTGAAAACAAGAAAATTCTCAGTGCAAGTGGAAGAATCAACTTTGAGAGATAGTGAGAGGCTGTATTGATAACTTAGGTAAGATATATTGATAAAGGACATTTTGCAGAAGAAATGTTGTTCTGTAAAAGATTAGAAAGCACCACTACCTCCAAGGATATATTTAATAAGCTAAAAAACTACTTAAATGTCAATAGTATACGAATGAAAAATATAACATCTTGTGCTGCAGATGGTGCTCCTAATATGATGGGCAAGAAAAATGGCTGCTTAAAATTGATGAAAGATGGAAATCCAGAAATGATTCTTGTGCATTATGTTATTCATAGGCAAAACTTGGAAGCTAAAAACATCTCGCCTGTTTTAAATGAAGTACTACATAACGTAATAAAATGTGTTAATGTTATTAAAACTAGTGCCCAATGTGAGCGTCTTTTCAAGCTATTTTGTGAAAAATAAAATGAAAGATCATGTGAGACTTTTATTTCATACTGAAGTAAAGTGGCTATCTAAAGGAAACTGCTTGAAAAGACTTATGGAACTTTTTGAGACTCTTAGTGATTTTTTTGAACGGCAAACCAGAAATGAAGCACCTATTAACAATCGATGGTAAAGCATTTGTCAGTTATTTAGCCGATATCTTTGAAAAACTAAACATATTAAATAAGCAACTTCAAGGAACAAATAAAACTCTTGTCGATGCTTATTACCAATATCGAGTTATATATATGTCAGAAACATTAACAACAAAAACTTTTAACAGTTCCACTGGCTCCAAAAATGTGAAGTAACTGATACCGCTTTACTTGTTATTGTAAATCATTTGAATAATTTATTGGCCAATTTTAAAGAAAAGATTTTTAGATTTAAAGCAAATTTATTTCCCAACATGGATGATGCAGCTAATGTTAGTGGATTTGTCTGATATATCAAATATGCAGTATCAAGCAGAACTCGCCGAATTGCAAAATGATGACTCAGTTAAAACTTTATTTAGTATAAAAGGTGCGATGGCATGGCTTTGTGAGGAAACGGAAATCAAATACCCAAACTCAACCAAATGCGCAAGAAAGCTATTACTACCGTTTCCATCTTCATTTTTGGCTGAATGTGGATTTAGTGCTATAAATGATTTACTGATAAAAAAAGAAATCGGCTGGATATAACACAACAGGGGGATTTAAGACTTAAGCTAACCAAATTGGAACCCAATATAAAATCTCTCTGCAGCAAGCATCAAGCGCAGGGATCTCACTAAATTAAAATGACAAATTAATATGGAAAAATCGTTATTAAAATTATTTTTAATTTTGTTTTTTTTTCATTATATATTTTGAAATTTTACTTACCGTGTTTTATTAACAATTTGATAGTGATTTATTCCTAGAATCCATCATTTATGTTTCTTAAGTGAACAAATCAATTTCTAATATTAAATTTTATGTATGTTATACATGGGGGGGCATAGAAACTTTAGAAAGGTTAAAGTGGGGCATGACACAAAAAAGGTTGGGAAATACTGATTTAGTCAGATCAAAGTAGAAAGCTAAGCTAATCGAAATAGTAACCACACTAAAGTGAGCAGTTATAATAAAAAATTTAAAAAAATCGCTCTCAATTTTTTTTAAATACAGTACCACTTAATGGAATTTCTTATTTTGTCCTTTTTGGTTAATTTATGGATACAAAACTCGTAGAACCTCGTGGACAGAGCCAAACTTTAAGTCGATTTTTATCTGCCAAGAAAGAGAAAAACATCATACAATTAAGTTACTCTGGCCTCTTCTCTCTCTCTTTGCATTTTAGCCAATAATTTAATGAACTATGATATCTTCCTTTTTCTACCATTTTTAATAACCTTTCTTGCAATATTCTGCATTTAAGATGAGATCAATTCTTTTTTTTTATTGAGAACATTTATAACTCCGTGCACCACCAAGTATCACGATGAGATAAATTCCACAGTTAATATTTGAACTCGTTCAAGGATTTTTCGAAGTTTACAAAAGAAGTTTAGAAGTTACTAGATCATTTATCAGATCTCGTTCGTATTGATGCCAACACACGATGAAAGTTGCGTGAAGTGGGTTCCTGAAATAGCATTAAATTAGGAATTAATTGGTAGAGAATAGATTTGTTTTTCTTTTTTAGCATAAATATTTCTTTAAAAATGTATGCTCAAACCATTTGAAAATACAAGCTTTGAGGGAAAAAATAAGTCATTTTCTTACTAATACAACAGTGAAAATCAGCAATTAATTAATGCCATCTAAAAAAAATACTTATGAAAATAACATATCAATAAAAAAATTCAAAACTAAACTCAAATGTTTATTTAAGAAAATCTTTTTCCATTTGAAAACAGTAATCTTTTTCGTATTGTTGCCTATCAATCTTAATAATTGTTGTTTAAAATTTGAAAAAGATTTATTATTCAAAAATGATTTACACTTGACACTTCAAAGTAACACGAGGATTATGATGATAATATCATCATAATCCTCGTAATACGGACCTCGTATAATTTTCAGCCACAATCAAGTGAAGTGGATGACACCTGAGCTAGCACCAACTCGCCAAACTTTCTCACCTTGCCGAAGTGAGAACTTTCAGCCATGACAGATTTAACATGCACCCTTCCTTTTTCACAACGGATTTTTAGTAGCACCAGAACTTGAACACACAACTCGATAGAAACAACGACGGCATTGAGTTTGCGGTCCCAAAAAACAACTATATATTTTTTCTTAAAACAGTATAACATAATTTCATTGAATTGACTTATTTTGTGTAACGTCATGGTCACATGATAGTGAAAGCCACGTGATTCTGGCCAATCAATTTAAAAACTCATGCGACGTCATAGTCACACGATAAAAACTATCTTATGTTACCAGCTAATCAGTTCACGCGCTCCGGTGTTGCCAAGTTTTGCTCTTTGCAGAAACTTTCTCTTAAAAAGTACATTGTAAACAAAATGCATTTTATTTAAAAGTACAAACATAAAATATGATTTTTTTAATTTAAAAAAAAATCTTTCTGAAGAATTTTTTTTTCCAAACATCTCTACCCAAATATAAAATTTGAAATTTTATCTGACTTTTACAAATAGAACAAGTACAATTAGTTTAATGTTTGTTTTGAATTCAATGGAAAAACCATGTTTGTTTTTATCATGTGACTTCATGAATTGAGCTTATTATATCATATAAATATAACCACGTGTTTCCAGCCAACTAGTTCATGTACTTCACCGTTGCCAATTTTGCTTTTTGAAGAAACTTTCTGTTAGAAAGTACATATTTGTCAACGATATAATAACGCAAAAAGTTAAACAAAATGCATTTAATTTAAAAGTATTCGTATAATGTAAGTATTTTTTTTAATTTTGAAAATTTTTGAAGAATTTTATCACTTGAACTCTTTACCCATTCATCAAATTTTAAATGATATCTTAACTTTACAAGTTGAACAACTAGTATATCAATTTTTAATCAATGAGAAACACGTGAGTGCCGTTATCAAGCGACCATAATGAATTTAGTCAATTGTATATACCGTGAAATACGTTTGATGGGAAAATACTTAAGACAAAAGATAGGTTAAAATGAAATAATACAACGATCACTGCCCTTCACGGTGGGTCTTTAGTGGTACTGGGCTCGAACTCATGACATGGCTGTCATGATCAGGTACCTTGACCACTGGGCTACCGCAGCCCGGCACAGAGCTCACAGTGAGTGAGTGAATATTAACGTCGCACTGTGCAGCTATACGAGGGCTTGTCGAAGAGAAGTGACGAGGACAACACATGAGCAGCCTCCCCCCCCCTCTCTTTTAACTACCACACCAAGAGCTCAGTGGGAAAGCAAAAGGCTTTTTTGCTTTATATGAAGATGGAGTTTCTTAAGGATCTTGAACAAAAACAGAAGAGGAAAACGGAAATCTGTAAAAATTTTGGAATAGATAAATTTTGCATTCAATTTCATTAAGTTCTTGTGAATGTTTTTGTTTTTTATTATTATTATTATTTATTGCATGCATTCTTACATATCTTTCTAAATAAAATGTACTCTAATAATTTTAGTCTGGTTGAGTATATTTTTTTTTGCAATATCCTTTAACATGAAATTATTTTAACTAGAAAAAATAATTCAGTTCCCTCAACTTCATGTTAAGCGATTTTTACTGTATTTTTTTGATACTAGATCATTTCTTTTACAATATTATTTGCGCTTGTTGAACAAGAAAATTTAAGAAAAATGTTGAAAAGAAGAATTGAAAAAATAAAACACATTTTAATTTTTTCCTTTTATCTCAAGCCTTGAGGAATAACAAAAATACCCGTGCAATCGTTAATTGTACATAAAAAGTTAGTTACACTTTTTCCATAATTTACAAGTTAAGAAAAATCAAATGGTTTATTTTTAATAAAATTTTCTATTGCTTTATTACAGTGTTGTTATTAACAAATGAAAGAAAATTTGAATACAATAACAAGAAAATATGTAATATGTGTTCACTATATGAAACATCGTAATCTCTATGAAAAATTAATTGAAATAATCTATTTTACTAAGAATTACAGAACAAGTGTCCTTTTAATTTTATACTAGTGTTCCAGATCTTTCAAAACAAGCTTAGAATAATCTTTTAATATTATTATGCGTTAATCAAAACAAACACATATATGTTATCCTAAATTAGTTCTTCAAAAAATGGAATGAGTAAAAATTAGCTTAAACTTTTACTGCCGAGGAATTAGTTTCAATAATACATAAATGAAATAAAAATACACAAATAAAAGAATAACTGAAATTTGATATACAATAGTAGTTATAAGCTAAACCAGTGCTTCTTAAAGTGACAATGTTCACGACCCAATATTCAATCATATTTTTCATCGCCCCCCTCATACAATAAAAATGTAATCAATTTAAAAATAATATACTTTATTGTTATTGTTGTGTGTTTATTACTGGGATACATACGAAAGACGTGAGATAGATGAATAGAAACATATAACACAACCACAGAAGAATACAGATTTTTATTACAAACGATGATCCCAGCATATAACAAGAAGAGACGCGCTGCTTTTTCTTTCGAGGCGGGAATCCATTTCAGGCGAAAGACCGACTTCTTTCCCAAAGAAGATACAACCAAGTCTTACTCGGGATTCGAAGCCGAACCCACTCGGTTTACAAGCCGATGGTCATAGCCACCATACTGGCTGGGCGACACTATACTTTATTAAAACTACGATACGACTTTAACTTCTTAAGCGCACCCCCCTCCCTGTATATAAATGCCTCGCTAAGCCAAAGCGTTTATTTCCTCGGACGTATATATATGTCTTTCCAAAGTACGATCTTTTCTGTGTACTGTTATCCATAAAATTACTCTGTAGGTTTTGGAATGCAATAAAAGGAAATTGACAACGTTCGCGAAATATTGACCTTTTTCAGATTATTATTATTACTATTATTTTGCTTCTTTATTCCTTCCCCCTCCTCCACCAATACATCGCATATGCGTGCCAACGTGAAAAACGATTGGCATTGAGAAGCGAATCGCGTAACTTTTAATCGGCAGTTAAGAGATTATTTGTAAGCTGAACACAAATTATCAATATAAGTCTACATTTTTGTTTTTAATTACATATATATAACAAGCCCATGGGGTCATTGGAATTAATAAACTTGTTGTTAACTTAGTTATAAAATACATTGTGCATTGTGTAGCTTTGATACATTTATGAATGTAACATTTCAGTGTAAATGTGTATTTTATTCTTTACTATGTCAGAATGTATATTTTGTTTATTTATTTTCAGTAAATTAATATTTTTTTAACTAAAATTTTGTTTTCGACTTTTCAATATGCTCGAGCTCCCCTCGTAGAGTTGTCAAGCCCCCAAAGGGGGTGCTCTCCACAGTTTGAGGAACGCTGAGCTAAATGCATTAAAGTATATTTTTTCTTATAAATTATTTTAATAACCGAATGTATATATCTTCGTTAAATACAAATGCAATAATCGACTGCTCTTCAACCGACGAAACAAGGTACAAATCAATGTTCTAAAATTATTATTGAACTTTGCCAATCTTCCCTATGATCCATAATATACAATTATAACGAATCACAAGTGCTAATAAATCAGTGATTGAAAAGGAATTAGTGGGAACCAATACGCAATTTTTCTACAACGATTTCATCGGTTAATTCATTAATACGGTTGAGTTTACGATGGATAGGGGAGTATTTCATTATTCTGTTTATGAATTATAAGCCAGCTCTTAAGGCATTCAAATAGTTGGCTTTCCTTGAATTACCCGAGCAGATATTTCACGCCCTGGACGGCTGATACGGACTATTGCATTGGTCCGGAAATAGACCTCCCATCTGCAGTGACAGTCAATCAGGGATGAGATGAAGCGCTGTTGAGTGACCATTTAGTGTTCTAAAACGAGGTATTTGGGATAAAATGGAAGATCTTTAGTCAGTGGTGGCATCGAAATTTGATGAAGAATTAATCTGATATGTGGTTTTGGTTGAAAGAAATTTAACATAATGTTACTTAATGTTGATTGAGAAAATTATATAAATTTATTTTAACCAAGAGATCTTCTTTCAAAGGAAAAAAAATCTAATAACTTTTTAATCAATAATACCTTTACGACAAACGATCTCTGAAATAAAATTAAAATTAAATCCGTAACCAGTTAATTCTTACAATATACATTCGAGTATTTTATTCCTTTTACAGTAGAACATCGTTTATCCGAACGTTTATTATCGGAGCGTCAAATATATGGACCTACTTTTGCTCAAGAGAATCAGAGATGTTGCAGCGACAAAACGAAGGTGTACATTGGTACAGCGAAAAATAAGTGATTAATTTCCACAATAAAGGTAAAATTGCGACATTTTGTACCTATTTTGCTTTTTTTTCAAGCACGTTTCTCGCATGTAATTATTTTCAATATTCATATAGTGTCCGGTTTCATATACTGCATGGATCGCATTCGGTTTTCGGTTACCCACCCGAACAATCGCGTATCCGAACTGTGTCCCGTCCCAATTGTTTCGGATAAACGACGTTCTACAGTATTTTCATTCTTGCCGTATATGCCATGGCTAAAACATTTTCATAAATCCTGATAGCTAATTTATGTAATCTAGATATTCATTTAATTTTGAACAAGTTTTATATATATATATATATATATATATATATACACTGGTGTGCAAAAATTAAGGACAAGACGGTTTTTTCAATATAACTTTGTAAAAAAGCTTTCCAAATCAACACCTTTAATACCGTAAGATCCCCAAAACGTAAGGACATGTGTAATGTAAGCAACACTTACTAAAAGAGAAATCAGAGGGATAAAAAGAAGCTTTATATATTGAAAAAGTAGCATGGAGCGCAATGTGACTGAAGGCCGAAACATCCCTGTGATGGGTGTCCAGCAAGAAATATCCGGTCTTTAGTAGAGGATATGATCTCCCCTGACTGCTAGGCAGGTTTCACAGCGTCTGCCCATGCTGAGAATGCGGGTGTCAATGAGTTGTTGAGGCATTGCTGCCCATTCGTCTTGCAGCGCCAATCGAAGCTCCCGAATCGTTACTGGTGGTAAGGTACGAGCTGCCAAGAGTCTGCCTAGAAAATCTCATACATGCTCGATGGGACCGGAGATCATGCCGGCCAATCCATACGTTCAATATCCTCACTCTCAAAGAGCTGTTCGGCAGCTACTGTGCGATGACATGGTGGATTGTCGTCCATGAAAAGGAACTGCAGACCCATAGCGCCTCTAAAAAGACGCACATATGGAAGAAGAATCTCGTTACAATAACGGGTCCCGTTGACTGAACCTGCGTCGAAAATGTGAAGGTCTGTACGACTACCAAGCATGATGCCTCCCCAAACGAGAACACCGCGACCTTCATACCTGCCCCTTTGAATGATGTTCTAGGGATGATTGCGGCTTCCCCGCTCTCTCCAGATGAATATGCGATGAGAATCGCTAATCAAACTGAATCTGCTCTCATCTGTAAAGAGTACTCGTCCCCATTCATTGTCTCTTCAATTCCAGTGTTCCCGGCACCACAGAGAACGCCTTCTCCAATGGGCAAGCGTTAAAGGTACTCACCGTACAGGGCGTCGTGCAAACAGACCACCACCGTGCAGTCTTCTGGCCACGGTAAAACGCGATATCGCTCGTCCAGTCGCCTGTGTCGTGTGTCTAGCGATTTCTCCCGCTGTCTGCCGCCTGTTTCTTCTGGCCTGTAAGACAATGTACCGGTCATCTGCGGGTGTGGTTCCTCGTGGACGACCACTACTGAACCCCCGGATAGCTGTTCCTGTAGTTTGAAATTGTCTCCAAAGTCGTGAAACGATGCTGTGAGCAATTCCGAACTCTGCAGCCACACTTTTAACACTGCGGCCTTCCTCCTACTTCCCAATGATTCGACCTCGGGTAAAAGCATCCAGATGTCGTCTAACAAATTGATTATTCGCCATTTCTAGCTGAGGCAGCTACTCGGTGTGATTTTAACTGCTATACGGCGTGCAATCTCTTTGCCAGAAATACTGATCTTACACCGACAACATGCTTTATACTACTCAGACACTCCCCCTTTACGTCTACCTGCATATCTGCGCATGTGCTACCGTACATCACCTTACTTAATCTCCTGATTGGTCTTTCTGTCCGCCCTGCCTCTTCGTTCAGCTGATATGCTAATTTTTCGACTTCGTCCTTTAATTTTTGCACACCAGTGTATGTAGCATTAGCTTAAATACTTGGTTATATTATTCAAATTGGTTATGTTTTCCTTATATTATTTTCGTCAAAAATTATCAACTTAAAATAGATTAAGCATTTTGCGTCTTTTTTCTTTCATAAAAGGCGCAAAACATTAGTTTCGCGAACTGTTTTCATATCAAGAGATGCATAAGCAGGAATATATATACTTGCTCAAATCCATTTATTATTCGGATACAGCTTTACGTATATGACACCTCGTAAGCAGCAATGAACAAGCAAGCAACTAATTTATTATTACTAAAGTATATTTAATGCCAAGAAACACATGTACATATCATCATTCATTCATTGATAATTATGCATTTCAGTTCTACTCTCTGAAAGTGCCTTCAAAACTTGAAGAGGGATTTACAAAATCGGATTAATTTTTTAAAGTTTCAGGATAACTTATGCAGCCTATAAGAGGGTTTTTATCTAAAAATTAGCAATAAGGGCTCATTAAAATGCACACATATATAACAATGGATAAAACACGACTTTCAAAAAAGAAGGATCATTGATTTTCATGCTGAAGCAAACAGTATTTAGGTAACTGTACTGTTCATGTACAACTGCGATTAAAGTATGCCAGTGACTGGAGTAACGGTACTTTTTTATGTAACATTGGAGAAACCGTGGAACGTTACGTTTGAAAGGCAAACATTGGTTCGAAAGTGCGTGAACACAAACATGCTACATGTGAACCAATACAGTTTCAAACGATTCAATGGACTTCCAGACCTCGATGTAAGTCAGCATTTCTCAAACTGTGGAGCACACTCCCTTGGGGAACGTGACAACTCTACGATGGGACTGCGAGCATATTGAAAAGTCGAAAACAAAAGATTACTTTCAGAAAATTAATAATTTTTTTAAATAAACAAACAAAATATACGTTCTGACATAATGAGAAATTAAATTAACATTTACTCTGATATAATACACTTATAAATGCATCAGTACTGCACAATGTATTTTATAATTAATTTAGCAATACTACTACTTATAATTCCCAGTGACCCCATGAGCTTGCAATTTATATAATTAAAAACAAAAATTAACACTTATCTTCATAATTTGTACGGTTTATAATTAATCCCTTAACGGTCAATTAAAAAAGTTACGTGATTCACTTCCCGATGCCAACCGTTTTCCACGTATGCAAGCGTATGTGATGTATTTGGGGGGAGGGGGAATAAAGAAGCAAATAATCTGAAATAAGTAAATCCTTCTCAAACACTGTCAGGGTCCTTTTATTGCACTTCAAAGCCTTCGGAATAATTTTATGGATAGCAGTGCACAGAAAAGATCATACTTCGAAAAGCCGTATGTATACGTCCGGGTAAATAAAGATTCTGGCTTAGCGAGACGTTTATATAAGTCGGGAGTGCTTAAAAGTTTAAAGTCTTATATCGTTTTAAGGGGTGTTGGAAAGCTAAAATCTTATTTTTTTGACAATTTGAGATTTTTACATTTTCAAATTGTATAGATTTTAACCTTTCTGAAAATACCTTACTTTAACCTCTAGGATATTTAGAAGCTCTTAAAACGTATTTTTAAATAATCTTTGAATTTGGGCCACGCCATTTTAATGGCGAAAATTGTAAACAAATTACTTTGTTTTGGCTTAAAAGTGTAACGACTGATATAAACCGAAACATGTATCTTTTATTTGAAATTGAGCCTTTTATTTTTTTATTTCCTAGCCCATTAGAAGTCTCACTGCATACATTAAATCAATTTATCTCAAAATGTAAAATTTGATGTTTGATGTACCTTTTCTGAGAAGTCTCTGTTCACAGGTATGTAAATTTTTATATATTTATAATGATGGCTATATAATATATACTTAAATGTGCTTTTTGTAAAAAACTAAAAATTTATTTTTTACAAATTGTTTAATTAAAAAAGGGGTTAAATTTCGCAATGTTTGATAAAATATTTCCTAATTTATTAAAAAATTCAAAATTAGCTAAAAGCTCATTTTAGTATAACGAGAGAGGTGTACTTTAATAGTATGAACAATTTCAAGCATGCACATAAAACAGATTTTGAGAAAAGTTACATCGAAAACAGCCAATTTAACATTGTCAGTATAAAGGGAGAGAAAGTTTTCCAACTCCCCTTAAGAGTAAAATTATAATATTATTGAATTAAATACATTATTATTGTATAAGGGGGCGCGATGAAAATTATGATTAAATATTGGGTGGCGAATATTGCAACTTTGAGAAGCACTGATGTAAGTGAACCGTATGACAAATCCTGTTACGTATGGGGCTCATTAGGAATACTGGCTTCGGAAGCTCTACCCACAAACCCAATGGCCATTTACTCCAAGTCCCTGTAGCAGAATTCATCACTGAATACTATAAGATGCTAGTCTGACGGTATCCATGAATATCGTCTACGTTATCATACTAGACAATTCTGCCAATGTTAGTGTTACACTCAGATATATTTACACTCATTGTGAACGTAGCTTCGATACAACTGAGAGGATGTAATCGAGTGATGTGAAAAAAACTGTAATATACTGGGAAACTTATAAATGTGCCATTGTGACAGTTCGAACTTGTCACTCTGTTGTCCAATTTCGCCTTAAATTCGTCTTTTTTTCAGAGCTTTCATTTCATCGATGAACTCCTTGCAGAAATCATTACTATCAATATACAGTCGAACCTCCATATTACGAACCTCTATATTGCAAATTTTTCAATATAGCGAACTTTTTCCTGGAACCAAATACATTTCACGATTTTCTTTATAAAATAATCTCCCAATAGCAAAGTACATTTTCTATAAAACAAACTTTCCCTCTTTTGATTCAATTTTTCGTCTCCCTTTTTTAAAGTATTTCTAGACATTTCAAGGTATTCTTACTATTAACTCATTTTATGGTGGTCATAAATGTTTTAACTGGCTTATATATTAGGTAACGTTCTCTGAGAGAGCAACAGAATTCTGAGCGCTTCATCCAAGAAGTTCAACCTTTAACTCCCATCGTCCCGTTCCTTGGAAACATCTTTGATATCCCCTTAGACCCTCAGTAAAGTTGTCTCCTATCCTTGAACTAATATTCGTTCATTTGTAGTGTTGATCAGTCACTTTGGTAACTTCGTTTCCTGTAGATCGAAAGTATCAAAACATAAGTGTTTGAGCTAAAAAAAATAATTAATTCTTCAGGAAGTGTATATAAGCGTCAAGAAACTTTCCATGCAGTTTTTCGTTCTTTTCGATTGGTAACATATATAAAATAAATCTTATTCACTTACAAAAAGGTGTGAATAATTATTTTTTAATATAAAGTGTTTATGAATTTAAAATTTGTTTTATGCGATTTATAAGGAAAGTTGAAAGATATGAACCTCCATATATAACGAATTTTCTATTTAGCGAACTTTTTGGGGGGATTTAGCGACTTCGTTATAGAGAGGTCCGACTGTATTTGTACTGTCGTGTTGATACGGAATCTATTGTGGTATGAACAACTATACACCTGAACTATTTGAAAGTGAATAAATCTTTCAGTTGTCTATAAAGCTTTTTGCAACGCAAGAATGACATTATTTTGTTGTTTCTCCCAAATATTACGACGCTGGAAAAGAGAAAACATCCACCCCTCGCAATCATTACCTATTTTATTCAGCATTAATAGCACAGTAGAAACGCATACTATTATCAGAGTTAGCATTTATTGATCTTGAAAACCTACTAATTTATATTGTTGGCATAAAGAAACCTTTGATGTATATTTCCTCATTGTGACCAAGATTTTTATAAATGATCATGTATAAAATCGTTTGAATAGAATATAAGTTTTTAAGGAAATTCTCTCATTTTATTCTTCTATATATATATATATATATATATATATATATATGAAAGAAAAAAGGCGATTCACTCACTCACTCACTCATCACGATATCTCCAAAACTATAAAATCTACAGACTTGAAATTTGGTAGGTATGTTCCTTTCATACAGTAGAGATCCGCTAAGAAAGGATTGTGCAAAAATCGAACCACAAGGGGGTTGCGAGAGGTTAAAGGGTCTATATAGAAAAATATTCCCATTTTTTTTAAACTATTAAACCAACAGACTTGAAATTTGATAGGGATCGCTCCTTTTATAAAGTAAAGATGTGCAGCAAAAGAGGTTTTGTAAAAATTGAAACTCAAGGGTTGTTACAAAGCCTTGAGAGGCGTTATAACAAAAAATTCCCGTGGTTGACATATTACTTTGATGTATCAAAGATCTGTTACAAAAAGAAATTTTGCAAAAATCGACCCTCGAGGGGGTTGCACTTGGTTAAAAGGCGTTACAGATAAATATTCCCATTTTGGAACTATTAGACCTACAAACTTAAAACTTGTATTAATGTTCCTTTCACGAAGTAGAATTAAACTAAAAAATTGGAACTTTGAAAATCGACCCCAAGGGGGTTGCGAGTTCAAAAGGGGCGTTATAGATAAATATTTCTATTTTGGAAACTATTTAAAGACTTGAAATTTGGTAGGCATATCACTTTCAAGGAGTAGAGATACACTACAAAAAAGGTTTCGAGGGGTTAAAAGGAGCTAAAAATAGATATTTCTGTTTTAGAATATTAAACCTACAGACTGGAAATATGGTAGGCAGATTCATTTTATGGAGTAGAGCTCAACAAAAATTGGTTTTGCAAAAATTGTTCCTAACATAGGGATGCGAGGGTTTAAGGGGCGTTATAGATAAAAATTCCTGTTTTTGAACTGTCAGGCTTATATATTTGAAATTCGGTAATCATGTTTCTTTAGTAGAGTAGAGGTCCGCTAACAACAGATTTTTTGGAAATAAACTCCTATCGAGGAGAGGGGAGTTACTAGAGCGTATTGATAAAAAAAATTTCAAAAGTGTTCTTGTTGCTGTTGTTGAATTTAAATCCGCAAAGAACGGGTCTTAGGAAATCGACTATCAAAAGGGTTTGGGGTGGGGATTATTGATCAAAAAAATTCCGATTTGATCAATTACATTTAGACTTGAAATTTGCCAAGCATATTTTTTATTGAGCAGAGATTCATTATAAATGCATTTTGCTAAAATCTACTATATGGGAAGAGATAACGAGAGTGTAAAAGTAATTCTACTTCAATTTTAGAAATTATTATTTAGAAGGCCTGTCTTTTTTAAATCAAGAGGTGAGAATTAAAATAATTTTTTAGTGCAATCGAATGTTTAGTGTTAGAACCTAGATATCAATAATTTATATTTATAAACTATATATATTTATACAACATCAGGCAATATTCAGTGAAGCGAGCAGGTAATATCTAGTTCTTTTATACAGCTAGAAGTTTGTTAGAATTCCTTGTAAGTTTATTTCCTGTTCAACGCTCCCTTTGCTGAATTTGGTATTATTTTACAATTAAGTACAGCTGAATAATTTCCTAGACATTATTTTGAAATCTTTATGTCCTTTTCCATTTAAAAATAAAGGTTTCACACGTTTTGAAAACTTGCTTTTTCATTTGTTTATAAGCAATAGTAAAAATCCTCTAATAGTTAACAAACAATCCATTAAATCTAATTGATATGAAGAAATATATACTAGAACATACGCTGGTGAATATAAGTCTGTAGCAGCTTTGAATTTCTAAAATCATATATATAAAAATGTCACAAAAGTTTGTAGTATTTATTTTTTAAAATATGTACTATATAATACCGTCACGTGTTCGTGAAGTAAATTTTATCGAATATTAAATACTATATCGATGTATTTATTGTATTAAATTTGACAATTTCTCCATCAATTTGAACTGCTTAAAATTATGTGATTTGTACGAAATGCAATTTTTATTTAAAGGTGAATCGGGCTTTTAGTTTCAGTATGTACGTTTTAATATTTCTTACAATATTAAGAAGCTATATTGAAGTAAAACTTTCGAAATTATGTTTAAATTTAAAAAAAAACCATCAAATCATTGAACCAAATACTATTTTTCAGTCTATTATACTTTTAAAACTTAGAACATATCAGCAACATAGAAATCATCGTTGCATCACGCATATTCAAGAGCCTATAAATGTTAAAGTTATCGCAGACACGGATTTTTATAGATGCCAACTCAACCAACATATAAACACATTCATCGTCGCACAAGGAATTACAGGATCGTTAATAGGATGGACGACGAAGTTTTGAATTAACTTTTACTTCGATACGATTTAAATCTCGCAGTGAAATGGGATATAGTCTAGAGTTAAAATTCCAATCAATCTGCAGCTACAATTAGATTTAGGTTTGTTGTTGATGGAGACACGTCTCGAAAAGTTCTCTTAAGTTTTCCATCTTACTCTTGTTCGAAACTCTGAGACGCCTTTCGGAACACTTTTGATCTGTAAGACTCTTTGCGATGGTAATTATCAAGCTGAATGGAAAGGAGCATCTGTCTTCGAGTGAATCAAGTGCCTTAAGAAAGGAAATCCTCATTTTAAAATTCAGTCATTTTTGTAAGTGTACAAAAGGTCTCTAATTTTCAATATTTATACTCTTTTTATGGAACAGTTTAATGCGCTAAATAACGTTTTTTTTTTGCAAATGATATTTACAGAGAATGTATAAAAATATGTACAGTTGTTTAGAAAGAAAGCGAATGACAACAACGATTGCCTTTAGAAATATTGGAAACCTAAAATCTTCTTAATATGACAATTTTGAATTTTTTACATTTTCAAATTGGACAGATTTTAATATTTCAAAACAGATTTTAACCTTTAGAGGCCCTTAAAACCTATTTTTAAAAAATCATTGAAAGTGGGTCACATCCATTTAAATGGCGAAAAATATAGACAAAGTATTTTCTTTTTGCTTAAAAGTTAAGTGAATGATGAAAATAAAAACATTTAATCCAGAATTGCTAAAAAAGTATTTGCATGAAGGTACACAAACCCCCAATGAAAGTGTAAACAACGTTATATGGTCTCGTGTACCGAAGAAAATATTTTTTACAAATATAAGTAATATCATTGGGTACATAGGATGTAATTTCATCATTTAATATGAAAAATGTATCAAACCAGAAATTTTGAAAAAACTTAATATTGAGCCTGGTGATTACACTGTACAGGCAATGCAGCAAGTCGACAAACAGAGGCTGCTAAAGGCGAAATAATCATATTTACAAAAAAAAACAAAGAAAGTTAGGAAAGAAAAAAAGACTTAAAAAGAAGAGAGAGGATCCTGAGTTTCAAAAAATGTAGATCATTTGAAGTATGGAGAGGAATATTTTGATAAAAAAGTAATTAAACACTAAAGTTCATTTTGGACGATCGATGTACTTTTTCTGAGAAAATAATGTTTACAGGTATGTAAAATTGTTATATAATAGCTAATATATATCTTTATATATAAAAATCTTCTGTGCGTGTGTTTGTCGCTAAACTCCTCCTAAACGGCTGGACCGATTTTGATGAAATTTTTTGTGGGGGTTCAAGTAAATTCAAAAATAGATTAGATTCACAATTCGGTCCTACATCGCAATTAGTTAAAAAGATATTAATTAAAAACATTCAAAAATACAACTCAACATTCACCTGAATTGTTGTTACAATGCTATTGTTATAAACAAGTAATATAAAAAAACATTTTTAAATCAATTCCTACTTAGATCAACCAAGGAAAAATTTATTTTAGCTACTTTTTATTAAATAGTTGCTATTAGTATAAATATGTATGTACATATGACATAATCACAACATTAAGTGGTAATTAATTTTTATTAATTATCATGAAAGTATTGTATTGTCATCCAAAACATTCGTATATATAAAATTTCCTTTCAACTGAATGCTTTAACACGTGAGAAAAAAATCTTTTCAAATTTTGACATAAGTCGCAAAAAGGGTCGCTAAGTCGCCAACGTGGCTGTATTTGTAATTTTTAAATAATTAGTTTTGATCAGTTAATTTTTATTAATTATAATTAAATTATTGTATTGTGATCCAAAATAATCATGCACATTACATTTGAGCTCAATTGAGCGCTTTACAATGTATTTTATTAACGATTGAAAATTCCACCAAGATAAATAAATAAATAAACAAACAAACAAATAAAATATGTATAGAGATCGTGAGGTAATAGTAGAAATTGAAAAAGACGTAAGTTGGCGTCGAAAATTGTTTTTCAGCCAAACTGGCCAAACCCGGTCTTTATTGTTACGAAAATGCAGACGCGGTTCAAGCTTTTTAGTGTTTTTAATTAATATCTTTTCAAATAATCTTTGTATATGTAATGTGAGTGAGCTATTTTAGTGGCAAATAATTTGGATGTTGACGCCATCAATTTCAAAAAATCCAGTCATTGCTTGGTAATGAAATTACATTCAAATCGAATGACACTGTTGTTGATCCTGATGAAGTAGTCAATTATCCTGTAGAGTTTTTAAGTTCGCTGGATTTACCGGGAATACCACCACATAATTTGCGATTGAAGATTGGCTCCTCCATAATTTTGCTTCGAAATTTGAACGCACAGAAATTGTGTAATGGCACGCGATTAGTCATGAAAAAATCATGGGCAACATTCTTGAAGCCACTATTTTAATTGGAAAATTTCAAGGTGAAGTTGTACTTCTACCAGAGATCCCAATAATTCCTTCAAACTCACCTATACCATTTAAACGTTTACAATTTCCAATTCGCTTGGCATTTGCTATGACTATTAATAAGTAATAAGGTCAAACAATGAAGATTTGTGGCTTAAATTTAGAAAATCCTTGCTTTTCTCACGGCCAATTATATGTTTCGTGTTCCAGAGTGGGAAAACCATCGAATTTATTTGTTTATACCCCTCAAGGATTAACCAAAAATATTGTGCATCTAATGGCATTAGAATAAATTAAGTTTATGTACAATTTAATAAATATACCTGTTACAAAATAGTTTGATTCTCAACTTTTTCACCTTTAATTAAAACAAGTTTAAGTTTTTATTCACACAGCCATTACATTTAACTTCACTCATAGTATACACATACTCGCACGCTATTGATTGATTGAATTGTCATAATCGTACATGTAATGTCGTTAGACATTGTAATAACTTTTTAATACAAATTTTACTCAAAACGGTCCAGATTGTTATAGCTTATTCATAAAAATTTGGAATTTTTGAATTTAAGCTGTGTGTATAGGACAATGTCTGTCGGGTCCTCTAGTATATATATATATCAAAACTCAAAGACTTATCAAAAACTCAAAACCAACTCAAAAACTTATTTTTTTATGTGAAAAATAGATCATATATACTTTACTATGTTTGATAAAATATTTTATAAATTATTAAAAAATTCAAAATTATAATTAAAAACTCATTTCAGTTTAATAAGGAAGGTGTATTTTATTTGTATGAAAAAATTCAAGCATGGACATAAGACAGATTTTGAGAAAAGATAAATCCAAAACAGCCAATTTAACATTGTCGGTATAAAGGATTCCCACTCTTCTTAAAATTATAACAATACCCGTTTCAAAGACCGTTAATATTTTTTAAATTTATGTTAAAAGGTATTTATACATCATTTTTAAATAATATGTAAAACTGAATTGTGAAATTTGTGAGACTAAAGTTGTACTTGAAACTCGTTTTTTTCGTTAATTTGAAAAAGTACATTCATGTTAAATATGAAAAATAAGTATTCGAAAATTTCCGGTTTCTAGGGATAGAAGATTGCAATAAACAGAATATTTTATAAAAATAAAATTAAAAAATTACACAAATTTTATAACATTACTTTTCCATCTTTCGGCAAGTCCATTATAACCTAATACTATGAAAGTAATTATTAGACTAAAGCTTTTAAAAAGTGAACATTATATGATAAAATACCAAACAAATTACGTTGTGTAATTTTTACTCTCATTATAGAGAGAGAGAGAGAGTTTTGTTCATTATATTCCTTATCATATTACATTCCTTTGGTAATGCAACGTTTCCGTTCTTTCAAGATCAACATAGGATTCCAAAAATCAAAGATCGAGATTTATTTTGAGACCTACTTATACTCGTTAAACGACTAATATGAGACAAAAAATTACATATGTGTGCATTGTCCTATAAATATACACACACATATTCTTACATACATACATATATAAACATTTCCAACATATCAAATATGCCCAAAATGCACAAAAAAGCATTAATTCTATATAAATTTGGAATTGTCCTTTTTTTTATTTCTTTAACAATCAGCGAAATTTTAATTCTGAGCAATAGGATTATGTTTCATATTCAACGAAATTGTACTCTATCTCAATTACTAGTTCATTTAAAAAAATTATAAAAACTAAGGATTACTCAAAAACATTATATATCAGCAGACGTTTCTCAAACTGTGGGGCACGCTCCCCTAGATGGACGTGATAACTCGAGAAGGGCGTGAGCATATTAAAAGTCAAAAACAAAAAAAATTGTTTTTAAAAAATTATTAATTTATTGAAAATATACAAAATACATTCTAGCATGATAAAAAATGAAATTAACATTTACACTAAAATAATACACTTATAAATGTATCATTACTACACAATTTATTTTATAATTAGTTTAGCAATATTAAGTTAAGAACAAATTTAAAAATTACCAGTCACTCCATTGGCTTGTCGCATATAAAATTATATACAAAAATTAACACTTATCTTGATAATTTGTACGCTTTAAAAAAATCCCTTCACTGCTGATTAAAAGTTACGCATGCATGTTACTCTCCACCAACGCCTTCGCTTTACAATTCGAATATATTAATTTGTATTAGTTGAAAAGATTAAATTTTATAGGAAATTTCAAGTGTGCGAACATTTCTGTAGTCCACTGTATATCATAAAACTTATGAAAGCAATCCTTCTACTATTATTTCGCTTCAAAACAACCACCCCATTCTTCTACGCATTTCAACAATTATATGCAGCACAGATGTTGTAGAGAATTCGTTTGTTTCCGTTTTCTCATTAACATCCAAACGAACGAGATTTCATTGCTTCTTATCTCTGAAAATGCAGGATGATCCTGCGGGGCTCATTGTGCTCCTTAACCTATTCTTACAGATCTACGAATTAACATTCAAATACTGTGCTAATTGGGATTCTCCAGAGTGCATTACAAATTATCTTTTTCGTTATTCAACAAACGTGTAAACGTGATTCTGATTTTAACTATTTAGAAAGCATCCGAATAGTTTAGCAAGTTGTCTTCTCATTGTAAAAGAAACTAGTCTTTTTCTCTAATTGACTTTATTTCAAATTACTTATGGTTCTTTGTACTTTCGAAACTAATTGCTTGAAAATGAACGAATCCCTGTTTGAAATGAAAATATACAAGATATTGTAGATAAGATTACTGACTATAATTCTCAATGTGACTTTTGCAATTAATGGCAGCCAAAATTTATTCCATTTACGTTTTTTATTCTTAAAATTAATCAAATGATCAAAAAGATCAGATAAATGATATGTCGAAAATGTAAGAAAATTAAATACATATTAAGTTTAAACATCTTTAATTACGCTTCACTGTTCTTTTCCTACGACAGATTAAATCATGTTTCGAATAATTGCATAAGATGCCAACTTCAGCTTACTATTCTAGTATATATCAGCAATAAATTAAGTAGTCAGATAAATAAATAAAAAAATTGAAGTGAAACAGATGATAATAGTATAGAATATAATTTCCAACTACATCTGTAACTGCTGTATAATTTAAGTCGTCTGTTAAAAATTTGTTCAAAGTAAAGAAAAGAAATTTAAATAGAACTTAATATTTTAGAAGCAATTATTATTATCAGCAATAACCAGTTTTGGTGGAACCCTGTCGTACAGTTATACGAATATACATTCAGGAACATTGAAAATAGAAACCCAAGAAGGAAGCTAAGTACAATCGCGAAACTTTGCAAATAAGTACAGCGTAATGTGATATGCAAATGATCCCAGTTTTGTGCCAATACGCGTGCTCATACACACCGAGGTGGCGCTACAATCAGGAAGTGGGTACTATATAAGCCAGCGCAAATTCGAAGATTCATAAACGTGACGATTACCCGCCGATTGTAGGAAGAATTTGGTAAGTGAAACATGCCAGGTAAACGTGCTAGAAGACATTTCTCACAGTTAAACGAGTTTGAGAGAGGCCTGAACATCCGGATGAAAACTGCAGGCTGGACGACACGCTGTGTTGCTGGCCAGGTGGATCGTTCGGAGTGTGCCGTTAGAAATTGTTGGGATCAGTGGACACGAGAAGGTAGCCACACGCGGAAAACCGGGTCTGGAGTGACTAGGAAGACCACGAGGAGGGAGGATCGAAGGATCGTGCGTAAGCACTTGTGGACCCCATAGTGTCTCGTTCAACGATACGAGCAGACGTAGGCGTAGCAATTGTTCCACAAACAATTTCCAGACACCTTCCAGAAGCAAATCTTAAATCCAAGAACCCTTTCCGTGCATTCTTTAACACCGGAACATCGGCAACTGCGTCTACAGTGGTGCCAAGCCAGATCAATGTGGAATGTCACAGATTGGCAAAAAGTTGTGTTTAGTGATGAATCCCGGTTTGTATTGGAGACAGTACCGTGATAACCGTGTACGAGTGTGGAGGTGCCCTGATGAGCTTTACAATTACCCCACACTGTTCTACGTCACACTGCCCGCACAGCTGGTGTAATGGTCTGGGGCCATAGCCTATGATAGCCGGTCCACTTTAATTGTGATGCGTGGAACCTTAACGGGCCAACGTTACGTTGATGATATTCTTCGACCCCATGTAGGACCTTTCATATATGGTGTCCCAGGGGCAATTTTCCAGCAAGATAATGCTCGTCCGCATACAGCAAGAGTTGTTCAAGACATCCTACGTCATTTTTAGACTCTTCCATGGCCGGCCCGCTCCCTTTATTTGTCCCCTGTAGAGCACGTGTGGGATCAGCTAAAACGGCAGATGTCATCGTGTCACTCTGTACATGATTTAGAGCTGGCTGTTCAAGATTTGTTGACCCATCTGCCTCAGGACAACATAAGGTGTCTAATCAACTCAATGCCGGACCGTGTGGCGCCATGTATTGCAGCTAGAAGTGGTCCAACGCGCTATTGAAGTTGCCCAGTATTTGTATCATTGCACACCCTTTATTCGTTTAATTGTCTTGTTTTGGAGATCAAGTGAATCTTTCATCTGTGTCATTATGTGTATTAAATTTCATTTAAATCCGATGCTTTCTTCTTGGGTCGCTATTTTCAATGTTCCTGACTGTATTTTAACAAATACTTAATGTAGATAAACATGTTGTATGCATTTTGTAAATAAAAGAAAATTACGATATATCTTACAGTAAGAGTTTTAGCTTAATATTTGTGCAATTTTGTTGTTAATTTTATTATTTGGGCTTCAAGTGCCACCTTCCCTTGCATATTTTCTAGCAGAGATATTTTTATGTATATATATGCCTGCATTTTTTGGCACAAAATGGCAGTCTAGTTTTGTTAAAATTGTTTATTGTCACATTCCATACTCTGTCAAATTATTTGGAAGAGTTAAAAATAAAGAAATTTTTACTGGGATTAATAAAATGTCTGTTTTTAGAAATATTTAAGCTGTTTTCATACTTGAATGGAAAAAATGTACTGTAGCAATTTTACTCGACATTTCTTAACGATAGTATTTTTGCGAGATATATATTTATTTTACATAACGAATTAATGCTTAATTGGTAAGTTATAATTTAAAGAAATTTAAATTTAAATTTCATTTTTTTTAAAAAAATGGATAATTAGAAAACATTAACGCTAAAATCTTTTTTTATCGAGCATGGTTACTGCAGCGAATCCCAACAATTTATTTAATGAAAGATAATATAAGCATTATTTTATTAGTAAAATAAATACAAAATAATTCAGTAATTCATTCGCAAACGAAATGCGATTTCAATGCAATAAAAACGTCAGCATCTTAAGAGCAGCTTTATAAGAGCCCTTGTTAAATTGCGTACCTTTGAGTGTGTTTGTGTGTCTTTTTCTCAGAAACTACTTTTTTCACAAGAATACACTTTCTAAAGTTGGTTAGGTGTACTGTTAATAAGACTTTAACGAAGGGTTTTGTATTTTTGTTAAAAATTAATTCAATCGTGAATTTTTTAAAAAGTTTCCAATTTTTTCCCCTAAAATTTAGTTTAAAAAAGCCTTATCTAAAAAGGTTTGCAACATATATCTAATCCCCTCCATTAAAATGTGTAAATATGTTGCATCTCTGCTCTCTGAAAATTTGAGGATTATATGACAAGTGGTTTTTGAGAAAAAGGTACATAAAGTGAAAAATATTACATTTTGAGAAATCGGGCTTTAAAGTAAAAATTTGTAATTTTATAGCATTTACTTTTTTTCGTAATTTCCAGAAGCATATGAAGCATTATTCTTACTTTCTGTCCTTACAAAAGACTATTCTAATTTTCTTTTTATCATTATTTTTAACAATTTAGTCATTTTTGGGGGGTCTCAAAATGCTTTCATTGTGCTACGCGAATCCTACATTAATCTAAATTTTTGAAGCCTGACACAGAGTTATAGCCTGGTTCAATACCACAGTTTTTCAAGATAATTAATTTTGCTACATGACCCATATTGAACTGTGTAGTAGCCATATTTACCCCTAATTTTAGAATTTTTAATTCTACAAATGTAGATTTTGGAATCACACTGACAATATAGTGTTATTAACTGACTTATTTGGGTTCCGAGTCTTTCCATTTAAACATTTTCTTAATAACATGGGATCACCTAGATCTCTAAATATTGGTTTCATTTAATTCATTATGGTACATGTGTATGTCTTAATGATTATATTGCATTTCGTTATATTCAGCTTCTGTCTTTTGAAATTGGCACCAAATATTTATATGCGGAAGACACAGGCAATGTTGAGGGCTCTCATTTGAAAACAGAAGATGAAATTAAACAGCCCAATCATGTTTGTATGTTGCAAAGTTCATTGATATTATTTCTAATAGCCATGCTGTAATATCTTTAAACTTTTTATATTAAAATGTCGGCTTTTTCCATCACTTAGCTTTTATTTCTCTGTTTCACTTTTAAAATCCAAAAGACGTGTACTCATACAATTTTGGATAAGCCCAATAAGATCTAATATTTCCACTTGAACATCATATGGATTTGTGCTTATCAGAAACTTATGCAAGGGGAAACAGATACCCCAAGAAGAGCTCATTTGATGCGCGTCAAGAAGTAGCTTCATTTAAAACAAGTAATATGAAAAACAATTTTTAAGTCAATTCCTACTTTTATATATATATATATATATACACAGAGAGAGATCAACAAAAAAAATTTTATTTTAGCTACTTTTTATTAAATAGTTACAATTAATCTAAATATGTATATCTATATGACTGAATCACAACATTAAGTCGTAATTAATTTTTATTAATTATCATTAAAGTATCGTATTGTCATCCAAAACAATCGTGTATATAAAATTTCAGTTCAACTGAATGCTTTAAAACGTGAGGAAAAAAACCCTTTTCAAGTTTTCACACAAGTCGCCAAAAAGGATGCCAACGTGGCTGTATTTGTAATTCTTTAAATAATTAGCTTTAATCAATTAATTTTATTAATTATAACTAAATTACTGTATTGTCATCCAAAATAATCATGTATATAAAATTTAAGCTCAATTCGCGAATTAAAATGTATTTTATTAACGATTGAAAATTCCACCAATATAAATAAATAAATAAATATATAGAGAGTGTGAGATAAAAAAATAGATAAAAATACTTCTAACTATAACATTTTCTTATATCATATATAATTTAAAACAGAAATGTTTGAACTTTTGAAAAATATTAAAAAAAATCGATACATTTACGAATATTCATGTGCCGGACCCTCTTATGCAGCCCCTGTGTCCAGATGCAGAGTAGTGCTTTGAAGAAAAAATAAATGATTCAGCTTCCTAACTGAAGACAATGTCTGTAGACAAAGTAAAGCTATATGTGTGGCAGCATTCTATGCCAGGACGATTTCCTAAGACAGGGTAAAGCTATGCTTCAGTATCCTAAGTGAGGATGGTTTCCAAAGACAGGGCAAAGCTATGAGTCAGCATCCTAAAACAGGATGGTTTCCAAATTCAGGGAAAAGCTATGAGTCAGCATCCTAAATCAGGATGGTTTCAAAAGACATGTTAAAGCTATGAGTCAACATCCTAATTCAGGACGGTCTTCAAAGATAGTGTAAAGCTATGAGTCAATATGGATACAATAAAAGCGTTAGCTTTCTAAGCGACGATGGTAAGACAAGGTAAAGATATATTAATATAAAAAAACTGTCACATTCTACCATGTTTTTGCTCAGAAAGGCTTTAATGATATTCGCAATCGTTCAGAATTAGTACGTTGGAGCTTGTTTTTAGTTATTATTAGATAGCTTCAAATGAAAAAAAAGTTCTTAGTGTATTTCAGTAGTTGTATATTTAATTATTTCATCAAAATATTTTTAAGTAAAAGTGATTGAGCTATTGAAGGCTGTATATGCCGTTAACTATCTTTATCTAATTAAATAGAAACGAGAAATATTTAAGTCCGTACAATCAGAGGTCATTTCAAGCCTTCAAGTTTGTAAGATTCCCCGGCATACTGGAAATAGTAATGTAACAACTTTTGAATTTTTGTGATAAAAATTTTAAATATTTCTAATAGAGCTTAGATTTTTTTGCATTCCTATAATAATGATACTTTAGATACTTTCCAGAACTACAATAACTTTTTTTTAGCTCAAAAGTATTTTTTTCTTTTTTTTAAACGCACATGGGTATAAATTTTAGTACCTGATAATAGCATTTTCATTTAGAAAACACAATTTTTTAAATAACATTAATTAAATATATTAAATATTTTGCACACACATATATAAACTGATGTACAAAATATAGATTTGAAGAAAATCACAGGATAATTTCTTTGGAGAAAATTATAGAACAATTTTTAAAACTATTTTTTTTACTGTGTAAAATTATTTTTAAACTACTGGGTACTATTTAGAAAAAAGAAATGTATGGGTTCATTATACGTGCAAGCATCTTTTACAGAAATATAACAACTTTGGAAGAATATAGTGCTATTCAATTGTGTTCGCGCGCGCATATAAGGTACTAATTTAACATTAGGTCGTTACCCACCAAATTGTTTCTTATTTTCACTAAGGTGGGTTATAACTTTACAATATGGTTATATTAATTTTTATCGTTTGGTAAAATGATCGCTACAGTTGGTAAATGATCGCAATTACTTTCTTGGTTTTTATTCATTTATTTATTTATTTATTTATTTATTTATTTATTGTTTGTGGTAAACCTATTAAAAAAAATTTTGAGCGATTTGATTTTTTTTAAATATGTAACCATTTTCATATTGGACGCTATTTTGTTGCAGTATTCTATTTTTGTAATTTCCGTTGAAAAATTGATATCTCAGAAATTAATGGTGAATACCAGGATTATTTTTGAAATTATACTTTTTTTGGTGGGATAGGGAAAAATGATGAGTAAATTTTTCTGATGCGCGCACAATTGAATAAGTTAAATTTTTATTGATGGGGGCCCCTGTTGTTGTTTACATAAGAGGAAAAGTTTTATACAGACCCTGTTGTTGTTTACTCTGATTTTGGGAGTGTCTCACACCCCACCGAAAAGGGTGACGCGTTTCCCACGCCTGAAGAAGGCAATGTACCCATAAATACATCATGGTATGGGATGTTTTTTGGGAATTTCCCGCGTTTTGGGTGAGTTATTATCCTCCGCTGACTTGACCAATCAGAAAAAAGCTGATTGTGTTTCGAGAAATAATCCCCTCCAGAATACAGGGGTAAAACCGCCGCGAAATATAAGCGCTTGCACGACGATTTACTCACTCTCTGACACAAATTTTATCACTATTTAGGTTGGAGACTCCCAGAGATGGCACACCATGTTCTCTCTCTCTCTCAGATCCTAATTCAGTTAAGTAATCATGTGCCCCTTAACAATTTAAATGTTATTGTAAATTTAAGTGTTAATTTAAAAGAACGGCTTTTTAATTTAGTGTCCTGTTTTATTTGTCATTAAAGATATAATGTTTAAATTTAAGCTATAGTGTGACGCCAAATGATAAATTAGAACCTGGGTATTATAAAATGGAAGGGGTTGCATTACTATGGGTGTCGATCGAATTGGCGTGCCCCTCTCACATGTATTTGATATCTATGTGCTTGTGATTGGGATAGGAGAGGGGTTGCACTCTAAAATATCAGTCCTCCATGTTATTCATATGGGGTAGAAAATTTTTTAACATGCCACTTTTTTGGTGCTGGGGGACTGATATTTGGGGGATCGTAATAACAATTGTTATAAACCATAACAGTTGGGACGCATCCCCCCAGTGCATTCCCCTCCCCCTCTACAGCTTTTTGGCCAATGTCTCGGCACCCGAGCCTCATTCGAACCTGACTCCTTCGATCCCTCTCTATCTGCTCTTCCAGTTGTTACAATTGCATGATTATTGGGCTATTTCTTCCACATCGTTTTTGTTTTGAATTTTTTAAAACTTTTTAAATTTGTTCAAATTCCCAATATCTTGGCTCCTATTTGAGTCTTGGACTTGAAACTTGAACCAACTGTTCCACACGTTGAGACCCATCCAGTCATCTACTTCATTCCCATTGTGTAGGTATGGGCAGGGCTAAAGCACTAAAATATCATGCTCCCATATTAATCCTATATGGACTAGAAGAATTCCATCCCCTCTAAGGAATTGAGCTTGGGACTTGATTTTTGGAGGTCCGCCATATTTTCATGAACCATAGCACGAGCTTTACATGGAATTGGTCCCCTTAAGTGCTCCCCCTACAGGGTTTCCCCAGTAATAACTCGAATCATATGCTACTTTGGTCAACCGCACCGGCTAGATTCGATTGCTCTCCCTATGATCATTCTAGATATATTTGATCAGGACAATAGCCCCATTTCTTCGCCCATATTTTTAAAATTATTTTGAAGTTTTAAAATATCGCATACCTCCGAGGATTTTTGTGCTTCGTTAGTGAAACCCGGGTCATAGGGTCTCTTCGTTGAGCTCTCTCATCTGTTATAATTCGTGTGAAGATAGTGAGTCTTATCACTAAAATTAGAATTTCCATGTTATTCATACGGGGTTCTATTTTTTATGACGTCACGATATCACAGAGGTAGAAGGAAGAAACTTTGGGATCACCTGTGTATCTTTGTATCTTTGGAATGTACGTGCCACTACAGACTCCGGACCAATTCGAATGGATTATTCTTGTCTTTCCCCATGAACAGGCCGAGTTTCAAGTTGCTGGGTGTGCCCTGCTTCTATCTTATTTAATTGTTTTAAATTTTTTAATTATTTTAAAATGACCATAATTCGGAGGCTCTTTTGTTGGATGTCTTAATTTTCTCGGGAATGATTCTTCCAGCCGAGGCATTCAATAAGAGGTCTCAGTGGTCACATTTGGTTCACCTCATCTCCAGATACAGTCTGCCAAAACCCTACCATATCATCGTCCTATTGTCCCTATGCGAAGATTTTTAAATTTATTTAAATTGTGATTATCCCACGTTTGGCTAGTCCGATTGACTTAAGCTTGGTATCGTTCAACTCTGCTCGTGACCGCCTTTCGTCCTTGGCCTAGCTTGCCCTGCTCAAGATTTTTAGAAAGATTTTTATCGTGTTACACCAAAGAAGTATAACTTCTTACGAGCGTACATACGTACAAACACACTTTTTTTATAAAGAGTATGAAAGTTCTGTGTTAAATTATTACGGATTAATAGATTTACCAAAGCCGCTCTTTTGGTCAATTTCATTCTTTTAAGAGAATGAATTCCTTTTTTTTTCAACCTCAGTCAAGATTTTACTGATTTCACCCACAATGGGAAATGTGATAAATGTGATACATACCGCAACAAATTTCTCCCAAAAAAGTAATAAATAACGTGATAGAATTTCTTATTGCGGATTTTATGGAGTGAATTCCAACTGTTATTATGACAAATCTGTCAAGCAGAATTCTCTTTTTAATGGTAGTAAATAGCGAATTTCTACTACTTTAGTTTTAATAAATCAATTCCTAATTTTTTTTTCACTCCCCATAATAAAGTCAGTTTTTTGGTATTTAATTATTCTTTCGGCCTCAAATAATTTATTTTATTTTTATGTTTTCTTACTCCTTTTATCTCTTTTAATTTCTTTTTCTATCGTCATTTTGCAAAATTCCTCCCATTGAGTTTCTTTATCTTGATTACTTATACTTTCCTGTGCCATATTACTCAGAAAATAAAGTAAATTTCTTCTTATTTCACTTTTTATATCGTTTAAATGGTTGTAAAATTCTACAGTTTTCAATTACTTCATCAAGTTTCAGTATGTGTGTTTTTTTATTCTTCATATTTCGTTTTTCTTCTTTTTCAGTGAGAGGCGGCTATATTGAATAAAATCTACGTTCCGTCTATAGACTGTTTGGCTTGATTTTAATCGCGCCTAATTAGCGTATAACGGAATACACAATAAACTGGAGTAGATTTAAAAGAACTATATATTTATTTTTTAAAGATATATGTACACATGAGAGAGAGAGAGAGAGAGAAATAAACGAAAAATATAATAACTACAATATTCAGATGACCAGAACGCAGTAGTTACGTTCAAAATCGTGGCAAATGAGTTTTATTTATATAGAGAAGCCCCCAGCCCCCATGAATACAAATAAGTATGAATCTATATGTTGTCCTGCAGTTCCGTTACGTTTCTTATACTGCTGAGCTCCATAGATATTCGGGTACTTCGGGTATTAAACCATATTTTTGGAAATACTTCATTGCGTTCGCTTCCGAAGAAAATAAGATCCCAATTTTAATTTATTCCACAAGAGAATAAGAAAAGAATGATAGAAAAGAAAAAAACCTATTAAAATAATATTGTCTTCGCTCAAGATTTTTATGCTTGAACTTGTGCGAGAACAGTGCAAACTATAAAAAAGAGCAATTTTCGAGAATTATTACGTTTGAATAAGCGCAGGAATGGTATTCCTTTATTGGTGGCAGATTGAGCCATTTGGTGACGTTTTTCGATTCGATATCATAATATTTTATACGTATTGTACTGTCCATATATGATATGTGTGTCTTAATCATCACTACAGATATTTATCCTTAAATTGATACAATTGTATTAATACAATGATAAATATTCGTAAAACTTTTATTCTATGTAATTTTAAAGTGAGTAGCTCTTATAAGCACTACCGGTAGATAAAGGGTTAAAAAAGAAATCTTATATGTCAAAGATAATTTTTACCATGATGAATCTTATGTTGTTTTAAGTATAAATGCAGTTTTAAGGTATACGACTACGTTCGGAACCGTGATTTTGCAAAAGCTTAGAAAAGAATATTTTTTTTAATATTTAATGCCACTTAGATAAGAATACATATATAAAATTGTTTTAAGAATATTATTTCAATAAAAAATTGTTTAACTGCAATACTTTGGCAAAAAAAAATAACTTAGCATTAAGTATTTTCAAAACATTCTACTTTTATGAAAAATTCTTTTTCAAAATATTATATATTTTGGGTATACATAGTTAAGACTTCTCCAGAGATCCTGAACAAGGACTTTTGAAAAATTGACACTATTTTTATAATTATTACCAATTAAAATACACTCTATAACGAAAAAACGACACACCAAGAACGAGTTGACCGATTGAATCGAAAATTGGTGGGCAGAAGGATTACGTATAGAATAATAAATGATTAAATTTTCAAAAAAACACAATGATTTTTTTCAGAGTTACATAGTTATAAATTAACGAACTCAATAAGGAGTTGACCCTCTTCTAGCCTGGATACAAGCTGGCACACGACGTGACATAGAGTGATAACGCACCCTGATGATCTCCTGCGGTATTTCTTGCCAAATTTGCTCCAGTTGTCGTGCCAGGTCATCAACATTCCCTGGTAGATACAGTCACCTTCCCATCATATCCCAGACATGCTCGATTGGAGAGGGATCTGGCGATCTGGCTGGCTAAGGAAGTGTTTAATAAGCTGTAAGAGTTCATAGCAACAAGAGGGGAACGTGGTTTGGCATTATATTGCTGAAAAATAAGGCCAAGATACTACAAAAGGAACGGTAGCAAAATAGTTCTCAGAATGCCATTGACGTACCAATGTGCTGTAAGTGTGCCTCTCATGACAACGAAAGGAGTCCGGCTACAAAAGAAATGACCCCCAGACCATAACTCGTTCTTGGGGACCTCTGTGGCGTGCAATAGTGAAAGCAGGATCAGCACGCTGCCCTGGCCGTCTCCAGACACGTCTTCGATTTTTGTCAGGACACAGTTGGAAGCTGAATTCATCGCTAAACACTATACGTCCCCAGTCCAGTACTTCTCAAACTTTCAATACTTGCTACCCAATTTTCAGTCATTATTTTCTTCGCGCCCCCTTCCCTTTCCAAGCAATAGCAATGTATTGAATTCAATAATAATTTATTTGGATGTAAGTATACAATACAAAATTAGTTACAAACACAGTACAAATTATCAAGATAAGCATTACATATTTTATATAATTTTATACATGACAAGCCCATGGGATCACTGTTAATTGTTAAACTTGTTCTTAACTTGGCATTGTTAAATTAGTTATCAAATACAGTGTGCAGTACTGATACATTTACAAACATATTTTATCAGTGTCAATGCGCATTTATTTTTTATAAAGTTAGAATGTATTTTGTTTTGTTTCCTTTCAGTAAATTAATAATATTTTTAAGTAATGTTTTATTTTTGACTTTTCGATATGCTCGCGATCCCCTTGTTGGGTTATCATGCCCCCTAGGGGGGCTCCCCACAGTTTAAGAAACGCTGCCCTAGTCAACATGATTCTAACCTGTTCGAGCCAAGCATTACTGTAATCTGGCTTGACAGTGTGCAGGCGTGATTGACACTTAACGTAGCAGTCGGTAAAAGCGTAAATTTCACTTTATCAGCCATCTGTGAATGGTGATGGTGAACACTCGTGTGCGGGTCGTACGTCTGATGGTTGACAACAATGAATTAAGCGCCATGACAGCTTATCTGACAATCAATCTGTCCTCCAGATCTTCTGTTACCCTAGATCGACCGCTACCATCATGACGCTGAAATCTGTCATTGCCCACCCATTCTTGCCAGCAACTTCTAACGGCCGCATCGCTTCGACCCACATGACGAGCGATTATCCCATTTGCCCAACCTCCCACTTTCTACCAATGATACGACCTCTTTCAAACTCTGACAGTTGCTCGTAATGAGCTCGAATCGTGCGGCGAGGCATTTTTTCAGTTGTTCAAAGGTATCCTAAATCTCAATGCAACAGAAATTTTCACCATCAGATTGAGAATCACTTCTTATAGACACCTGCTGAGTGCGCATTTCCGATGCACTGTATCTCCCGCTATTCATTCGTTGAACACCAAATTTTAATCATTTGCATGTTCGGTTGAAATGTCTTTGCATACACGAAATTTCATTACGATTGGGCAACTTCTTGTTTGTTTGTTTGTTTGTTTTTGTTATAGAGTGTAATTACCGGTGATTTTTTTGGTTAAAATTTCTCCACTCTGATATATTAAAACATGAATAAATCCACTTCTTAATTATATATTTCAAAAATTATAGTTTAAGCTCTATCCTAGTTTAGGCAGAGGTCTGAGCTATATAAAGGCAAAATATTATTATTATAAAAGCCTTTTCCATCATAGGAGAATGTATTGAAAATAGGTAATTCTATGTTCATTTTTTGCTAAAATATGACAGTTAAATAATTTATTATTGTAATAATATTATTAAAACAACTTTATACGTGTATTCTAATCTTAGAGTGGTTCTAAGTGTTACAAAAATATATTTATTCGTACGCTTTTGTAAAATCACGATTCCTAACGTAGTCGGATACCTTAAGTATATAACATACGGTTATAAATATAAAATAGTCTAATAAAAAAATTCAGAGTTCGCAATATTCCGACATCAAGAATCGTCTTGAATTTTTTTAATTAGGAAAATTAAATACTGATTTAGAATACGATCTAGACATAATTGCAGATGCAACATACGCTTTTTTTATCCGTTCTGCTAAGGTAAAAAATTCACTTGGCAAAAATAATCATTTCTGTCGTATTAGATAGTATTCTTCCCGAAATTAGAAGAAATTGATGTGTAATTACGATCATGAAGAATATCTTCCTCTCATCGAAGAAATCCTCTGAATTGCAACGATTTAGAAAAGCTTACTCTAATTGCATTTCAATGAGGTTTGCTATTCAGTGAGTATTGATAGGGCCGTGTTTGTTTTGATTCAAAGTTGATCTTTGATAAGGGTAATCTTACTCCATCGTATATTTCTTTACTAAGAAGACCGATTAGTTCCCCAGAGATTGCTGCGCCATTTTCTTTTCAGAAAGTAATTGTTTTGCTACGATTGATTTCCGGATTCTTCTTGGTAAAGGTCTCTCGTAGACTGTAAAATCACCATTTATTTTCAAAAGTTACTTAATTTAAATTATTTTTTGCCTGAGAGTATCAGTTGAAATTCACTTACAAATATATATAATGGTTCACATTTTTTTGTATCTTTTACGTCCTGTATCAAGAGACTTTTTTGTATTGGAATTTAGAGTCATTTTTAAATTTGGGTTTTAATAAAATTTTGAATATTGAATTCTAGATTAAGTTTAAATATAGAACATTTTCATCAAACTGTCTATAGTTAGGATCATGGCTTACACTTCATCATAATTATATAAAAAGTTTATTATTTTCTTGAATTTCGTATTCCTTAAAAAATGCAATTTTTGCGATTTACAGACACAAATTATAGTTTAGTAGTAATGATGCTTAATATCACAGAATTTCTTCCAGAAAAAATTAATAGGAGAACAGTTTTAAGAAAATAATTTAATGTTAATACTCGTATAAAAATTTAAGCCCAGTGGCTCAGTGGTAGTGTATCACGCTTCTAAGCCACTAGTGCGGGATTCAAATCTCGAGCTGTGCAAGGTCGACTCAGCCTTTCATCCCTTCTGTGGGTAGATAAATGAGTAACAAGTTTACATGGGAACTGAAAACTGGGAGCTTCGCGTCAGACTGACCACTTGACAGAAACATCTGCACATGCAACTTAGTGCCCAAGGTTACGTATACTGAGTGGGACACAGTAGACCTTGGTCCTCATGGTCTGTTGTGCCACTGAGTTCAGTTCAGTACTCGTATAAACAATTCATTCCTGTGCATTGGCGTAGCTAGTCCTGAGAGGGCCTGATACCCTTTTTTGAAAAATAAATAAAAATGATCACATGAATAAAATTTATGTGGAAGTCTCCAAATGAATATACATAACATATGTATGAAAGAAAAATTACTGAAGAATTAGCCTAAAAGTTTAATAGTTACTTTTTCAATTTTTTTCGGCAAACGCATCTATGGATAACATCCTCAGTAGAGCAAAATTTCAATTTTTCCAAGTCGTATCTGTTGACAATATTGCTGAATCGATAACCAGTCTTATCTCATGGAAGTTTTAAACTAGCTTTCAATACGTTAAACAATAAGCTTCTCTTTCGGCTGTTGCAATTTTATGACTGGAATTTAATTTCATTTACCATGCATTAAAAAAAAGAAGAGGAATGCGTAAATCCCTTTTTGCTATACAAATATAGTGTTTATTTTGTGTGGTTTTACTTGATGTTTCATGAAACTTATCAAAAAGGTAAACATAAAGTAGAATGTATTGTTACGTAGATCCAGGTTCGAGGGTTTTATGCAAATCAGTCAAAAAGTAAATAAACAGTTCTTCAAGAGCGAGTGAATTTATTATCAAAAATCCAATCCTTTAAATACAGGCTTCAGCAGGAATATTCCCAGAGTAAATCTTCTAAGGTCTTCACACCTTCAACAGCAATCAAATACAATCATCAGTGTTTAAAAATATACGTAAGTAAAAGATTATTCACAAGCACAGCCGAGATAATCACTAGTCAAAACAATGTTCACTAATCGCTGGTTTAATCAAAACCGAACATCGTTCCGTCCAGAATCTCTATTTATAGACGCGGGAGAAACTTCCAGAAATATAACTGCTCGTGTCATAGAGCGTGACGTTAAGGGATTCCTTCTCAAGTTTCTAGAGGAGTCCAGAGTTTTCCGAACTCGCCAACAATGATGCCAATTTGGCTCTACCACCAAGATTTCGCCAAGTTCTCATTGAATCGCAATTATAAAGTAAGGGGTGGCATTGATTGTGAATAGTATAATTTTAACATAAAATAAATATAACATAGAGTAATATAAATGTTTTACACAACCAAATCCAAATTATTTATACTATGTACACAAAATTCGTAACACTGCCCCTTTTTTAAAGACTGCACGTCCCGGGCAGTACAATCCTTGAAAGAGAGGTATCTATTTACAGGCAAACTAATCACATAATAATTGCATTTAAAGAAACAAATGTACTCCACAGCATATACAATACAAGTAAATTCAAAATACATGAAGAGATGTAAACATAAATTCCAATATTAAAATAAAACTAAGGAATAAGAAAAGAGAAATAATTTACATTATTTACAAAATAATTAATGACCATGGTCTAAACTTAAGGATCTTATTCTTCTTGACCAAGGTAAGAGGCTAGCCTATTGTAATGTATTACCTTCGGTTTTGAGTGGGGTGATTCCTGTATCCACAACATAACGTCATTCAATCTTTTTAGGACTGTGTAAGGACCTTCCCAGTAGGTCTGCAGTTTTAGAGAGAGTCCTTTGCGATTTCGGATTCCATAACCACACTTTGTCACCTTCGTGGAAGTCGTGTCCGGTTGTTTTTGCGTCATATAGGGTCTTCATCTTCTCGGAAGCCATGCCGATTCTTTCCCTAGCTAGATCATAATTTTCTCCATCCGTGCCTGGAGTTTCTTGACATACTCCTCAGACGCCAAGGGAGCACCTGGTGGCCGGCTGAACAGAAGATCTGCACGCTGACGAAAATCACGGCCGAAGAGCATCTGGGATGGGGAATAGCCGGTGGTCTCATAAACGGCACTCCTGTAAGCAAGCAGGAAAAAAGGCAATTTCTTGAACCAGTCCTGTTGATTACTGTATACCAGGAGCGAGAAGTTGCTCAGAATGGTCCGATTGAACCTCTCTACCATGCCGTTAGACTGAGGATGTAAAGCTGTTGTTCAGGTTTTGTCGAATGCAAGTATTTCACACAGTCTCTTGCAAAATGCAGAATAAAAGTTTCTCCCTTGATCGGTGGGGCAGTTGTAGAGGGACTCCGAATCGCGAGATCCAGTGTTGAACAAGAACCTCTGCCATAGTCGAGGCCTCTTGATCAGAAATAGGATAGGCTTCATGCCACTTAGTGAAGTAAGTAGTCCATCCCTACCAGAATGTTGTTGTTGCCATCTGATGATCTCAGAAGTGGGCCTAGGATGTTAAAAGCTATTTGTTCGAAAGGCTCTCCCACATTATACAGCTGCAGTCTTCCTTTAGTGCATTTTCTGGTCTCTTTGCGTGCAGCATAAGGATCACATGTGCGACAACACTTTTCCACGTAACTCCGTACATTGTTCCAATAGAAGCCCTCGTGAACTTTTTGTAAGGTTTTCATAACACCAAAATTATCTCCAGTTGGACTGTCATTGAGTTCTTTAAAGACTGTTGAAAGTCTTGTCTTTGGGAGTATCAATTGCCATCTGAATGTTTTTTCCATCGTCAGACTCCCATTTTCGATATAATACACCATTTCTCAGACGGAGTGAGTTCCAAAGAGCCTAGTAACGTTTCGTTGTAGGATGGAAAGGAACGATGTCTTTCCAGCTGGGCTTTTCCTCAGACGAATCTTTGTATTCTATTATTGGTTTTATTTGGGAATATAAGCCGGCTGATCTTTTCGGACACTGTCATCACTCCACGGGTCCAATTCCGATGTCGATGACATCGTGACATGGCGGACTACTGGATTTATCACGTTAAATTTCTTTTCGACTATCAAGCTATATTTACTGTTCTCTGGACAGGGTCTGTTCGAAGGGATGTTAATATTTCCCTCTTTTGATACTTTTCAGTCACTACACACTTTCTTTGACTCTATTACACTTGCACGGTGCGGAAAGTCTTGATTTAGTCGAGGACAGTTACTTCTCACACGCCCGGTTCCATGGCAGCCCCAGCACTTGACGTTGTGATCTTCTTTATTTATTCGAGGGCAGCTAATTCTCAGATTCCCTGCTGCATCACACTCCCAACACGTGATTTTTCCTCTCCTCAGGTTCTGACGTTGAGCCATTAAATCTTGAATTTGCTTTCTCAATTTCTCAATCTCCTTTAGTCATGTAGATTCAAAAGGCACATCTGCAGTCACTCTAGCTCCTCGGATGGAATGGTGATCTTTGCGACTAGCTTGAGTGGTAGCCTCCAATTTTAGGGCATATAACAGTGCAGATTTAAGATCTTGGACATCCACCATTCTTACAGCCCTCTTGATTTTCCCATCCTTCAGGCCGTCCACGAAATACTGTAAAGAGATTATTTCTCGCACAGTTGCTGGGTGATCGCAGAGAGTCAATTTGGTGAGCCTTTCTACTTCATAGGCATACTCTTGCAAGCTTTCTCCGGTTTTCTGGAGTCTTGTTTTCATCTGCAAACGTGCGCAGTTCTTGGAGTATTTTTGGCCGAACCGAAGATCCAGAGCATTATATAGGGAGTTCAAATTCAATCGTTCTGTGTCGGGAAGAGTCTGGAGTACTTCAGCAGCCTCTGCTCTAAAAACTGCTACTAGCTGACATGCTTTCAACTATTCAGTACATCCATTGGCTTCAGAAATTATGGAAAATTGTGTCTTGTATACTTCCCAGTTCGTTTTTCCGTCTCAGGTCGACAGTTTCTCTGGCCCTGTGAAGGCAGTCACAGGCACTGGAGAAGCAAGCACAGGTTCTGGAAAGATAAACACAGGCACAGTTTCATTTTTGTTCTCATTTCTGCCAGCGAGAAGTTTCTTCTCAAGATCTTCCGTTCTCTCTGATATAAGGCTAAAATTTTTAGCCACTCCTTCAATTCTTTCTTCAACTTTCTCTTTAATCCTTTCTATTTCCTTTCACACTTTCTTTTCAACTACTACAATTTCTTCATTCATTTTTCCAGCTTTTCTGTCTTCCACACCATTGATTTCCTCTTCCAGAGAATTCTTCCGTTCTACTTGACATTTATGTACATTTTCTAGACATTTCTGCATTTCTTGTTTAGTCTCTTCTGTCTTGGTCTTTCTCCATTCTCTTATTTAACTCATTCTTAGTCTCTTCCTGGCTTCTTTCGAGAATCTATACCAACCTTAACCTTTAAATTATTTTAAGTAAAACGTTCTAAACGCGGTTAACTTTCTAAATGTTTAAGTAAACGTTTCTAATCGTAAGAACTGAGACGTTGAGTTCTTGGAAAAATTTTGACCGTATGAAACCTGTAATAGATGATGCCATAAACGTAAATGGGAACTCTGGTAATAAGACTATTAAGATTATTGACAACATTGTACGCGATATTCTACTTACACATGTTTGGGGCTGTGGTAGCCCAGTGGTTAAGGTATCCAACCATGGCAGGCATGTCATGAGTTCAATCCCAGTACCACTAAAGACCCGCCGTGTAGGGCAGCGATGCACGTTAAATCTGTCGAGAGCTGAAACGTCCTCCCGTTGGTGTGGTAGTTAGGAGAGGGGGGTGCCAGCTCAGGTGTCGTCCACGTCACTTGACCATGGTTCAAAATTACGTGGTCCGTCGCCAAAAGCCCTCGTGTAGCTGAACAGTGCGACGTTAATATTAACTCACTCACTCACTTACACATGTTGGGTCCCCTGTAGCTTGGAGTCCCATGTTATTAGCACGGCTTATACGGCAGTAGCTGCGCCCCTGTTTCTGCGCATTGATTGTCTAGTAATTCAGATTACAAAGTATTTTTTACCTCATCTTAAATATATTATAGATCAAAGGGAATGGAAAAATAATCTAAGAAGTTTAATTTGAAATATTTATTCTATAAAAAACATTGAAAAAAATAAGTTTATGAAGAAGAAAAAACTACATTATTCAAAATATTCATAATTTATTTCAGAATCAAATGTCATTCTAGAATATCCAGAGGAATTCTATTATTTTTTTATTCATAGTGATACTTCTACCAATTAAACATTTGACTGAAAATAAGAGAATAGCAAGTAATTTTATAATAATATTTTTATGTTCCCTTTTTTTTTATACTTTTTCATATATTGTCATCCACTTCTGAGGTATGGTCTAAATTTCAAGTCTCTGGCTTATCGAGAAGTTAGTTTAGAATCACAATTACAAAATTCCACCCAGAGATATACAAAAAAGCGAGTTAATAAAAACATGGTAAAATAAATTATTAATACATAAAGATATTTATTCTGACTCACATAAAAAATTTTAAGATCGAAATTCGAGATTTGGAGGTTTTGTACACTATTCTAGAAAATTAGTGATTATTAAGTAGTATATATATATTTTATTTTCTTCCTGTTTCTCGCGGTTTGCATCCAATAAAAATAAGGCAGGAAAAAGATATCTCGCAAAAACATCTGCCGATTTATCACTATCCCGACAACTCATATTATAACACGAAAATTTAATTTAGCCACGGACTTTTTTTTTGTTAGAGGAATATTTTGTTTGATGCTTTACATATTTAATGAAATATGGCCAGAAATATTTATAAAATTAATAACAATAGTGTTAGAAATCATAAATAAAGTATAATATTGGAAAAAAGACATTTGTTTAACAATTCCATTGCTTGTTTCTTCGTTTATATTTCGGATCTTACTTTATTCATGTCGAGTGATTGATTGATTGATTAAATATTAACGTCGCACTGTTTAGCTACACGAGGGCTTTTGGCGACGGACCACGTAATTTTGAACCATGGTCAAGTGACGTGGACGACATCTGAGCTGGCACCTCCCTCTCCTAACTACCACACCAACGGGAGGACGTTTCAGCTCTCGACAGATTTAACGTGCATCGCTGCCCTACACGGCGGGTCTTTAGTGGTACTGGGCTCGAAGACGTGACAAGGCAAGCCATGGGCCGATACCCATACCACTCGGCTACCGCGGCCACTTGTTCATGTCGAAGTTTCGACAATTCGGAATTTCTTGGGGAATTATTTGCTATTGGTTTTATCTGTTTTGAAATTGATCCTTCAAATTATCCTGTACAGTATGTCTGAAAGGTATGATTTAGATTTTTTTATGATGTGAAAAGAAAGGGGAAAATATCTGTGACACGGTGTTGTATGGATAAAGGATTAATTGCTGCAAATGTGGAACATAAGGCTTGCAAGATTGCTATGTATTTGATTAAAAAGTATTCCACTGATAGAGCTATATCTTGATGTGCTGTAAGAAAGGAATGAATGCGTATCGTGTTACAGGCTTAACATTTTTTTTTTAATTTCTTAGAGGCAGTAAAAAGAATTTATCCTCCTTCAGATGAACTTTCTTAAGCGCAAGTAAGCCTTCTTTAATTTTACAGCTGAAACTTTCCTTTAATTAAAAATATATTAAAATTTTATTTTATTTTATTACTGATAACTTTAAAAGTATTTGGCATTTACGTTCTTTCGCATCATTGTCAACATTCAGGATAACTCACCAAGTTGGCAACCCCGATTCCGGCTGTGTTGTACGAGTTGAATTGGCAAACCATGAGCTTCGTTACATATAATGACGCCAACACAGTTGCGATAATACGTAAGTACCAAATATTTTTGGTACTTATCATTATTTGTTCTTTTTTTTTGAAAAATTATACTTTGTAAACTCTAGGAACATCTATTGCGCTACATATAGGTAGTTTAGCGACCGTTTTTGGTCGCCAAAAAATTGGTATCGTGAAGTGACCAATTATTCTGCATTTTAATCGAATGTATTTTCAGAAATTTTCAATAACAATTTTTTCAAACTTCTTATTTTATATAAATAAAAATGTTACAATTATATACATATATAGTTACCATAATTATATAAATATATATATATAAATTACAATTATTTATGTCTGTGTTCATATATAGTACTAATGAAAAGAAATATCTTACCCAAATTTAAAATTTAGTAAAACAGAAGAAAAAGATCTCTACATACATTTTAATTTTTTTAATTCAATATTCAATGTAGAAGTATATTATAAGAAATGGTACTTACGTATTAGCGTCACCGCAACAAAACTAGCGCTATAACAATGATTGTAATGTGTTTTATATGAAAAAGTCAATGAGTCGATTCGAGTGTCGCCAATTTGGCCTTGGTGACACTAATACATAAGTACCCAGGAAATTCATTGTAAATCCATTTTATAATTTAAAAGATTTAAAAAAGGCCGTTGGATTTCGTGATTTTTTTACGGATTTGGCGATTTTTATCTAAATATCATTGGTGAAATAATGAATTCATTCTGGCACACTGTTTAATTTGGTAACCCTTGATTTTTGATTTGAGTTCTTATGCAGATAAGATCACGTGTGTCTTTTAATAAATTGCTATTGGTTAATCAATAAAATTAGGGATAATTTCAACACGAGCAGACGAATTTCAATTAACCATTCCATCTTTATTTATTTTTTTCATTTTGCGATTTATTTTCGTCCATACAGGATATCCGATTTTTAAAACCTGTTTTTATTATTCCATTTTCCTGCTTTTTTGTTTTTTCCTTCGACTTATCCTAAAGAGTATGTCTGAAAGGTACGATTTGTTTTTGTATTTTTTTTATGATTTGGAAAAGGGAAAATTGAATGTGATATAGTGGTGTATGGAAAAAGGATTAATTGTTGCCAGTGCTGGATGTTCGGTTTGCAAGAAGGCTATGCACCTGATCAAAAAGAATTCGAGTGATGGATATATTTGGGAAAGCCGAAAGAGAGGAGCGAATGGACATCGCATGAAGAGATCTGTAAAGAAGAATAGCTGTGGTTTGAAGAGAGAAAGCTTAATATGCTTGAAATTCAAAAATTAACGAATATGTGGGTGCGAAAGGCCAGCCGTAACTTTATTTCTTTTGAACTTAATGATACGAAGAAAACAGTCACGGATTGGATGAGTTTTTGCAGAGAAGTATGCATGGAAATGTGTGTGTACGAAAATTCGATGCTTGGAGCTCCTGGTGTGATTGTAGAAATAGATAAGAACATGATCAGTAAAAGGAAGTACAACAGAAGCAATATTCCATCTTCCTTTGGGAGAACTCTCCTGAGAGAACGCAGGTAAATCTACTTCTGAAATATTCTAGTTTACGATTTCTTTTTGCTTAAAAAAATACAATTTTTAGTTTTATGTATTAATGATGATATCGTTATAAATATTTCTTTTCGTTTCACATTAATATGTGTTTCATTTTTATTTACAATTTACAATTTTTAAGTTCTTAAAACTTCTACCGTTAAATTATGTAGCTTGGCTATCGAATCCGGTCGCCAAAAAACCCATTGTTGAATTAAGTACCTTGGCGACCGCTTTTAGTCACCAAAAAAATTGACTGCGCCAAGTGCCCTCCCCTCCCCATACTACACTTTAACCATTTAGGTTAAAGTGTTATATTTATTCTATCATCACATTATGTTACAGAATATATTTGTAAGTACTAAAAAAAATCAGTATTGGCTAATTTTATATCAATCAAACATTCATGTCGATATAATGCTAGTTGCTTGAAAGAATGCAATTTTCAAACTACAATTCTTAAAATATCTGTATCAATGAAATGTATTTCTCGCAGAAAAATGTATTGATTCGTGTACATCAACATTTGAAACTGGTCTGAATATAAAATTCGAGATTTTCAAATATTTTTTTATCAAGTCCTCTCAAACAAAAATGATGATAAACAACAGTTACCTAAAACGCATCAAATAATGTTGCATTGGCTGCATTAGTTATTTATCGAAACCAAGTTTTAATCAATGAAAATATAATAAATTATGGAGGAAGAGCTAGTCACTTTTTTTAATGGCGATCTTAAAAGTAATGATTTGTCCTTCCTTTTTCGGTCGATAAATAAAAAGATGAAAAATATTGAGGTAGTTATTCATTACTCGTATTTTTAAAAAGTTGGCTCTAAGATATTGGATTTCAGGAGGAAAATTTACTGTTTCCAATAATATGAAAAAGTATCGATGATATTGATACATTTTATATGAAATTAATTTAAAACTGATATTAAGTTAAATCGACTTCCTTAAAAACAACTGCTTTTTTATTTATTTATTTTTTTTATTTATTTTTTTTAAATATAAATCTATAAAACACCAATACGCTTATTCACTTTAAAAAAAACACTTTTAGGGAAATTAGCCAAAATCAAGGGAATATATGAGAATAACTAAAAATATTTAAGAATTGTGTGAAGAAGGAAGATAAAACAGAGTATTAAATTTATTTTCTGTGGAAAATTAAGAGAAATAAAAATATATTGAAGAAAGAATAATTCAGAATAAAAATTGGTATAGTAATTTATTCAGTATAAATTACAATTTCACCCAACAGTAATGTAATATCAATTCTAAAGCACAAAATGAAATTAGATTTTTAACAAATGCTTTTTTAGTAGAATTGATAGAATTATTCTAAAATTAAATGTCTATTGTATCCTTAAAATAGGTTTATATAAAAACTTAAAATGCTCTAAATATGGTATTTGAGCATATCAAATATTTCACGTTGAATTTCTTATGCTTGCTCAAAAATTCGAAATCTACATAAAAAATTCAGTTTGTAATTATATTTAAAGTCACTTAAAATTTCACAAAATAACTCAAATCATTTTCATCATAATTAGTTTTAAAAAATTAAATTGTTATATCTTACTTCTAAGTTTATAACGTTCAAAATTTAATTTGTGTGTATAAGAAATATAAACTTATGAAGGATGGCATGGTATGTATAATTTGAATTTATTTCACCTCTGAGCCCCATACTCACTAAGCTGTAATGAAAGTAATAGAAACTGTGTTAGAAATAATTATTAGTAGAATTACCAAAATAAAAATTGACTGAATTAATGATGGTCACATGATAAAGGCAATCACATGTTTCCCATTGATTAAAAATTGACATACTAGTTGTTCAACTTGTAAAGTTTAGATAACATTTAAAATTTGTTGATTGGGTAGAATTCACATGTGTTAAAATTCTTTAAACGATTTTCAAAATTAGAAAAAAAAATTTACACTATATATACGAATACTTTTAAATTAAGTGCATTTTGTGTAACTATATGCATTACTACATCATTGACAAATATGTACTTTCTAAAAGAAAGTTTCTGCAAAATGCAAAAGTTGGCAACAGTGAAGCACATGAACTAATTCTTTGGAAACGCGTGACTATATTTATGATATAATTATGACGTCGCATTAATTTATGAACTGATTGGTTGAAAACACGTGGCTGATGTATCATATGACTCTATGCCGTCACATGAATTTAGTCCATTAGATATATTAAGAGATCTTTGAATCTCAACGGCACGCGGGCTCGGGTTGAAAGGGAAAATCATATCAGTTCTGAGAAAAATATTTTAAATATTCCACATCACTTGGTTAAATGACAAGCAAATTTTGAAAAAATGGAAAATTGACGATCTCCATCACATCATTAGGTATTATGATCATACATTTCACATTTTCACATATCTTACATAGCAGTGTTATTAATCGCAGTCATAAATGGAGGAAAACTCTTTGCTGGTTTATTTAAAACTAACGTAGTTTTTACTTGAGACACAGTTTAAGAAAATTATGTCATTTAACTTTGTAACTCCTCCCTGCTAAATGTGTGTGTGTGTGTGTGTGTGTGTGTGTGTGTGTGTGTGTGTGTGTGTGTGTGTGTGTGTGTGTGTGTGTGTGTGTGTGTGTGTGTGTGTGTGTGTGTGTGTGTGTGTGTGTGTGTGTGTGTGTGTGTGTGTGTGTGTGTGTGTGTGTGTGTGTGTGTGTGTGTGTGTGTGTGTGTGTGTGTGTGTGTGTGTGTGTATTACATACTACCCTTGGAAAATTATTTCAAAAGATTACCCATTATTTAAGATCCCGAAAAATTCTGAATTTGTTACTTTTTGTCGTCGAGAATTCAATGGAGAGCAAGAGGACTGTATCGTTGATTTAATGTTGTATCTGATGATTGAAGAGCCCTTGGTATACGGATAAGTTTTTATTGATGTGACTAAACATAACTTCACAGCACTACACTTCACACACACCAACATTTAAAGACTATTTACAGGGTTAATAAGAAATATCGCTTAAAGCGCATCATGCATTGCATGTTCATTCCATCCGTTGCATCAACGTTTTCTTATAATTAAAATGGTGCGTTACATATTTTTATTCTGGCAACCCTGAAGTCGCCAATTAAGTTCGAAGGCGCCAACACTTTTCTATCCACAATTATTGCCAACTTTTTTATAACAGAATTATTCAATTCCAAAAAAACAATCTTAAGTCTGTACTCAAGCAAAAAAATTTAAAAACAAAACGGAAAACATTTTTGAAATACTTCAATGAATTATATGTTCGAAGAGTTTGCCTTCTACCCTAATGTGTGTGTAGGGGGGGGATAAACATCTTATTTAAAAAAAAAAAAGATCGCTTGATGAGTCGTGAGAGTGAGAGCTATATTAACGTTGCATGATAAAGCTACATTAGGGCTATTGGCATTGGCCCTCGTAATTTTTAACTATGCTCAAGGGGCGAGAACGACACCACAGCTGAGAAACCCCTTCTCCTAACTTCCACAACAACGGGAAGATGTTTGAGCCTCGACAAATTTAACGTGCACCTGCCCGTTCTACAAAGTGGGTCCTAAGAGACACTACGCTCTAATTCATGACACACTAATCGCTATTCCATGATCTTAACCACCAGGCAACCACTGCCACTTGCTGAGTCGTAAATAAGAAGCTAAATTTATTTATTTCACTGCTTCAGCAATTCTTTTGGCACGGCTCGGTTACATTTTTGATTGGTTTAAAAGAAGTTAGAAGGCAAATGCTAGGAACACTTAATTCAGAAAGAAGTATTAATTTTTTTTAAAATAGATCATTTGATTCATTACAGTACTATTATTTTTTTTAAAATAGAACATTTAATTCATTAAATGTTTTCCTTTTTTTTTTTCAAATTTAATGCTTAAATTGTTTGAGTTGCACACTTAGGACTGAGATTTTTAAAATGATATCATTTTATTAAAAAATTGGTAAGAACCCTTATGAATAAAAAGGTAACAAGTGTTGCACTATTTGGAAATCTTAACTAAATAGCCTAGTGCTTCTCAAACTTTCAATACTTGCGACCCACTTTTCACTCATCATTTTTCTCGACCTACCCCTTTACAATAATAATGTATTGAATGCAATAGTAATGCACTTTGTCGCTAAAGCTACAACTCGATCTTAATTATAAACCGTACAAATAAATAAGATAAGCATATTAAATTTTGTATATGTTACTTTTAAGTAAATGAATTTTAAGTAATAGGATATAAATTATGTTATTTTCTTTCTCTAATTTTTAAATTGGATCAGATTGCAAAATGCGGTGGCTGCTTTGAGAACAAAATATAGATCTCAGCTAAATATAGAAAATGAACCCAGAGTGTAAACTTCTAATCACAGAAACCTTCCTTTGAAAAACTTTGCTCTGCAAGACAAGTCCATGGAAGTCGGTAATACTTATTAAACTTGCTCTTAATTTAGTATTAATAAATTAGTTATAAAATACATTGTGCAGCACTGATACATCAAAAGTATACTGGCTGAAGTATCCGCTTTTCGTTCGAGTTCATTTTTCAAAAACATAAAGTATTTTTCTTGATATAACAGCTGAATTGTAAGGAGAGTAAGACCAGGTGCGCAATAATTTTTTAAAAATTTAAGATGATCTTTTTCTTAAATGAATGCTCACATATTATATTTAGTTTAAGCGAAATATAATTTTAAGCCTCACTGAATAAGCATTTGGAATTAATGTTAAATAATGAAAAGCAATATAAAATTCCCCGATAAAGAATAATTGTGTGTGTGTATAAATTTAAGTTTAAAGCGAAAAGACTTAAAAATGTTTTAACCCGGAAACACAGGCGCGCACTCGATACTAACGTTAAGGGTCAGGTGGGGTGATTGAGTCACCCCAAGATTTTTTTTATAATTATTTTTATTGTACACGATAAAAACCGCAATTCCAGTGAATAATTTAACTAAGAGAAAATATACTTAGCTACTTTTAAGGATTTTTCAATTTGTGTTTGATAATTTTAGAAAAAAAAATCCAAAAAAGCTGAACTAAAATTTTTCAAATGTGTGGGACCTTAATAAAGGACAAAAATCACAGACACTTTTCACTAACAATACAGAAGTATTATCTGCAGGCACACACAAAACTCTCATATTTTGCTCAAGTTATTGTAGTTTTACTGTCCTTTGATGCTTGATCCAAATTGCATGTTGAACTTTTGCTTGAGCTAGTATGTTTTTGACATGGTGAAGTGTGTCTTCAAGTACTCTTATGGCTTCATATTTTAATAGATGGATTTCTTTAGGAAGCATTTGAAAATTTTCCTTTGGTCTCATGTTCTCATCGCTTTTCTCAAATTTACTTTCACTATTATGATTAATTTGCATTATTTCAGGAGATTCTTCCCTTGCTTCATAAGTTTCAACTGCCTTCAATGGAAATCCCAGATGCCCATTTCTTTATATATATATATATATATATATATATATATATATATATATATATATATATATATATATATATATATATTGTGCTCATTTACATTCATAAGCCATAATAAATGGTACAACAAGACAAATCAAAATCACCAACTTATTTATAGGGGGAAAATGTAGCATGATCATAGAAAATATTTTGGAAAAAAGTGATCGCGCCGGGAAAGTCAAAACAAAAACTTTAATGTTTTGTAAAAGAAACGTTTACCACTCGTAAAAAAGAGGGAGATTTCCGACAAATATATTTTAGTTCCCATGAAGACTGTCTTATAGGAGGATAGTGTCAAGTTCATTGGTAAAAACCGAACCATTTTTCCCAGATTAACGATTTCATGAGTTCGTTCTAAAGAAATTATGTAAAACGTTTTCCATTATGCTTTTTATGTTTCAGAATACTCATAAAAATAAACCATAGCTAAGTAATCATTCAAGTGCTATCAGTGGTTTTCCAAATATCATAAAACTCTTTTAGATGGAAAAAGACATTATTTACAACTTCCCTAAATGAAAAACAAACACATAAGAGAGGGAACGGAATTAAACGTACCAGAAGTTCGAATGTCAAAGTAGATGATCAGAAAATTTATTATGCTGCCTACAGCTAATGTACAATGTTTCAATATTATGAACAGTGATTAATTTTTTATCTTCCCAAAATTTTTTTGATTCTGGGTCTGAGTTTCGTTCTTTTTGTGAAAGAGCAGTATTTTAGGTTTAAAAAGAAAACTTAATAAACAAATCTCTCATCATGAGTTTACAGCAAATCAAGCAAAATATTTTGTATTTGTTTATAGCAGATAAAATGAAATTAATGAAGACATACGATAGAAAGATAGCTAATGAAGTATTGAAGTAGGAGCTTTTTTTTATTTTTGATGATGTAATATCGCAGATGATATATATAATTTTATCAGTGTAAATGAGTGTTTTTATTATGCCTGAAGGTATTTTGTTTTACTTCCTTCCAGTAAATTAATTGTTTTAAATATTTTATTTTCGATATATTCGCGCCTCCCAATAGGGCGCTCCCCACAGTTTGAGAAACGATTAAATAGCCCATCTTTTGAAGAACTTGTCTGGGGTTTTATGCAAAATTTTCTTTTTTTTTTTTCAAATCAAAGTTAAGTAGCATCATTTTCTGAAAAACTGACTCAAACAAACTACGCTAATTTTAACTAAACCAGCAAAGTGTTTTCCTCCCCTTGTGTGGATTGTGACTAATAGCATGGCTATGTACGCTCACGTTATTGAAAAATACACTGTGACATTGTATAAGTATCGTTCAGAGTATCTAATTATATGACGGAATTTGTCAGTTTTTCATATTTTCAAAAATAATCTAATCAGCACTTAAGCAAAGTGTTATGGGATTTTTAAAAAAATTTTCAGGAGCTGACATGATTTCTTTCTTCAACCTATGACATCTTGACCATGAGTTTCGGGACACTTTGTGTGTCCATCTCCAGTTTCCATGCTTTAGCGACATTGACAATCTATACTGTCAATTAAATTGTCAGACTCTGGGAAGCGAAGACCAAACAAGGTGTAGCTAGCATTACAGCTCGTGTAAAGTGAACTCAAAACAGCAACATGTTCAGCATGATAGTGTAAACTATAATGTATCGGATTCATATCTGGCTCTATCCGCTCATAATCGTAATAAGCACACGTCTGGGAGATCACGCATTAGCATCTATCGTACTGGATTCATTACCTACACCAGCTGCATATGAGTGGACATATCAATAAAAGATCTCAACCCGATATCTACCGTTGGATAGAGTTCCTTCGTGGAACACATGTGGTTCAGTGGGGTCATTGAAATAGATCATCTCCCAAACCCTTACTCCACCACCAATGTTATCGTGTCTTACAGCGATATTGGATTTCTTGTATTTAGGATTTCGTTCCCTTTAGATCAGTAGCCGTCTTGAGTCACTCACCAATGAAAATTTCGACTCGCCAGGGAAGAGTATATAAACTCATTGCTGTCTAATCAGGAAACGTGCTCTCTTGTCAATCATAAATAAGCATATCTCTATTATGGGTTCAGGAAGACGCATTGTTTTACATAGAAAAGGTGACTTTGCAAGGTTGTAATAGATAATCTTGTTCCCGATGCAGAAATGTATCTGCGATGATTTGGGGCACAGTGTAGCTTCTCTTTTTTTGGTAAAAAACTCTAAGAAAATAGTCACCCACAATTGTTATAAATCTGATTTATGGTAAACGTCTTCTAAATAAAAAATCTTCAGATTTAAACTGATTCTACAATCGTCAGACCAATTGTGACACATTGACACATCCTGCAACATCAGCTTGATACAACCTCATTTCTATGAATTCGATTGTTCATTGCCTTAAAACAGTGTTTCTCAAAGTGTGTAGCGCGCCCCCCGGGGGGGCGCGAGCGTATCGAAAATTTAAAGATTTTTTTTAAAAAAAAATAACCGGAAAGAGAAGTAAAACAAAATGCTTTCTTCCACAATAAAAAAAATACACACAACAACACTGACATAATTTATGTTTATTATCTGGCTTTTTTCCGTCATCAAATAGCTATCTTTGATCCCAAAACCAAATTAAAGAGAAAAAAACATTTTGTTTTATTTGCTGTATTTCCTCAATGAGAGATTTTTTTATTACGTTTTAACATAAAATATTACTCGTTAAGAGAAAAAACGAAACCCAGACCCTGAGAAAAATTCTAAGATAAACAATTCACCACTGTAATTATTATTGAAATACTGTACATTAGTTGTAGAAAACGAAAAGGAAGACATGATTCACTTTTCAGCCAGGCTGCATAGTACGTTTGCTAATCATTTGATGGACCTTCAATCTTATGGTATGGTTATTATCAATATTAATTCCCTCCCATATTTTATGCGTTTGCTTTTCGCTTAAGGAAATTGTAAATAGTTGAGTTTTGCGATATTTGGAAAAGAATTGATTGGTTTAACATTTCTGTAGGATAATTGAAAAGTGTCTGATTTGCGTCCTTTATTATGGTCTTGTACTTTTGAATCATTTTAGTTCAGTGTTTTATTGGATTTTTTCTCAAATCATCAAAGAATTGAATAGTCCTAGAAAGAAGGTAAGTATACTTTCTATAAATTAAAATATTTACTAGAATTCCGATTTGTATCGTGTACAGTAAAAATAATTCTAAACAAATGATTGGGGTAACTGAGTCCCCCCGCACTACCATTAATGTTAGTATCGAGTACGCGCCTGCTCCCGGGTTAAAACATTTTGAAGTATTCTCGCTTTAAATGTTAAAAAGTAACACAATTATTCTTCATCGGAATTTTAAATTATTTTTCATAATTTAACATTAATTCTTAATGCTAATTGTGTGAGGTTTAAAATTACAGTTCTTTAAACAGTTATTTACAATTATAGCATTTATCTAAAAAAAATCATTTTACATTTTTGTATACAATGTCGTGCACACAGTTTTACTCTCCTTACAGTTCAGCTATTATATCAAGAATAATGTTTTATTTTTTTAAAAAATGAACTGGTGCGAAGAGTCTGTGTTTCAACCAGTATACGTTTGATGTATCAGTACTGAAGAAGGTACTTTATAAATAATTCCTTATTACTGAATTTGGCCGCGGTAGCCGAGTGGTATAGGTATCGGATCGTGGCTTGTCTTGTCACGAGTTCGAGCCCAGTACCACTAAAGACCCGCCGTGTAGGGCAGCGATGCACGTTAAATCTGTTGAGAGTTGAAACGTTTTCCCGTTGGTGTGGTGTGGTAGTTAGGAGAGAGGGGTGCCAGCTCAGGTGTCATCCACGTCACTTGACCATGGTTCAAAATTACGTGGTCCGTCGTCAAAAGCCCTCGTGCAGCTGAACAGTGCGACGTTAATATTCAATCAATCATATTACTAAATTAAGAACAAGTTTAATAATTATTAGGGACTTCCACGGGCTTGTCTTGTAGAGGAAAGTTTTTCAAAGAAAGGTTTTAATATCAGAAATTGACACTTAAAGAGTTATTTTTCTATATTTAGCTGAGATCTATATTTTGTCTTCAAAGAAGACACCGCAGAAAATCCGGTTTAACATAGGTAGGATGTTGAAAATGGTAATAGTATACGAAGTGCTTTTGTTTTCAGTCCAGAAAAATTCAGCATCCATCTCTACCCAAAATTCAAAGAGCGATTTATTACAAAATTGCCTTTTAATTTTTCACTGGACGTGAAATCTATGAAGATTTCTTCTTCGGAAGTTGAGAGCCCTTCTGGAGTATCTTGAAATAGATCCCTAATCCACTCGTAACTTGCAACCAAGCTGTCCTCATCCAGAAAATACTTTTTAAAATTCTTTGCCAACATAGCTAAATGATTTTACATGTTTTAAAAACAACTTCCACATGTTGTTCTACAGATTTGTAAGTTTTAACACATATCGAGCTGGGGCTTTTTTTTTCATCATTTACTTCAGTAGTGGTAAATGCAAACTTTAAGTGTTTTTGAGAATATCGCCTTGATTTAATTTTCGGAACCATGCTCGTTCGTCTGTGTACTTGTTGATTCTTTATTATCATTGAATGTTTGCTTACAACTTAAAAATGTATGATATTGTTTTAATCTACTGCCGTAAATACTTAATTACCGTGAATTACAATTGACGTGGAAATTAAAAAAATGTACATTCAAGAGCTAGATTCGGTAGCTATAGGAGTATCGAGTCGACCAAATCTGACTGGAATTGTACGAGGAAAAGCATTTTTACTTGTTTTGCGCAGACGTCCGATAGGTTGCCCAGACTCACGCAAACGTACCCAATTATGCCAGATGGGATGGATATGATAGAGAGCGACATTGACTAGACTATTTTTCTAATGACATTTGTACTTTGAGAAATGAATGCTGAAGGAAATAAATCTTTAATTAAATACATCATTTTGCGATCTGTTCCAATTTAAAAATTAGAGAAAGAAAAATAACATAATTCTAAGTAATATATATTTTAAGTAATTTTCTTAAAATATATATTACTTAAAAGTTACATATACACAAAATTTAATATACTTATCGTATTAATTTGTACGGTTTATAATTAAGATCGTATTGTAACTTTAGCGTCTCTCTCTCAAAGTGCATTTTTATTGCAGTAAATACATTATTGTTGTACAGGGGGGCGAGACAAAAATTATGATTGAAAATTGGGTCGCCAGTATTGAAAGTTTGAGAAACACTGCTTTTAATGTATGAGTGGTGCACAGAGTATTTTATGACTAATTAATTAATACTAAATTAAGAACAAGTTTAATAATTATTAGCTACTTCCATGGGCTTGTCTTACGGAGCAAAGTTTTTGGAAGGAGTTTTAAGATAAGCAATTGACCCTCTGAGTTCATTTTCTATATTTAGCTGATATCTATATTTTGCCTTCTAAGCAACCACCGCATTTTGTAATATGTTCCAATTTAAAAATCAGAGAAAGGAAAAATAACTTAGTAATTATCCTATTACTTAACTTTTTTTTGCTTAAAAGTAACATATACAAAATTTAATACTTATGTCATGAATTTGTACGGTTTATAATAAATATTGTTGCTTTATCGTAAAAGTGCATTATTATTGCATTCAGTAAATTATTATGTATAAGGGGGGCGCGATAAAAATTGTGATTGAAAAGGGGGGCGCCAGTAATGAAAGTTTGAGAAGCACTGCCTTAAAAAATTGTATGAATGATTTTTTTCCTAGACATTGCTAGACTGTACAGAATATATTAAAGAAATTACTAAATACTATTGGAGTTCAAAATTCATCCATAAAAGGAGCACCAGTTGTGAAAGAGTTTGATTTTTGGCACATTTTGCACAACTCCCACACATAAATTACATCTCCTTAAAACAGTGTTTCTCAAACTTTCAATACTGGCGACCCAATTTTCAATCATAATTTTTGTCGCGCCTCCCCCCCTGTACAACAATGTATTTACTGCAATAAAGATGCACTTTGAGAGAGAGACGCTAAAGTTACAATACGATCTTAATTATAAACCGTACAAATTAATACGATAAGTATATTAAATTTTGTGTATATGTAACTTTTAAGTAGTATATACTTTAAGAAAATTACTAAAAATATATATCACTTACTTATTATTATGTTATTTTTCATTCTCTAATTTTTAAATTGGAACATATCACAAAATGATATATTTAATTAAACATTTATTTCCTTCAGCATTCACTTCTCAAAGTACAAATGTCATTAGAAAAATAGTCTAGTCAATGGCGCTCTCTATCATATCCATCCCATCTGGCATTATAGGGTACGTTTGCGTGAGTCTGGGCAACCTATCGGACGTCTGCGCAAAACATGTAAAAATGCTTTTCCTCGTACAATTCCAGTTAGTTTTGGTCGACTCGATACTCCTATAGGTACCGACTCTAGCTTGAAAGTACATTTTTTTTTAATTTCCACGTCAATTGTAATTCACGGTAATTAAGTATTTACGGCAGTAGATTAAAACAATATCATACATTTTTAAGTTGTAAGCAAACATTCAATGATAATAAAGAATCAACAAGTACACTGACGAACGAGCATGGTTCCGAAAATTAAATCAAGGCGATATTCTCAAAAACACTTAAAGTTTGCATTTACCACTACTGAAGTAAATGATGAAAAAAAAAAGCCCCAGCTCGATATGTGTTAAAACTTACAAATCTGTAGAACAACATGTGGAAGTTGTTTTTAAAACATGTAAAATCATTTAGCTATGTTGGCAAAGAATTTTAAAAAGTATTTTCTGGATGAGGACAGCTTGGTTGCAAGTTACGAGTGGATTAGGGATCTATTTCAAGATACTCCAGAAGGGCTCTCAACTTCCGAAGAAGAAATCTTCATAGATTTCACGTCCAGTGAAAAATTAAAAGGCAATTTTGTAATAAATCGCTCTTTGAATTTTGGGTAGAGATGGATGCTGAATTTTTCTGGACTGAAAACAAAAAGCACTTCGTATACTATTACCATTTTCAACATCCTACCTATGTTAAACCGGATTTTCTGCGGTGTCTGCTTTGAAGACAAAATATAGATCTCAGCTAAATATAGAAAAAAAACTCTTTAAGTGTCAATTTCTGATATTAAAACCTTCCTTTGAGAAACTTTCCTCTACAAGACAAGCCCGTGGAAGTCCCTAATAATTATTAAACTTGTTCTTAATTTAGTAATATGATTGATTGAATATTAACATCGCACTGTTCAGCTGCACGAGGGCTTTTGACGACGGACCACGTAATTTTGAACCATGGTCAAGTGACGTGGATGACACCTGAGCTGGCACCCCTCTCTCCTAACTACCACACCACACCAACGGGAAAACGTTTCAACTCTCAACAGATTTAACGTGCATCGCTGCCCTACACGGCGGGTCTTTAGTGGTACTGGGCTCGAACTCGTGACAAGACAAGCCACGATCCGATACCTATACCACTCGGCTACCGCGGCCAAATTCAGTAATAAGGAATTATTTATAAAGTACCTTCTTCAGTACTGATACATCAAACGTATACTGGTTGAAACACCGACTCTTCGCACCACTTCATTTTTTAAAAAAATAAAACATTATTCTTGATATAATAGCTGAACTGTAAGGAGAGTAAAACTGTGTGCACGACATTGTATACAAAAATGTAAAATGATTTTTTTTAGATAAATGCTATAATTGTAAATAACTGTTTAAAAGAACTGTAATTTTAAACCTCACAGAATTAGCATTTAGAATTAATGTTAAATAATGAAAAATAATATAAAATTCCGATGAAGAATAATTGTGTTACTTTTTAACATTTAAAGCGAGAAGACTTGGGGAAGATGGGAGGGAACTAATATTGATAATAACCATACCATAAGATTGAAGGTCAATCAAATGATTAGCAAACGTACTATGCAGCCTGGCTGAAAAGTGAATCATGTCTTCCTTTTCGTTTTCTACAACTAATGTACAGTATTTCAATAATAATTACAGTGGTGAATTGTTTATCTTAGAATTTTTCTCAGGGTCTGGGTTTCGTTTTTTCTTTTAACGAGTAATATTTTATGTTAAAACGTAATAAAAAAAATCTCTCATTGAGGAAATACAGCAAATAAAACAAAATGTTTTTTTCTCTTTAATTTGGTTTTGGGATCAAAGATAGCTATTTGATGACGGAAAAAAGCCAGATAATAAACATAAATTATGTCAGTGTTGTTGTGTGTATTTTTTTATTATGGAAGAAAGCATTTTGTTTTACTTCTCTTTCCGGTTTTTTTTTAAAAAAATCTTTAAGTTTTCGATATGCTCGCGCCCCCCTTGTAGGGTCATCGCGCCCCCCAGGTGGCGCGCTCAATACTTTGAGAAACACTGCCTTAAAATAAATGTGTGACTATCTTTTTTTGCATGATATTTATTAAAGTTCGTTCTATCATTTTTGTAAACTATGAAATTTAGTGTTTTTGATATTTTTTTTATTAAAGTTCAACTACACTTAATACATGTTTCTTCACTTATGCCGATCAGTGTATATTAGAATGATGATATAAACGATTAGAAAGAAAAAAAATTTAGTCTATCAATACCGAGTTGGGAACATATTTATAAGGAAATAATAACCAATACAAAACAAATATTTTTCTTATGTGGTTTCAATTTTTTTCAGAGAAATTACTAAACAAGTAATACAACATAATCTTATAGAATTATACTACACAAACGTGCAGCAGTACGTAATGTTTTTTCAAATAACACTTTGCTTAGGTTAGCATTTATTATTAAAGTTTGGCATCCCTTATTCTTTTATTGTGATGAAATATGTTTCTTGCATGTTGAAAATAAAATGAAATGTAGCCAAAAGCCAACCTATAATCCAGCATTTCTCAAACTTTGGGGAGTGTTAACCGTACAAGGGGGTGCGATCTGATATAATTTATATATATCAGCTGGCGGTACTACTTCATCCAAAATAAAAGTTTCCACTTTGATACGTTCATTAACTATATGATCCTATAACTAAATAAAAAAACATTTTATTTGATTTGCTGTAATCCCACGATGAGAGATTTTTTTATTTTTATGTTTCATTTTTAAAACTAAAATACTACTCTTTCAGAAAAAAACAAAACTCAGACCCAGAGAAAAACTCTAGGAAGATAAAAAATTCATCACTGTTATTATTATTGAAATGCTGTACATTACCTGTAGAAAGAAAAGGAAGACTTATTCACTTTTGACCCAGGAAGCGGTTTTGATGATCATCGTTTGTCCTTAGAACTTATTGATATGGTTAGTTCTGACCCTTCTTTTAGGTTTTTGTTCTTAATTTAGGGAAATTGTAAATAATGAAATTCTGTTGCGCTTTTTTCCATGTGAAAGAGTTTTAAGATATCTGGAAAAGCACAGAGAGCACTTTGAAGGATTATTTGGCTAAGATTTATTTTTTGGGGTATTCTGAAACATATAAAGCATGATGAAATACGCTTTTCACACAACTTTTTAGAACAAACAGCCATATTTTTATAGTGAATACACTTTTAACCCGGGAGCGGTCGCGTGGTGCTCAAAGTCAAAGGTCAACAAAACTACAATACTTTGAATAAAATATGACGATTTTGCTTGCAAATATTATTCCTGTATTGTTAGTGAAAAGTGTCTGCGATTTGTATCTTTTATTAAGGTTACGTACCTATGAAACATTTTAATTCCGTTTTAATAGCTTTTTTTCTCAAATTATCAAAGAAAAAATGAAAAGTGCTTGGAAGTAGGTATATTTTCTCTTAGTTAAATTATTCATTGAAATTGTGATTTTTACCTGTATGGTAAAAATAATTATAAAAAACAAAAAAAAAAAAAAAAACATTGGGGGAACTCAGTCACCTCGCGCGACTATTAACGTTAGTATCGAGTGTGTGCCTGATCTCCCTGATTCTCGCTTTAAATATTAATGTCAAATGTGTTGGGTATGATACTAAGCAACATAGACTAGACTCTTTTTTAATGGCATTTATTCTTTTAGAAATGGACGATGGAGGAAATGAATTTTTAATTAAATATCATTTTGCAATTTATTCCAATTTAAAAATTAGAGAAAAGAAAAATAATAATTATTCTATTACTTAAAAGTAATTTGTTTAAAATAAATACTACTTAAAAGTAATTTGCTTAAAATAAATACTACTTAAAAGTAATTTGCTTAAAATAAATATTACTTAAAAGTAATTTGCTTAAAATAAATATTTCTTAAAAGTAACAAATACAAAATTTAATACTTATCTTGTTAATTTGTATGGTTTTTATTTAAGATGGTACTGTAACATTAGCGCCAAAACGCATTATTATTGTATAAGGGGGGGGGGGAAGGGCGATAAAAAACTATGGTTGAAAATTGGTTTGCCAATAGTGAAAGTTTTAGAAGCACTACTAAATACAATCAATATGGTCAAAATGGAATAACTTTATCGTCAAAGTTTCTTGGTTTCTTTCAAAAGAATGGAAAAGATCCTTTCTGCCCAAATACTTACAATTTGCGTAGACAGTAACTTCGCGTATAAAGTTCGATGGCCTATGTGATTTCTTTTATGCCTAATAAAATTTGGAAGAATTTTACATTTGACTTATATTTAAATGTTTCTTGTTTTAACTACTGAATTTTCTCTTAATCAACAGAGCTCCTACGTTTATCAGATTTAATTTCCTGGATGATGATTTTATTCTGGAAAATATCTTTATGAAGTATTTCTTTTGAAAAAAAATACTTATTAATTAAATAAAAAGAAATAAAGAATGCAGAATTGATTAATAAGAATTGTTTTTAAAGCAAAAAATATATATAATAAATTTTTTTGAAAAGTTGTTTTCAAATTTAAATATATTTATATCAAATATGTGGTGAATTGGCAGAAATAAATTTTCTTTAAATAATAAATCAAAAAGTTTGAAAGTCTTATAATGTCACAAATTTCACAAGATAAGAAGTGAAGAAATAAAATAACAGAGTTGTAAAATGAAAGAGATTTTCCATTAACAAATCATTATTTTGATTATTTTGTATATGATTATTATTATAGTAATATTTGTTAAGAATCGAATAAAACGTGAAGATAATTTTTGTAAAATTTTTGAGTTTTGTTAGCTATAAAATTTTAAGCTTGTTTATGAACTAGTTATACAAAAAATAAATTCTATTGGAACAATTTTAAAATTCAATAATAATAAGTTATTTTATATAAAATCTGAAATACAAAGTGAGTTATTTCAAGCACTGGGATAATTAATTTAAATATATGTTTGAAATTAATATTTTTTTTTCTAAATATCAAATTTGTGCTCCAGTATTTAGAGAAATTTCTGATGCAAACTATTAAGTATATTTGTAAGTCAGTTTAAGGATTGATAAACTTAAAATTCTTAAAATTTCATATATAATTGAGAAATATTTTTTTAAACAAAAATTATAATATGATGCTTATTTTTTTATAAATTAAATCTTGCATAGTTTTTAAGCAGATATTTGCTTAAGGTTTTTAATGCTTACTTTGTTAAATATTTTAAAGAACGGCTTCTTCAAACAATTTAAGAGATCAAAATGGTAAATGTAAAACATTTATATAGCTGAAATATATATTTTTTATTAATCAAATTTTCATTTGAATTCTCACATATATTTTATAACAAAAGAAAAGAATGCTAATCAGCAAAGCATAGGATAACATTACACAAAACAAACAGTGGAAAAAAAATTGCTTCTAAATCTTGAGGGAGAATTTATCTTGTCTCTGTAGACTCTCTTGTTCTTTACTTAAGAGCTTAAAATCACACTCTAGAACTCGAATAAAAACACCCCACGGTATTTTTTAAGATATACAGTTGGATGGTCTCACTCCTATTTGACTTCAAAGAAGAAAGGAACATCTATTTGAGAGAAAAGAAAATTCTCGAGTTCCAAACTTGTGTCTTTCATTTATATTGTCCTTAATTTATGTCATTTAGTGAAAGAAAGACTAAATTTTTTTCAATATTCATTGAAATAAAAATCTAAAATAGAAAAAAATTCAAGTTTATATCAATTATTTTTTTGATGCAGTATGTTACTTTACACAACTCTGCATGCCATTCATGTTTGCTGAATAAATTATAATACATTTTTGTTACATTAACCCTTTGGTGGAAAGGTGAATTACTGATTTTCACATTTAGTATGCAATTGCTAGTTATTGAGGAATCTTATGCGTTTGATTTTTTAATCATATCATTAACTGCGTAAAACTTTTTGTGTGCATGTTGAATTTCAATAAATTATAGTTTAAAAAAAACTAAAATACACGCTTTTATAGTGAATCAAACCAAAAAGTAAAAAAAAAATTCTTAATATAAGAATAAAATGATTAATGAGAAAATTAATGTCATTGGGATAAAAGCGTACGGCACTATATATTAATTGTTATTATTTCTCAGTAGTTCTATTCCGAAATGCTGAGTTAGTGTAAAAATGTATTACAAAGCACACCCCACGCTTTTACCACAATGACATTAATTTTCTCGTTAATCATATTATTCTTATATTAAGAATTATTTTTTTTCTTTTCAGTTCGATTTCCACTCTGTAAAAGCGTATTTTTTAGCTTTTTTATATATATATATATATATATATATATATATATATATATATATATATATATATATAATTTATTTTTCATTTTTTAGTTCATTCTACAAAAAAGACCTTTTTTTAGATTTTAAAACTATCATTTATTCTTTGTTGAATTTATCCTTGAGTTTGGTATTTGGAGCCGAAATTATGTGGCTGCTGGAATTAGTCTTGTTCTTCAATGGATATTAATTATGGGTCTGAAGGGTATTTATTCTCTCTGTTTACGGGGCCTTGGATAAGTCCCAAATAATTATGTTTCAAAGATTCCGTCTCTATTGATACAAGTCTGACTAATAAAAATATGTTAAGAAGAAATATTAAATATCAATCGTATTATCACCTTTTGAACGTATTGCTATAATGTTAATTCGAATCATCACTTCTAAACGTATCACTTTAAAAAATAAAATTATTTTTTATTTCCATTTTCAGAAAAACTAGACGTAAAATTATGGTAAGAAAGAACATAAAGAACACTTTTTTGTTTTAGTTGTATTAACCACAAGCTCATTTGCGGTTTTAGGGTTGCACCTTAATCTTTTAGTCGCTAAATGTAGAATTAATCGCCAAATGTGGAAATCGCAAATGGAATTAGTCGCCAAATCTCGAAATCCTTATTAGCCTTATTTTTGAGGATCCTGATCAGGACAATGAAGCAAAATTATGAAATTATTGCACTGTCGTCGGTCCTTGACAAGTGTGCAAATTTCGGAAAAAATCAAGTTCAAAATTCCGTATTTTATGGTAAAGTATCTCAATGACTATAATTTATTTCCTATACTAACAAAGTGCGATACGCAATACTTTCCTTTCTCAGAATAAAATACCACTATAAGTTTGAAAAGAAATTATTTCCTAAAGCAAATAAAAAAGAAGATAGCAGTTTTAGAAAACAAGTAATATAAAAAAAGTTGTAACGTCAATTCCTACTTTGTTAGAAAAAGCGTACTGGTGCCATCTGTTGCAACTACGACGGAAATAATGTAGAATAAATTTAAAATTAAAAAATTAAATTAAATTAATGAATTTATATTTGAAAAAAACTGCTTTTACTTCAAGTATTATTCACTACAAGTTTAAAAAAATTATTTGAACTTGATTGTATGAATGGAAAGTATTTTATTAGCGATTGAAAATTTGAACAAGATAAATATATAGAGTGTGAGCTAATAGTAGTAATTGAATAAAACAACTCTTACTGGCATTTGATTTTTCTCAACATTAAAACTAAGTTTTTAAGATTTTTCTTGTAAAAAATAGCACCAATGGGAAAACTCTTGCTGTAACGGCAAAACAAATCTGAATTTTAAAGTAAAAGTATTTTAATCATCATCACCTATTAAATACGAAGTTATTGTTCCTTCATTGAGCTAATATGTCAGATTTTTGTCCTATGAAAGGATTTTATCTATCATTCTGAAAATTAAATTTTAACTCATGTCTACACATTTTGAACAGGGCTTTGAACCGAAACTGAACCGAAAATCGGACAAAAACGCTAATTTGTTCAGAACGAAAACCAGAACTGAACCGATGAAAATATCGGTTTATTTCAGTTCGATATATCTTCAGTCATTTTGTTACTATAACCAATTTATCGATATTTTCAAATTTAACGTCAACCATATAATAATTATCATTGCAAGGGATTGCAATATCCGACAATATGTTCAATACCTGTTTTCGGTATTTTTTAGATCTTAATACTGGGATGTAGGTTTTAATAGTGGTAGTAGAAATTTTAGAAAAAGAAAAAAAAACCTAAGTGCTTCTTTGTTTTACTTGCCAGTTTTATTACAGAGTGTAAATATCACAAAATAATAATGTATAGCTTATAAATTTTAACAGTATATAAAGAATCACACAAAACAGTAAAGGAACATCTTATTTAATTAAATCACAAAAAAGTGTAAACATCACTATTCAGTCTGCGGTACTATTACAAACTTTTGAAATGTGATCTTAAAAAAATGCATCAATTGCACTGTGTGATATGCATTTACAACGTAAATAACAAACTCACTAATTTAAAAATATCGAAATACTACGCACACACACACGCACTTTCTTCACAACTACTACCTTGTCATATCAAGATACAAATATAAGACTACGAATTCTGTGTGCGTGCAGTATTGCTCTGGGCTGTAATAGCATAGATTTGGCCCGCCTCCTTGGCTGATTCACATATTTTATCACTTCTCTTGATTGTTCGATGTATCTTTATATTCACACTTAAATTAATTTCCCCCGTTAGGCAGACATAAAAACAAAACCGTATACTATTTTGCTATGTTGGTGATCCCTGTACATATAGTGGAGACAATTTAAAACATTCCTAGTAAATACCGAAAAAACGGTATTTGAACTTTTGAATACCGGTATTACAAAATTGAACAAATGACGAAATAAATTAAAGGTAAAAAATGACTTTTTTTAAAGCAAGCTTTAATTTAAATGCTCTAAAAGGAATAAAATAAACTTTTCTTTTAAATTTTTTTTTGCTATCAACTTATAAAGTCGTTACACAATTTATGATATAAAAGCTTGTCGCGAGATTTAAGTACTCGTATTTACTTAGTTTGAAAATTTTAAAAATTAAAATCCATCAGATCGAGTTATTTAATTTGCTTGTTTATTTACTCAGGTATATCTCACGACAGGCTTTTATATCATAAATTGGGTAACAACTTTATAAGTTGATAGCAAAAAAAGTTTCAAAAGAAAAGTTTATTTGATTCATTTTGGAGCATTTAAACAAAAAAAAGCTTGTTTTTAAAAAAGTTTTTTTTCTACTTTTAATATATTTCTTACTTTTTAGCTATCGCTGGTTAGAAGTTCCACAGTCTGTTAATCTCATTCAACGAAATATTGTTGCAAGGTCGTTTGCCAGTTAATTTTGAACAGTCCAGCTAAGCGGTACTCAAACTTTTTTCCCACCAGGCCACATATATATGATAGATATTTTACTCGGGCAACAAACACAAGGGTAATGGAAAGGGGGAGGGATAAGTGCTTTTAGACCAGAAGAACATTGGAGAAGGCAAAATTAATTAAAATATTGAAACTAATTTTTTGTTGCTCTTCCTATAATACTATATGAAAAAGGAAAAACATTTTTTTTAAATCCTTAATTTCAAACCAAATTTTTTCAATTTTTGTGCAGAATTTGTATAATGCTATTCTACAAACGAAAAAATATTTTCGTGCAATTATCGTTAAAAATGACGAAGTTTTTAAATGTTTTACTAAAAATTTAACTATTTTTTGAAAAATCGTAAAAAAAAGTTTTTGGCATTTTATTTTTTAAATGACTGATTCTAAAAGAGACAGGCCTTTATTTTCTTAGTGCAGAATATCGACTCAATAACACACAAAAAAAATTCATACGCAACGATTTAGAAATCATTTTTATGAAAACGCATCGATTTTGACTTATTTTTGAAAATATTTTAAAAATTAGAAAATATCATTATTTTTTTAATAAGAATTATTGCAAGATTCCACCCGAAAAAATTACTATAATTAACATCTACAATATTGAAATTCGAAGGTAAACAACCGTATGCGACTATAAGACTAGGTGTATCTTCTCAGGAACCGCATGACGCAAAACTCGTCGACGGTGCCAAAAGTTTGGGAAAGATCCAAGAATCCGTTTTAACCATTTATATTCCAAAAGGGCAATTAGTTAAAAAGATATTAATTAAAAACCTTAAAACGCTTAAATATTGCCATTTTTTCCCTCCAGGCGGCGAAATACCAATTTTCCGAACTTTTTTTGTTATCCCAGAAGTTTTTAAAACACTATCTAAATTTTTTTGACACTCAGACAAAAAATAATTACAGAATTGGAAAAATAATTCACTTCGCCTCCATACGGTATAACTTATTCTACAAAATAATGATGTTTTTTATTTTTTACGATTTTTTCTAAAATCAGTCAAAATCGATACGTTTTTATGAAAATGATTTCTAAATCGTTCCGATTGCATTTTCTTTCACGTTAATTAAATGATATTATACACTAGTAAAACGCATGCTTTTTTTCTTTTAGAATCAGTCATTTACAAACTATAATTTCAGAAACGTTTTTTTTATGATTTTTCAAAAAATACTCAAAACTTTATTTATATACTAAATAGTTTCTTTATTTATAAAAAAATCCAATGAAATATTTTTTTCGTGTGTAGAACAATATTTTCTGTAATATGTGCAAATATTGAAAAAAATTGCTTAAAAATTACGGTTTAGAAAAAAAAATTGTGTTTTTCGTTTTTTCTCCTTTTTGCAAGAAATATTTAAGAATTATTTTTGTTACATTTTCTGTTTAAAAAATACCGTTATTTGTAATCAATTTATGAAGTTTGAAGGGATTAACTTAAAAATGAATCCCGAAAAAATTTTTTAACTTTAACAAATAACGCAATGCGAAACTGAATGTCTCTTCCTCCTATTTCGACGGTCTTTTAATTATTTTTTCCGAAGATTTCGTGGATTGGTCGCTTTTTATGATGTTTTTTAAAAAAATACCCAAAATTTTTTTCGCGCATTTAATAACTTTTCCTGCAATTTTTAAAAGGAAAGATAATTTATTTCGTCACGACACAGTTTTTTTACAACGATACTTTACATTCTTATGAATTTTTCTAAAATAAATCAATATCAATGCATTTATATGAAAATGATTTTATTAAAAACTCATACTTTGATCTTTTACAGTTAGTGACTTAAAAAATAAAATGTCGAAAATATTTTTTAAGAATTTCATTTGTGCAATAATTCATTACTTTTTGTGCCACTACATTGCTGCACGTGTCAAGCTGCTTAAGAATCGGTGAAGGTTTACTTAATCGAAAGCTCTGATAGCGAGAAGAGAATGGGAATTTCCATGACAATATGTTATGCATTTAAAAATGTTCATTTCACCCCGGGGGGGCGTATAAACCTGTCTGACAAAGAAAAGAAGCGAAAAAATTTCCAAACAGGGATTTTAAGTTATATACTCGGTAAAAGCCCAAGTAACGCAAGGCTAAGTGGAGGAGGGGGAGGGGGAAATCATTTTTAAAAAGAAATAGAAGTGCTGATTTTGTGAAGGAAAGGGAAAATTTATAAAAGTGGAAAATGCCCGTGCAACGGCGGGCCATGCAGCTAGTCTTTTTAACTAATTGTGATATTGGAATATAAATTGTCAAAACTCGCATTGTCATCCAAACTAAATGTGTATACAAATTTTCAGTTTAATTGTTGAAGACATCAGCTTCAAAATTGAATTGCAAGATTCCAACTAAACATTTTACATTGCATGTTAAATAAAAGCCTGTATTAATGTAGCATACTTTGTAGGTATGCTGAGTAGAAGCATTGTAAAATACCTCGTTGTACAAATCAAACAAATTTCAAAAATATTTTACACGAAAAAATAATACTTGGTGTTGCAGGATATCAATCCCCGTATCTCTCTCATGCTAAGCCGCTCTAGCATCTGAGCTACGCTGCCGGTCGACACATTTGTTATTGCAAACATGCTCGCATTAACACCTGAACAAGATCGTTACATTAGCTAGGTCAATTAAAGTTGTTACGGGAGAAAATAGAATCGATTAAATAGATATCATAGAATGTTTCAAACTAAATAGAAACAGCTTGACAGATTTGCCTTTCTTAGTGTTCCCTCTAGAAAAGTAAAAATCTAACATACTTTGTACGTATGCTCAGTGGAAGTATTGTAAAATATCCCATTGTGTAAATCAAACGAACTTCAAAAATATTTTACACGAAAAATAATAAGTGGAGGCGCGAGGTATTGATCTCCGTACCTCTCGCAAGCTAAGCGAGCACTCTACCATCTCAGCTACGCCCCGGCCGCGGTAGCCGAGTGGTATAGGTATCGGATCGTGGCTTGCTTTGTCACGAGTTCGATCCCAGTACCACCAAAGACCCGCCGTGTAGGGCAGCGATGCACGTTATATCTGTCGAGAGCTGAAACGTCCTCCCGTTGGTGTGGTGTGGTAGTTAGTAGAGGGGTGCCAGCTCAGGTGTCGTCCACGTCACTTGACCATGGTTCAAAATTACGTGGTCCGTCGCCAAAAGCCCTCGTGCAGCTGAACAGTGCGACGTACATATTCAATCAATCAATCAACTCAGCTACGCCCCCAGTCTACACCTTTTTTATTGTAGGCATGCTCACCTTAACATCTGAACAAGATCGTTACAGTAGCTAGGTCGATATCGGAATATATATCATCAAAACATGCATTGTCATCTAAACTAAACGTTTATACAAAATTTGAGCTCAATCGGTTGAAGACATCAGCTTCAAAATTGAGTTTTTAGATTCCACCCGAACAAATTACTTTAATTAATATCTTTTTAACTAATTGTGTGTGTGATATCGGAATATAAATGATCGAATCATGCATTGCCATCCAAACTAAACGCGTATTCAAACTTTCAGCTCAATCGGTTGAAGACATCAGCTTCGAAATTGAGTTGCAAAATTCCACCCGAACATTTTACATAAAAAGTTAAATAAAATCTTGTAAAATAATATTATTCTGTATTCCGGTATTGTAATCCTTAATCAATGCATGTACATTGCTTCTCTATTTCCTGTTTTGTTGTTCTCTAGTACTTTTCTGTTTTAGTTTCGCATGAAGCTGCTTGTAAAAAGGTAGATTGAATTCAGTAGAATGATCTAGAGGTATAGATGATTTTTTTAAGAAAAGTATCAACGTTAGTTATATTTTTAACATTTCAGCATGCGATTGTCCACGAATGTTTGTATAGACTGTTTAGACAGACAAACTAGAATGATTAAACTAGTTGCAAATTGTGATTTCGATAGTGGATAACAGAACCGATGCTCACCATTTTCTACTCACTACTAGTATCGAACATGCGTGTTAATTATTTTTATTCACACAGTGTACCAATTGAAAAAGAATAAAATCTTCTAAAATTTGATAAAATTGCATTTTTCTCTGTTGTTTATGACAGGATTATTTTTGGTACAAACAAGAACATACAGTGAAATACAGCTAATACAAAAACGCTTAAAAAGAAATATCGGTTAACAGGAAATAATAGAACGGTCCCAACAAACTACTACTCATTTTCAAGCAGTTTATTCTCTTAACACGAAATGAAAATCACTTTATACGAAAAGGAACTTTCCTTCTGGGAATGAACAAATGTGGAAAACCCAGACGGATTGAACTGTCTTACGGTACGATGATGATAATGTGTGTTCAGAACCAATTAGGACAGATAAAGACATTTACGTGTTTGTTCAAAGGCTCAAAAAGTATCATTGCTGCACATTCACGATGACGAAAATGAAATAAATAATGTATATTCTCTTTTCCCACGTCATCTAAAATGAAGACAATCATGAAAAGTATGCGCATTTATTCAGACGCATATTCCAATGGTGAAATGAATAACAAACTAGAAGGTATCTAACAATTTTATGCTAAAAAAATCATACAAGGAAAGTATTTTCTAATAACTCAATAAAAATGTTTTGTTTTTCAAAAAAAATTCAAAAATTTGTATTAAATTTCGTCAAACTCTTGTGATTGTTTTTGTTGCATATTGTTTTTATTTAATACACATGTGAATTCATACATGCCTATGTAAATAAAATAAACTCTAATAAACTTATATATATATATATATGTATGTATATATATATATATATATATATATATATATATATATATATATATATATATATATATATGTATGTATATATATATATATATATATATATATATATATATATACAGTCCAGTCACATTAATGTGACCATCTGTCAAAAGCCAGAATAACCACCTTTCGCAGAGTGGACTGCGGCGAGACGTGCAGGAAGAGAGTCACTTAGGTCCCTGAAGGTGTTCTCTGGGATGTTGAGCCATGCCGACTCTAATGCCGTAACCAGCTGCGCTAGATTACGCGTTGAGGATCCATGGCGCGAACAACTTGATCGATATGGTACCACATATGCTCGATTGGGTTTAAGTCAGGTGAGTTTGCTGGCAAGGGGAGGACGGTAAACTCATCCTGGTGCTCTTCGAACCACGCACGTACACTGGCAGATGTATGGCACATCGCATTGTCCTGCTGGAAGATGCCATCTTCCTGAGGAAAAACAATGCGCATGTAGGGGTGGACATGGTCCGCAAGGACAGATGCGTACTTGTATTGATCTATCGTGCCTTCCACAATGATCAGTGAACCCAGAGAATGCCAGGAAAACATTCCCCAGACCATAATGCTCCCGCCTCTAGCTTGGACCGTTCCGGCAATGGTTGCAGGGTGGTTCCTTTCAGAGGTTTCACGCCTTATACGCCAACGTCCATCTGTCCGATGGAGCATAAAACGCGATTCATCTGAAAACGCTACATGTCGCCACTCTGTGGACGTCCAGCTGCTGTACTGGCGTGCAAATTCTAGCCTTCGTCGTCGATGAACAGCAGTCAGCATAAGTGCACGAACCAGGCGTCTGCTTTGGAGCCCCAGACTCAGCAATGTTCGCTGAATAGTAGTTTGGGAGACACTTTTGGTAGCCCCTTGGTTCATTTTGGTGGTCAGTTGCTCAACGGTAGCCCTGTCTATCTGCCTGAACACATCTCCGCAACCGTCGTTCGCCTCTGTCATCTATGGCCCGCGGTGCACCACATTTGCCACGTCGCTGATTTTGAACAGTCCCATTTTGCCATGCACGGTACACTTTTACCACGGTGGCACGCGAACAGTTCACAAACTCAGCCGTTTCGGAATGTTTCCACCCTTGGCCCGAAAGCCAATGATCATGCCCTTTTGGACGTCGGATAAATCGCTTCGTTTCGGCATTACGCCAACGATTGAAATGTTTTCCGAAGCCCTCACACACCCTTTATATACGCTCAACTGCACTGTGCTGCTACCTGCCTTCTGTGATTGATTATTTAACTCTGAAGGGGAAAGTACGTGGTGGTCACATTAATGTGACTGGACTGTATATATATATATATATATATATATATATATATATATATATATATATATATATATATATATATATATATATATATATATATATATATATATATTCATATATATATATATATATATATATATATATATATATATATATATGTGCGTGTTTGCGATATCCCTTAACACGAAAAATATTCCAGTTCCCCTCAGTTTCGTGTTAAGAGATTTTCATTGCATATAAAAAATTATTTATTTGAAACTGGATCGAAAACTTTTATTTTTAGAGGAAAAAAAACCGGAGCAGAGCCGATATACGTGTATGTTTTAGGTGAACCGGAACGAAAAAAAATACAGTCCGAAATACGGATTTTGATTAACTATACGCATGATCTCTTTGCATATCAAAACAATCCTTCCACCACGTGCTTCAACGTTCACCATGTTAATCTTCTGGCTAGCTCAACAATTATAGGCCCCTAAGATGTTGCAATGTATCCGCTTTCGTTTAAACTGACTCATTAATAGCGAAACGAACGAAAAATCGTTACCCCTTATCTCGGAGGATGCAGGGTGATCCTGCGGGGCTCATTGCGCTCGTTAATTTATTCTTTCAGATCTACGAATTAACATTCAAACACTGCGTTAATTGGGACTCTTCACTGTGGATTACAAATGATCTCTTTCGTGTAGTCTACACATGTACAAACGTGATTCCGGTTATAATGATTTGGGAAGGATCCGATTAACTAAATAGGATCGCTTCTCATTGGAAAAGATGTATAGGCTTTGTTTCAAATTATTTAATTCTTCTTTGTGCATGAGAAATTGATTGCTTGAAATTAATGGATGTCCGTTAGATGTAGAAACACATGGTAATGCAGATAAGTTTATTTGCAGTATTTGACAGCGTGTGACTTTGAGCCAATTCCTGCCGTTCACGTGATTAATGTAATTACGTTGATGGCCACGTGATTATTATCATGCACTGATATGTTATGATATATACAGAATGTCTCCCAAACTTATATATGTTTAAGGTATCTGAATACGTTCGGAGTACTTTTTTAAAAAATAGCATACCAAAACATTATAAATGCTTTCTTTAGGAATCAATACCAATAAATACTAAAACTTAACTAGCAATATTTAAAAAAAATTACCTAAATTGTCCAAAAATTACAACCATAAGTGTAATTTTAGCAAAAGTTTTGAAACACTTAAAAGCAATTAGAGAAAAAAATAATAAACTTATATCAGTGAAAATATTACTAAAACAAATTAGATGCATTTATCTAGAGAATATTCTAAAATTTGTTTTATTAAAATTTTAAAATTTTTGGACTGATCGAGGAAATATAAAGAATGTCGCATTCTTTAGGGAACCAGTATTTGAATAACAAGTCATAACTCAAAAAATATTCATACAATAAGAAATATTTTAGTACATTCTCTAGAAAATAATATAAATATCAGTGTCAAAAAGTTTCATAAAAATACGTTTGTAATTCTTAGAGCTATCAGGCTCTCAATGACAGATTCTGAACAATTTAAATGACCACTTCTGGTTTCTCTAATTTTATAAAATTGATTTTAACTTGACCACTATGTGACGTAGAAACAAAACAAGGAATGTTTTGTAAAACCAAAAGATAGCTATATTCAATAAAATAAAAAACGAAAAAAACATGTATTTTGGCCGAATTTGGTCATTTCAACGTGTTCGAATACTTTAAGATTTATGTTACATGTACTGTTGTTCTCTTCTTTATAATAGCAAATATTTCATTTTTATGTCGATGGACATTTGCTGAATATAAATGTTCTAATGGAATGCACAGAAATTTGTGGAAAAGATGAGGAGGCTTCGTATATTTTTAGCTGCACATTTATTGATTTACTTATACACCCACACAATACAAATAGCGACGACACAACAGAACACGGAAATGATAGCGATACTCAAAAGCATTCATTGTTCACTTTGGAGACCTTAGCTTTTATAGGTTTTGTCAACCGGAAGCTTTTAAAATCATATGATTTCCAGTAAAGTTTCTTGATTGGTCAGAATAAGTGGGTGATGAAAAATTGCCTCATCCTGCTCTAAAGTCGCTAAAGTGGCAGTTGTTTGGGAGATAAAGTTAAGGTTATTTCCCGTTAGGTGGGTAAACTAAGAATTAATTATCATGTGAAGCCTTTGAGGGCTCAAAACCCTTAAATAAAGCTCCTCGAGGGAAAATTAAGGGATATTATTACATACATAAACATATATATATATATATGTATAATTCCATTATTATTGTATTTGGAATTATAATTGGAAATCATCAATACTTTCGAATTTATATAAATTTCTTAAAACTGTGAATATTAAATGGAATTGAATTCAAAACTGTCATTAGACTTGTACTTGCGAATTTTAGATGCAGTTTTGAATTTGATAATTAGGTAAGAATGTTCAAGTATTAAGATTCTTTAAAATGTTTTTGAAAGTTAAAGAAAAATTCTCAAATTATGAGTGTACTTTTAAATAAATTGCATTTTTTTTACCTATGTGCGTTATTGTTGACAAATATGCTCTTTTTTAAATAAAGTTTTTGTAGAAAGCAGAAGTTGGCAACATCGAATCAAATGAGTTGATTGGCTGTAAACATGCGTCTACAATTATCCGGTGACTGTGATGTTACATGAAATTATGAACTTATTGGCTGGAAACACAAAATTGCATGCATCATATGACTATGACGTCACATGAATTTAGACTACAACATAATAAATTTGCTTAAATGAAAATAAATGAGAAATATTGCTTCATATCAAGAGTAAAAATATTGCAAATACGATTTTTATGGAGAGAACTCTTTCAAATAATGTTCAAGTGACTCTCAAAACTGGGCATTTTCTACGCTTGCAACGTCTTTAGACATGTCCGTACCCGTGGAAATATTTGAAATAACTTCTTTTTTCTGCATTGTCAAATGTTTTGTGAAATAAATTTTCATTTCTTGTTTAGTTAAAACTGAGCAATATAATGCTGTTGTGGATTCTCGCTATAGCTAAAATAATAATCTTAGTTATTACCATATTGGCATCCAGCAACGTTTGTTGGATAACAGACTTGGCACCAAGTTATTCAAAATTTCAAGTAATAATTCTATAGTATCAATTCTTGACATGTAACTCCGGAGTTTATATATCATGGAATGTCAAACATGTCGTCTGGAGACTCTAAACGGAAAAGGCTACACCCCGTGATCATCACGAATTCTAAGGAATATATTTTCAAAATATTACAAAGCATCATTTGCTCATGTGTCTAGAATATGAAATGTTTCTGTTTCAAATGTGTAGTATAGTAGCGAAAATGTATAACAATAAAACATTTTAAAATTATAAAGATATAAAAAATAATTTTCAAAGATAAAGAAGAATATGATAAAAAAAGCGTTTTTGTTTACATTTTGAACTTAAATGTCCTATAGAAGTAAAAGAAAATAAAGAAGAAAGATTTATTTTAAAATTATATTTTCCTTAAAAATGATGCTTTTTATTAACTATACAGTAGGGTGGCTTGCGAATATATAAAGAAAAAAATTATAAATGGGAGCCTACATATGAGGAGGAGATATTTATAGTATAAAATGAAGAACAAAATAGTTTCAAAACTTAATATTGCCACAAAGGTGTTAAACTTTCGAAAAAGTGAAAAGGAATTAATTTTGGTTAAATTATGTTAGACTCAAAATACAATTATTTTTCTGAAATATGAATAATCGAAAATGATAATTATTGATAAATGAGTACTGTGAGATGATATTCATACAACGTACATTACAACATTTCATATAATCCCAGCTCGCCCTCCTCACACTAAAGAATCAGTTCAACCCAAACGTTTTTCTGCCTTCCGCCTTATCGTGCACTATGATTTTGACACAAGGCTTTTTTTAAAATTTAATACACTACTGGCCACCGTAAATGCAACACCAAGAAAAACGAGAGATAGCACAACAAAATTTATTTTTAAGATAACATGTTGACCAAGTATCAAATGATTAAATCTATAGACTTCTGTGAAGAGTGGTTCCTGCCAAAATCAGTACCCAGAGTAGCCGCCATTGTTGCAGATCACCGCTTCCACACGCCTCGGCATTGATTCAAAAAGACTTTTGATGTGTTCTTGGGGTACAGAAGACCAAGAAGCTTCCACACATTGCCAAAGGTGATCTGGTGTGGCAGCTGGGAGTGTAATCTGGGTCAATCATTGAGCAACCATGGACCACATGTTTCCTATCAGCGAAAGATCCGGAGAGCGAGCCGGCCAGGGAGGCAATACAATCGGGTGATTGACGAAGAACCAATGCACAATGCGTGCACCGTGTGGTCGCGCATTATCCTGTTGACTTATGGTTGTGGCCAAGACCTGAAGGAAAGGAAGGACAACTGGCTCCCACACCTCGGAGATGTATCGCTGGCTGTTTAAATTACCAGCAATGCGTACTAGAGGAGTGCGAGAGTGATATCCAATACCACTCCATATCATAACATCCGGTGCAGGACCAGAGTGGCGGTTCATAACACAATTGTTCAGCATCCTCTCTGCACGGTGTCTCCAGACTCGAATCCGACCATCGTGGTGTTGCAGACAGTTGCGTGACTCGTCAGTAAAGACAACTTCATTCCATTCTGCTGCCCATATCCTTCTTCCATCGCACCATTGGCGGTGGAGACGTCTGTGTTTCTGCGTCAAGAGTAGACCAAGCAATGTACGTCTAGGGGACAGACCACTCTGCTGTAAACGGCGTAGAATGGCACGGGCAGACACTGAATTATGCGTTACAGACTGAATGTTCTACGATTCATGATGTGACTGAGCGATCCGTCACTGCCGTGCGCACAATTTGCCTGTCCTTACGTGAAGTGGTGCACTGAGATGGATGCGATCGACCACGTCGGTCCGTCGTACCCTCCTGCATCCAACGGTCACATATCCGCATTACAGTTGTTTGATTTCGTCCAACACGACTACCGATTTCCCTGAAAGATAATCCACAACCCCCCTCGGTAGGCCACTATCCTTCCTCGGTCGAACTCAGATACTTGATCAAAATCTGATCGCTTTTTTCTACGAGACATAACTAATTGTTTTTTGAAAAACCCACAAGAAAAACACAATTACCTAACTTGAAATCTTCGAAATCTCCAAGCCTTAAGAGCAGTCAGTATGGTAAACTCCTTAGAGAAATCGATTTTGAGTTTTTGATATTTCTCAAATCTCCAAATTAAGCCCTTTCGAATGATACAACTTACTAGTCGATTTATGAATTAGAAGTATTTTTTAATGTTTTTTAAAAAAATAATCAACTGATTTGCCATGTCTACTTTGACAGATAGAAATGTAAACATATATTGGCCTTTTAAAACTGAGATGCTCTTTGCAAAGCCATTATCTGTTTTATTTATTCCAACGAAATTAACTGTAGAATAACTGAAAGTGTAATTGCTAGGGTTGTTTACCTATTTTTGGTGCTTTCGAACGCGTTTTGATTGAACACTTATCGTTTATCGATACTTAAAATTTCTGAAATTTTGAAATGCCAAGATCTCAAAAGGTTTTCAAGAAACGCAAAGGTAAGTATTATCCACGTAAGAATACTATTAATAGTAAAGTAAGTACCACTGATAGTAAATTAAATGCTCAAGCTGAACATGCACATGAATCAAAGCAGTCATGTGCAAAAGAAAAGAAAATTCCCAATTTAAATAAGAGTTTTTCTTCTTTTGGTGATAGCGTAGGAATTATAAATGCAATCATGAATTTGAATATTCTTGCTTTTGTTTTCAAGAATGAAGCTCACTGTAAAATGTGCAACAGTGGTTTAGACATGCAAGTTTTAAAATTTAAGTCTGGACTGGCTATTACGTTTGTCCTGAAATGTTTTGCTTGTCCATATTGTGTAGAATTCTCTTCTTCAAATTTTCATGAAGGAACACAAATTGCTACAGTAAATACCAGGTTTTTGTACGTTATGCGTTCAATTGGAAAAGGTGCAGAGGCAGGGAGAATGTTCTGCGACATAATGAATCTTCCGCAACCACCTACAAGGTTTTCTCCTTACGGTAAGCGAATTTGAAATGCTGCAAAACTTGTTTACGAGGACTCAATTCAAAATGCTGCGAAAGAAGCTATTTGTGAAAATGAAGGTAACAAAAATATAACAGTAGCTGTAGATGGGACATGGCAGAAGCATGGTTACACATCCTTGAATGGTATAGTTACTGTGACCATATCATTGATACAGGTAAGGTGATAGATGTTGATATTCTTTCGAAATATTGTACTTGTAAAAACTTGCCTTTTCATGAAAAGGATTTTAAAAGGAACTACGTTGGATCTAGTGGAGCGATGGAAATCCAAGGTGCGTCTAAAATTTTTCTCAACGGTCATTATCTTTACATTATGCCCGATATATTACGTACCTTGGAGATGGGGATTGCAAAGCATTTGATGCGGTAAAAAAGAAAAACATTTATGGAAATAAATATCCAATTGAAAAATTGGAGTGTATTGACCATGTTAAGAAGAGCATGGGAACAAGATTACGCCGATTAAAAGCTCAATTGAAAGGGCAAATCTTGTCAGACGTTAAGTGTTTAAGTGGGAAAATCGTTTGACTGAACATGTGAAATTGATAACTTGCAGTCATACTATGGATTAGCTATTCGGAGAAATCGCAGCAGTGTTCAGAATATGCGGCAAGCTATCTGGGCCCTTTTTTCTGCATAAGTTATCAACTGATGAATATCCTCAACAGGGTTTTTGTCCCATCGGGGAAGATTCATGGTGTGGATTTAAAAAGGCTGAAGCATCAGGTAAGTCTTACAAACATAAAAACAGTCTTCCGGTCGCTGTTGTTGAAGCAATGAATTCTATATTTAGAGATATTTCCCATCCTGATGTGTTGAAAAAATGTTTGCATGGAAAAACACAAAACCCGAATGAAAGTTTTCATAATGTCATTTGGTCACGTGTTCCCAAAGCAACATTTGTACAAATTGAAACACTTTCACTCGGTGTTTATGATGCTGTTTGTTCCTTTAATGATGGTAATATATCGAAATTAAAAATGCTTCAAAAACTGGGCGTAGAACCTGGGGAATATTCAGTAAGTGCCATGAAATTTCTCGATATATATAGGGAAAAACTAATGAAAGCAATTTATGCTTTTTCTGGACTCTCGAAGAAAATTAGAAAAGATAAAAGAAGAAAAAGAAAGAAAGAAGATAATATTAAGAAAAATGAGGTAAAAACCGGCTACAGTGCAGGATCTTTTTGATGAGGTGAAAATTTATACAAAAGCTACTGTGTTTTCTAATTAATATATTTTTTAAATAGTCTGTTCTTTTTTCTATAAATCTACTGTATGCATGAACTGGAGATTTTTACTATATATTTCATATATATTGTTGTGTGTTTTTATTCTTTATGTAAAATTTTTAAATATTTCTCAGATATTTTTCACTATTGAACACATGTCGTAACACAGAAAATGACAATTTTTATTAAATTGTGTATTCTTTTTTTCTATAAATGTACCGTATGCATGAACTGGAAATTTTTACTATATATTTCATATGTATTGTGTGTTTTTATTCTTTATGTAAAATTTTTAAAATATTTCTCAGACATTTTTCACTAATGAACAGATGTCGTGACACAGAAAAAGACAATTTTTAATAAATTGTGTATTCCTTTTTCTATACATCTACTGTATGAATGAACTGGAAATTTTTACTATATATTTCATATATACTGCGTATTTATACAAATTTTTAAGGTTTGGTGTTCAATAGTTTCTTAGTAAAAGGTATATAAATATCTAAAAATGCAATGCCTTTTTTCGTTGCACATAGCTTGTTACATATATAAAAATACATAAATTTCATGTTCAAAAGCATAAAAACAGATTTCTTGTTGTTTTGAATACCATTTACCAAATATTTAAAGAAAATTTTTAATTCTGCTGCTGTAAAAAATTGTGTTAACAGGTGAATATATAAAACACTAATGAAACTTTTCGAAATAGTGTATAATCATGTATTACCAAAGCCCTATTTTCATGTATTGACACATTGTCACATTTTATTTATGATGCTTTATAGTCAAATATGATGAAAGTAATGTATCAGAACTGAAAATTCCTCAAAAATTGATACAGAATTTGAGTAAAGTAATCAAACGCTACAAAATACTTCAATAGCTTAAAAGTGAAAAATGCTATAAATGTATTTTCTGAGAAATCTAAGTATAAGAAAAACTAAAAAGCCTTAAAAAAAAAAGGAGATAAGTAATAGATATTTTATAAAATTGGTAAAAGAAAAAAATTATTATTATTAAAATGGGAAAAACTAGGTACAAAAATTACATAAACGGGGCCTTGTAAAAGATTTTATGAACAAATTCTCAATTTTTCAATTTTGATATTTTTATTCCTGTTTGAAGTGACCTTCACGATAAGAGATATTTTAATTTTTACAGAAACTAGAGCATTTTATCAAGTCTTAAAAATTGCTTAAAAACATTGACTATATTCACATAAAAACTGCAAAAAATGTGATTGATTTTCAAAACACACTGTTATGCAGTACAAACAATTTCAGTAATTATTTTCAAAACTTTTTGAGCAATCGCGGTCCCCGTTTGAGTTTTTCGAAAAAAACACATTTCCACAAAGTTTGAATGAAAGTTATGGCATTTGCACTAAAATGCAAGTTTTTACTGCATTGTTATTAAGTTAATAAAATAGTCTATAAAATAAAGTCATAAAAAATTTGCCAATTTTTGAAAAAAATCTGGTTTTAGGGTAGTCGGATACCTTAAAAGTAATAGATAATAAGCTAATATTTAATAAAATAGGGCAAATACATGTTGTAATTCAGTATTTTTGTGATCAAGTGCTTTTTTACACTAAAAATGCTATTATCTCAAAATGGTTGTTTTCAAACCACGTGTACCGTTTTCTCAGAATCCACAGAATGAGTGCTCATGCAATTTTTACTGCACATAGTTAGTATGTAACTCTATATAATAAAGCTATTTTTTTGTAGATTTTCCCAAAATATTTTGCTGAAAAATAGTTATCGTAAAAAATATGACAGTTTTCAAAAATTTCAAAGTGATACTTTTACGATGAATTTTTTTGAAAAAAGTAAACAATATATTTTAAATATATTTACCAGTATTTAAATAAAAAAAGTTTAATTAATATACAGACAAAAATTGAAGTTTCTATATTTAACAATTTCTGAGAAACTGGTTCCTAAAATGGCTCAATTGAAAAGTAATTGAAAAATCAAAATGTCTCGATTTTTTTCCCGATAACATAGCATAATTTAAGAAAATAGAATGTTAGTACACAGTGTGTTGGTCAACACATAATCCATTAATGTCTACTCTTTATACACATTCTTCATTTAATAGCCAAATTCGTGGTAGTGTCAGCAATACCAAAAGAAAAAGGGGTTTTCAATTCCTACAATTAGCTCACACTCTCTATATATTTATATATTTATTTAACTTCGTGGAATTTTCAATCGTTAACAAAAAAACATTTTAAAGCGCTCAATTGAGCAGAAATTTTATGTATATGGTTATTTTCGATGACAATGCAGTAATTTAATTACAATTAATAAAAATTAATTGATTAAAACTAATTATTCAAAGAATTTCAAATACAGCTACGTTGGCATCATTTTTGGCGACTTGTGTCAAAACGTGAAAAGGTTTTTGTTCTCATGTTTTAAAGCGTTCGTTTGAGCTGCAATTTTCTATACACTATTGTTTTGGGTAAAAATACGATAATTTAATTATAATTAATTAAAATTAATTGACTGAAACTAATTTTTTCATTTTTAGCAACTTGAGTCAAAACTTAAAAATATTTTTTTCTCAAGTTTTAAAGCATTCAGTTGAAGTGAAATTTTATATACACGATTGTTTTGAAGGACCATACGATACTTTAATGATAAAAAGTTTTACCATTAAGAGTTTTCAATTTAATAACAGCTGAACAATTTAGAAAAAAAAATAGAGGAAAGAAATTATTTTTGTTTCGATTTGCATTTTTACTAATTTTTACTGTTTACTCTTATACAGGTAGATGAGTTCATAACGCCAACGTTAAGTATTACTCAAAATATGAAAAGTTCTCTAGAGGAGAGGAACATTAGGTATGCGCTTGTGGATGGCTGATACCTTAGAATCTGTCCTGTTTATACTACTTTAGGTTCTATGTATCTCATGTGATTTTTTTCCTAGTAACTATTTAGTACAGTGATACTTAACCTGCGGCCCGTGGGCTGCATGTGGTCCACCGAGCTTTTCTAAGTGGACCGCTCATTGATCATTGCATTAAAAAATTCAATTATTTAAGATCAATGTATTAAAATTTTTTGCGGAAAATACGAATTGTAAGATCTTCTTTACTATTTGCAACTGAAGCGGTCAGTAATAACAAATAACAGGAAATTAACTGGAGTAGTGGCCCTTTTATGAGTGAAACTGATTATTATTTATAAACAGATAATACTGATCTCAGTCTGGAATTAAGTCAAAACTCCTCTTTGCTGCCATTCTAAGTTTGATAAATTAATATTGGAAATAAAAATAAGAGAGGCTTTTTCAAAAGAAAAAAATTAAATTATCAAACTGCATGATAACTTTGTTTGTAGGATAGTAGAATATTAACTATAAAGGCTTGGTAATGGATGAAAAGGAACCGAAAGTATCCCACAACTAAAACAAAATGCATAAAACTGAAAAAAAAATTATATGTACACACAGGAACATTGAAAATAGCGACCCAAGAAGGAAGCTAAGTACAATCGCAAAACTTTGCAAATAAGTACAGCGTAATGTGATATGCAAATGATCCTAGTTTTGTGCCATTACGCATGCTCATACACGCCGAGGTGGCGCTACAATCAGAAAGAAGGTGCTATATAAGCCAGTGCAAATTCGAAGATTCATAAACGTGACGATCACCCGCCGATTGTAGGAAGACTTTGGTAAGCGAAACATGCCAGGTAAACGTGCTAGAAGACATTTCTCACAGTTAAACGAGTTTGAAAGAGGCCTGATCATCAGGATGAAAACTACAGGCTGGTGGACGCGCCGTGTTGCTGGCCAGGTGGATCGTTCGGAGTGTGCCGTTAGAAATTGTTGGAAGCAGTGGACACGAGAAGGTATCCACGCGCGGAAAACCGGGTCTGGAGCGACCAGGATGACCACGAGGAGAGAGGATCGAAGGATCGTGCGGCAAGCACTTGTGGACCCCACAGTGACTCTTTCAATGATACGAGCAGACGTAGGCGTAGCAATTGTTCCACAAAAAATTTCCAGACACCTTGCAGAAGCAAATCTTAAATCCAAGCACCCTTTCCGTGCATTCTTTTTAACACCGGAAAATCGGCAACTGCGTCTACAGTGGTGCCAAGCCAGATCAATGTGGAATGTTACAGATTGGCAAAAGGTTGTTTTTAGTGATGAATCCCGGTTTATTTTGGGGACCGATGATAACCGTGTACGGGTGTGGAGGCGCCCTGGTGAGCAGTACAATTCCCCCCACACTGTTCTACGTCACACTGCCCGCACCGCTGGTGTAATGGTCTGGGGGCCATAGCCTATGATAACCGGTCCACTTTAATTGTGATGCGTGGAGCCTTAACGGGCCAACGTTACGTTGATGATATTCTTCGACTCCATGTAGGACCTTTCGTATATGGTGTCCCAGGGGCAATTTTCCAGCAAGATAATGCTCGTCCGCATACAGTAAGAGATGCTCAAGACTTCCTACGTCATTTTCAGACTCTTCCATGGCCAGCCCGCTCCCCCGATTTGTTCCCGGTAGAGCACATGTGCTATCAGCTAAAACGGCAGATACCATCGTGTCACTCTGTACATGATTTAGAGTTGGCTGTTCAAGATTTGTGGGCCCATCTGCCTCAGGACAACATAAGGTGTCTAATCAACTCATTGCCAGACCTTGTGTTGGCGGCATGTATTGCACAGCTGGAGGTGGTCCACCGCGCTATTGAAGTTGACCAGTATTTGTGTCGTTGCACACCCTGTATTCGTTTAATTGTTTTGTTTTTTAGATCAAGTGAATAATATCTCATCTGTGTCATTATGTGTATTAAATTTCATTTCAATCCGATTCTTTCTTCTTGTGTCGCTATTTTCAATGTTCCTGAGTGTATTTTATAGAGATTAATATATTATTAAAAGCCAAAACTGAGTTTTGATATTTAGATCAATTTTCCAAATTTTAAGTGACCAATATTTCCTTGGTCTTTGATGTTTTTTCCATTAACATTCACGTTGCGGCCCGCATAACATACTTGCCTTATGTATGCGGCTTGCATGAAGTATATGCCATAAATATGCGGCGCTGCGGGAAAAAAGATTGAGTACCCTTATTTAGTATGTGTATTCTTATTACAATATATGTTAAAAAGGACAAAAATGCCTGTTTCGTATTAACAAAAATTGATTTGACTCAGTACCATGAAAAAGCTCAACTACCTGAACTTCATTCTCCTTGGAGCAGTACTTAACATAAGCAAAAGAACTTATTTTAAAATTTTTTGCCCTTAATCTATAAACCAGAGAACATCTTTTCCACGTAGGTAGGTTTTGAAACACTGAAGAAAAAAATTTTAATTAACCCTACTATACAGTTTTAATTTTGATTAAATAAAAATTAGAAAAAAACAAGTAAAAAAGTTATATTCAAAAAAGTTGTTCAAGAGATTTATTCTTCCCTACTATGAAAAACTCCACATTTCAAAATCAATAGACTGTGTATTTTTTTAGATTTTATGATTTTAAAAGGATTTTGATCGATATAATACTGCTCTTAGGAGCTAATTGATTGCTTTCCCATTCATCCATGATTAGAATCCTGTCTTTTCAGGAAATTTGAGACGATTTTTATATTACTTATTTGCTCCCGACGAAAAGTATTTGTTATGAAGCAGCAATTATCTATCTTGCATTACGTGACATTATATTAACTATACTAGTCATTTAAGCGACGATTATAGAAACTCAATATCTTCTAACAATTATGTTTCAGTCGATATAAAAATGAGTTATTGTGAAGCCTAACTTGTTTTATTGGCAGTTTGTAAGATAAGTATTTGTTCATTGGTATGTAAAAATGTAAGGCTACTTTTAACTTGAATGAAGTAACTAATTGTTTCGTGATCAAATAAAATATTGCCTTGAGATATCGGAATTCTTTTAAGAAATTTAATAAACTCGATGATATAAAATTATTGATGATAATGATCAATTTTTTATTTGAAGAATTTGTATGAAATATGGAGAAAAAGTGAAGTATAACCGATTTTAATAAACGTTTAACATAATTGTCGTTGTTTATGAAGAGATTTATGCCTCCCTTTATATTTTTTTAAGCTTTTATATTTTGTGACATAATTTTATAACTTAATAATCCTTCAAATCAACAATATATCAATCAAATGAGGTAGCTCATAAACAATTATGTCATAGAATAAATGACCTCTTTAAAATAAAAAACAAATTTTATACTGATAATTAATAATTATATTTCAATAAGATCATGTATTTATATAAATAAAAGTGAATGTTTGTATGTCTCTTATGCCTTCCTAAACCATTCATCCGATTGCAATGAAACTTTGGGGAATGGTAGGACACATGCCCCCGAAGGTTTCTGATTTAGTAAAATTGACACCTAAGGGGTGTTGTGGGGCTTAAGGGGAGTTAGAGATATATATTCCCGTTTTTGAACTATTAGACCTAGAAATTTGAAATTTGATGGGCATGATCCTTTCAAGGATTATAGGCCTGCAACAAAAGGGGGTTTGGCGAAAACTGAACCTTAAGGAGCGTTGCGGAGGCTTTAGTGGTGTTACAGATAAATATTCTCGTTTTTGAGCTGTTGTACCTAAAAACTTGAAATTTGATGCTCTGTTCCGTTTTTAAAGTTGAGATTCGCTATACAAGGAGTTTTACAAAAAGTCACCCGAAGGGGTGTCATGAAGGCTTAAGAGGCATTATAAATAAATATTTCCGTTTTTGAACTATTAGACCTACATACTAGATATTTTGTAGGCCCGTTCCTTTCATGGAGTAGAGATCCACTACAAAAAGTGTTTTGAAAATCGACCCGAAAGGTCGTCCCGAAGACGTAAGGGACGTTAGGGGAAAATATTGCCGTTTTTTGTGAGCTTTTAAGCCGTACAGACTTGATTTTTTTTTAACATAGATCACCTGAGAACGGATTTTACGGAAATGGACTCCTAATGAGAATAGGGGAGTTGCTGGGACTTATTTAAAAAATTTCCGTTATCGAACTACTACTCACTGTAATGAAATTTATTATGCAAGTTACTTTTTTGTTGGATGGAAATTGGCGAAGAAAGGATTGTACGGAAATTGACTTGTATGGGGAGAGAGAATCTTTTACGGAGTGCTTATAAAAAAATACCCGTTTTCGAACTACTAAACCTATAGTAATGAAATTTGGTATTCATGTCTGTTGTTGAATTGAACAGGTTTGTTGAAAGGGTCTTCAAAAATCGACTTTCAAAGGTTGTTTCCTAGAGCTTATTTATACTTTTTTAGCTTATTAGGCCTTCTTTGATTTATTAGATTTAAATTTGAAATTTGGCAAACATGTTTATTTTATTGAGTAGAGATCCACTAAAAATGGGTTTGTGGAAATCTACTTAGGAGAGATTCCAACTTCACTTACAAAACTATCACAGAATTAAAAAAAATTCTACTTCAACTTTAGAAATTATTATTTGGAAGTTCTGCCATATTTTTAAATCAAGGTTATGAGAGAGAGAGAGAGAATAGCTTTAATACAATATAATTCTTAATTGCTAAGGTATTTTATACATATACACTGCTGGACAATTGCTAAGGACGGATCACAAATTGCTATGTAGCATAACATTAAGCGAGACATGAGACCTAGTAGGATAAAATATAGTTGCCACACTGTTCAGACATTAGAATGAAGAATATTTATTGTTCTGGAAAGTACAAAAGCTGTGAAACATCTGAAAGAAAAAAAATGTTCATTTGATCTGCGTACGGAGAAATGGAACAATGCATCTAAAAGTCAGCAGGCACCTTAAAGAAAGGTATCAGTACGGGATATGTCCACCGTGAAGTGTGATGCAACATTCCACACGTCGTACCATACTTTGCGCAACATTATCCAGCAGCTGTTGAGGCAATTTATCCCATTCCTCTGTGAGTGCATGGATGAGGGTGTTCTTGTTTGTCGGAGGATAGTTTCGACCAGCAACTTGCATCCCCAAAGCATCCCACACATTTTCAATGGGGTTTAGATCTGGAGAAAGCGCTGGCCATACGACACGTTGAATACCCTCGCTGTCTAGACAATCCTGAACAGCGAGTGTTCGACGACATGTTGCGTTGTCGTCCATAAAAACAAATTTATCACCGACAGCACCACGGAAAAGACGAACATGAGGAAGTAGAACTTCATCAATGTATCGTTGGCCCGTCATAGTCCCATTCGCAACCACATGTAGGCGCTTGCGGCCATTGATCATGATGCCGGCCCACACATTGATACTGCCACCTGCTGAGCTGTGGTGCGCCTGTTCCTTTTTGCTGATACGACGATATATCTGTCTTCTGCAGGCGTCGTACTTCTAACACGATCTCCCCCTTACCGTCTACTACACATTCCAGTAGTTTTAAATGACTTCCACAGCCGTGAAACAACGCTGTGAGCGATGTCAAACTCCCTGGCAACATCTCTTATTTTTCGCCCTTCTTCGATCTTTCCAATAATTCGGCCACGCATAAAATTATCTACGTGATGTCGGGAAGACATGCCAAAAATTTTAAGTTCGTCTATTAAATCTTTCCTGTAAAACTTTGACTTGAAACAACAACTGTCCACACGCGTCAAAACCTTTAAAGCTCTTATGAACGCTATCACGTGATGAACAGACGTGGGAAAAAAATTTGAATACTCATACTTCTTCTTACTAATATCCCGCACTTATTCTAATTTTCCACATTTCTAATTCCTTTCATTTTGTGGTTTCTATGGATGATAGTGTTATCCGTCCTTAGCAATTGTCCAGCAGTGTATAAACAGTATATATTCAAATAACAGCATGAAATACCCAGCGAATAGGATGGGTAACGGCTAGTAGGAGAAAAGCGACTCGCTCATCACGATATCTCTGGAACTATTTTTCTTTAATTCCTACTATTAGCTCACACTATATATATATATATATATATATCTTGGTGGAATTTTCAATCGCTAATAAAATACATTTTAAAGCGCTCAATTAAGCTGAGATTTTACATACAAGATTGTTTTGGAGTACAATACAATAATTTAATTATAATTAATAAAAATTAATTGATTAAAACTAATCATTCAAAGAATTACAAATGGTATCATTTTTTGGTGACTTGTGTGTCAAAACTTGAAAAGGTTTTTTTCTTCTCACGTTTTAAAGCATTCAATTGAACTGAAATTTCATATACACAATTGTTTTGGATCGCAATACGATACTTTAATGATAATTAATAAAAATTAATTACGACTTAATGTTGTGTTCTGTTATGTATATACATACTTATATTAATTGTAATTATTTAATAAAAAAGTAGCTAAAATAAAATTTTTCTTTGTTGATCTAAGTTAGGAATTGACTTAATTTTTTTTATATTACTTGTTTCTTAAGAGTTTTTGTAAGTGTGTTTTCTCTTTTGTTGAACAGAAATCAACTAAGAAAGGGTTTGTTGTAAATAAGATCCCAAGGGGTATTGCGGAGGCATTTTATAGATAAAATTGAACACTTTTAGACCGTTAAAATTTTTTTGTTTCCCGTATTAGACCTACAGATTTAAATTTTGGCAAGCATGCTCCTTTTGTTGAATAGAGATTCCGTTAAAAATGGGCTTATAGACGAAATCAACTCTAAAGAGTGCTTAGAGAGGAGGGGTTGCGGAGGTATTCTAGATTTTAAAAAATTTAATTTTTGAACTACTACATTCGTACAGACTTGATTTGATAAACGTGTTTGTTTTTTGCTGAATAGAGATCCGCTAAGAACGAGTTTTTCGGAACTTGGCTTCCAACTGGAATTGCGAGGATATGTTGGGGTGTAATAGGTAAAACTTCTCGTTTTTGAGCAATAAGAATTTACAGTTTTGAAATTCAGCAAGCATGTTTATTTTGTTGAGTAAAAATCCTCTAAAAATGGGTTTTGCAGAAATCGACTTAGGAGGCTACGGGGGCGTAAAAGATAAATGTACTTTCATCTTAGAAATTTAATTGCTATTCATTTTAAATCAAGAGACAAAGACAATAAGAATGTTTTAATGTAATATAAAGCTATAATGGACTCCCCCCTGGGAAAGCCTCCTTCTCATCTAATCGTCCTAAGTCTGTGGAAGGTAAAGATTGATGACCCAGACTGGTCATGATAAATCCAATTTATTATGATGAAAGATAATATTCCAAGACAAGCAAATTATAATTAAAAATTCTAGAGTGATTTAACAAGAGCTCAAACCCTATGTGAATAAGCGCACGAAATCTGAACAACTTAACTTAACTCAATGTTATCTTAAAAATCCTAACTTCCTTAATTTATTCTAATAGTTAAAATCCGACCTTTAGTCACGTAGCGAAATTCTGATCCTTACCGTAACAGGACTGTTTTCAGCGACTCAGCTCCTTTTCCTTCTAATCTACGATTATTAATTTCAAATACAAATTTACTAGCTAATCTGCATATCATGGTTTGTTCTTCAGAGGGATGGCTCTGAAATAACTCGACTGCTGGCTCAAAGATTCCCCAAGAGGATTAGAAGAAATTCTCGTAAAGAGCCGTCACAAAGCTTAAAGTTAAGAATAAACAGTATACAGCAATACAACAATATGAAATATCCAGCGATGCATGTGGACAACAGCTAGTATATATATGAAATATAAGACCCCTACTGAAAACGGGAAAGTGGATTACTTACATTATTCATAAATAATTTTTAGGGATGTGATTGTTATAATAAAAGGATTTATAATGCTCATAAAAAGTTTGAATTCCGATTTATTTGAATGTTTCCAGCGAGTCTATTATATCCAACACTTCTGCTGCAGACAAGTAATCGTTTTAAAAGATTTCAGACACAACACAAACTACCACATTTACTTTCAGACAAAAGCATATGTTTACGCACATGGGAAAGTTAACTTACTCTGCAGGCAATATATAAATGAATAACCATGTAGAGGGGCTTATGCTTACAACTTCCTATTTTATCTACGAGCTTCACTATCAGTGTCGTTTTATCAGCACATCTATACGCTACATGCCGGATTCTGTCTCCCGGATAATTAATTCATTTAGTTCCGGATATATTTTAAGGAAGAATTTTGATTGAGAATCAAGCGTGTTAGCTTACAATAGAGAAGATTTTAAATAATTGGATTACACCGAAGCGGAAGTAAATTTATTTTGAAGGTATACAATAGTTGCGCCGTGTTTTAAAGGGTGATGGTATTTCCGTTTTTGTAAGATTAGCGTAAAAAGAGAAGTTCTTAAAATTAATGAGGATTCCTTCTGAGAAACCAAATGATGGTAATCTTGAAAAAAAGAAAAGTGTGCTTGCTTATAGAACATCTAAGTTTATTTATTTCACATTTGTTCTCAATTACAGAGACCGGGTATGTGACATAATATGAATAAAATTTTAAAAACTTTTTTTCTTTTTTTATACATGTTTTCGAGATCATGAATGAAAAATATTCAACTGAATTGATAAAAACATCCTTGTTATTCTTGCATGAGCGCTATAAATATTAACTCCTGTGGTTTTAAATTTAATCTTTAATCCGCTTAAGTGATATTTAGAAACGTTTTTGATAAAAAGAAATGAATGTGCTGTGTGTTGGTGGGTACAAAGTTACATTATTTTCAATATACATTTAAAGCTCAAGTTGCTTTTTTTAAATATGAGAGATCCGACTGCATGCAACAACAGCTTTTTTTTTAAAAAAAAAAAAGGAAAGCATGGGGATTTTGGGGGTTCTTAGATTTATTTAGTACATTTTAGGAAAAATATGCTAAAATTAAGAAGAGAAAAACAAATTATTATTACTACAATGAGAAAAAATTTGTAAAAATTGACAAAAAATTACATAAACTAGGCGCATTATGTACAAAACTTTTATGAATAAACTTTCCATTTTTTTAGTTTTGATGTGTTGCTTTGCTATTCATTTTTAAAATGGCCTTCAGGATAAGAGATTTTTAAATTTTTACAAAAAACTAGAGGACTTCCTTTTAGTTGTTATAAGAAATTGTTAAAAAAGGGATTATATTTACATAAGGGACTGTAACTTCTGTAATAAATTAGTGATTGATAAATCTGAAAGGTAAAACACTTCTACTACTATACAGAACATATACAAAAAATTTCAGTTAATTATTTTCAAAATTTTTTGAGCAATCGCTGTCCCCGATTGAGCATTTAAAAAAAACACATTTCGTGTAAGATGCATTTTAAAGTATGACATCTTGCTTAAAGTAATGGCAAGTTCTTTTACTAAAACACTTGTAGTTTTTGTTCTAGTGAATGGAAAATAAAAACTTGGTATTTTTATAATGCTTATAAGATGGCCTATAAAATAAAATAAAAAAAACTTTTGTCAATTTTTAGCAAAATTCGGAATATGTTAGGGTATAGACGGATACCTTAAGGCAGGTAAGTCAAAAATAATTTACCAACCACAATGCTTTATTTTTCCTAAGCTTAACTTAATCCTTCAAAATTTATCTTTAAATGCTTTTGTTCTTCCATTTGGTATCAACTTAAGAAACATCGGATGTTTATAACAAAGATATGTATGTTTTTGAAAAAATTTTAACTTGGGTAAATATGCATTTGAGTTGGGAAAAATTACCTTTATATTTTTAAAGCTGTGACTATTTTCTTCCAATGTATTTGACCAAATAAAATAGTACTTAGTTAAAAATTTATGTTAATACCTTTACTTAAGTAATTGCAGATTTTGGATGATAGGTATCATTTTATAGGGCATAAATTTTGTGTTTTGTAATTACTTCTTAACTTATAAGGCTAACACTCGTTCTTCTCACATGATTAAATCTTACAGAAATTTTACTTTGACTTAAGATTTATAACACAATCTCATTTTTGTTTTTATATTTCTTAAACTGTTCTTCATGTGTAATTCCGAAAGAATCTCTCTCCCTCGTACAGTTATAAAGCTATATTTTTTAAGATAAATTCGAAACAAGTATCTTTATTTGAGCAAATAGTTCTTGAAATATAAGGCAGGAATGTTTAATTTTATTTAAAAAGCATTTCTGTGCATTTAGACTTTTGCCTTTACCGTCCTTTCTTTAGGAATAAAAGATTTTGTAATTTGGATAACAAACATTTCTATTTGGCATTGGAATGATATTAATGATCCTTCGATTTGTATTTGTTCTTAATAATTATAAAAAAGAAATTCACTCTCTATCTACAAAATATTTAAAAAATTCTAAAATAATATTTAAAATCTAACAAATGTTCTGCAGGAAGAGATACAGTTTTATTGTACGCTTTATAAATTATCTTGATATTATTAGATTATAAATAATTGCTTGCTAGATTCTAGCTTGAGAATTTCTATATTTCTCCAATAAATGTATGAAGGAATAGAATAACATATTTAATTCTCAAATGCTCTATTAAGTCAATATAATACGCCTCTTTCTTTCCTTTTCTAGTATTTCTCTCTCACTGTAAACTTAATTTGATTTTTCATTTAGCTTCTAAATTAATAACCACCTTTCCATAATTTATGCTTCTGATTCAATGAAATTAAGTTCTAAAGATCAAATTAGTTTCGAAATAACCTCTTTAATTTTCTGAGTATAAGAAGACACACAATAATATTTCAAAACTTTAATGACTGAATTTCTGTGGAGGTAAATTTGCTTCTTATCTCATTTATAAAAACTTTCTTAAGAGAACCAGAACATCATGGACATTTAAAAATCGATTTTTCAATTTTAGTTTTAAAAATAGTGCATATTTTTCTGAATCTAGAAAGGTATGACACTTATATATTCGTTGATAAATTAAAATATGAAAGAAGTAATTGAAAAAAAAGTAAGCAACCGTTTACAAATGTTTATTTTTTTTTTCACTTTTGCTCTAAAGCATAGTTTTATGTATTTAGGTACACTTTAAAAAACCATTGCACTATATAGTTCCAAATTCTTTATACTTCTATACATGATACCTATGCATATAGTGAAGCTTTTTTTTAGTCAAAGTAGTACATAGTTTTTCAAAAAATAGTTTTATGTATAAAAAAGAGGGTGGGAGGGAGTAAAAATTTTCAAAATTACTAAGTTTTAAAGTTTTTAAGGAAACTATGTTATTATTTTACTAAAAAATAGGTTCACTATATGTTGTGCATTGTTTTATAAATACATGTGCAAAAAATATTTTACATGTTTGAACGATACTTTTTTAAAACATGATACCTAAAGATGAGCCTGTATTGTGAGATCTCAATAATTATGTCCAACTTAAATTAAACAGAAAAAAATTATAACTAAAAAATTATTTTTGTATTTCTACAGAATGATTAAAAAAAATATATTTTTATTATATATGATCAAAATTTATTATATATGACCAAAAACAATCTAAGCTCTAAAGGAAATTTTTCAAGATATATGTCCCATAAGCAAAGAGTCTTATTTTAAGCATTTTACTTTTTCGAGTATGTCTTAGTATTCTTAAATTCAATATACGGTGCCAGATCTAAAATAAGTATTGCATATATTTTCGTGAATTTACCGTAGATATAATGTAGAAGTGGTTAAAAAATAATACATTGAATTAATATTTAAAATTTCATACAATAATAATAAAAGTACTGTCATCCTTATAAGTCTTCCTTTACGTACGACATCATTATTTCTGTTTTTAAAACTCAAAGGCTGTTATATTTCCAAAGGAACATTCAATTATAATGCCTGACTACACCGTTTTAACATTGCTAACGAGAAAACTACTAATAGACTTGGAAGATCTACTCTGTGATAATGTGCCAACAAGACAGCTGTGGAGATAATTAATATTTACTACCCGAAGCAATTATTTGACTCTTATTAATTACTGTTAACTTGTGTGGGGTAACAATACAGCAAACATTAACTGTGTTAGCCAGTCTATGTGAAATAACCTCATTTGCACATACCGACTCAATTTTGTGTTAGAGGCTAATTTACTGATCTTCATACACTAGCAGAGAATCAATTTGAATTACACGCTTTGACACGATAGAATCAACGGTTTAATAACATACAAATATGTTTACATGTAGATGTTTAAATTGGTAAACATCGACTCTAGAGTCAGTTGGAATGTATCAATACCGCGGGTCATCTATACAGAATTATCCGCATAAGAAAACTAATTAAAATTATGGGCAATATATACTTAGAAAATATTTTTATTGAGTTACAAAAGGAAATACATTCGGGCCCCGATTTAACGAATTTCGTGATTTAGAGAATTTTTCTTTTTCCCCAATTAAAAGGATAGCTAAAACAGCTATTTAACGAATAATAAACTCTGATTAACGAATTATTTCAGTATACGTGACCATTGGGCGCTGAGGGGCATGTGCAGATGTCTAGATCAGGTAGTTAGTCTGAACTGAGACCCGCTGTGTTTAAGTCCCCAAGCGAGTCTGGAACTCATTTGTCGACCCATTGCAGTAGGGGTGAAAGGCTGATCCGACCTTGCTCATCCCGGGAATAGAACCTGGACCTGTGGTGTGGAACCACTAGATCACTGGGCCTTCAATTATTTCAACACCTGAAAAAAATTATTTATTAGTTTGTATCAGAAAAATTTGATTTTTTCTTCTTTTTCTCTTCTGAAAATAGATCCCCCCCAAATGTCATAACTTTTTTTTGCCTGGAAGAGAAAAAGACTTTTCTTATTTGCTGCGAATTTTGGCGAGAAGGGTTTCAGACTATTATTAGACTTTACAGGTGCAGATGTATCATAAGTGTAACCTTCCGTGTGAGTTTTGAATAGGACAAAAAATCACTTTCTTATCCCATCTCAATAATCAACGTCGGGGATGTTTTAAAATTTTATAGATTATGTTAGATTTGATGACGGACTGTCTATCTGTGTAGCTCAAGATGAAAAATTGTTGATTTGTCGGAGTCAATGAATGATGATTCTAATGCAGAAATTGATAATGAAACGCCTATCAAAACTGTTATCTTTTCTAATGCCTCGTATTGTTTGGAAAGTGTGAAAACATACCTCTCTCTAATCTAGCGGGATGCAACTGACGCAGTATTTTCTTCTCTGCATAAAATCCAAAAAGAACTATTTCGCGAATCAGGAACCAAAAAGGTTGTCAAGTATCTATTAGTCTGTATTTTAAAATTTTCAATTCACCGGTGTGTAATAGTTCACTATTAGTATGTTAAGCTGTTGAATAAAAAGTGTGTAGTCTCTAACTATAGATGTTTTTGTATAGATGCTTTTTATAGAATTTCCAAAGTGAGTGAGTGAGTGAATTTGGGGTTATTGGCGCAAGAGCCAATTTTGGGCTAAACTGCGCCAAAACAACGTTGTTAGTTGGAAAAAAATACGAATATCAAACATAGACAAAATAAAATTAAATATCAAAAGGAAATCAAATCAGCGCATTACAAAAGGAAGTTGAAATCGTGTTAGTAACAATGAATAATGTAATTTTGAATAAATGAAAATAATATAGAAATTTAACTCTGTCTCTTTAAAAAATTTCATCTGTGGTCTAGACAGGAAAGATGAATGGAATGACAAGAGGGAGGGTCGAAAAGAGAAAAGGATCACTAGGGTACCCCGAGGTCATAACACCCGTGTTTACCAAAGACAGTAAACCCCTTAAGAAAAGAAAATTATCACTATGGCACCTTGGAATTGTGACACCCGTACTCACCTAAAGAAGGTCAACCCCCTGAGGAATAGAGTTTTCAAAAAGTGAGCATAAAAAATTTGCCTTTTGCTTGAACCCCGATATAACGAATAACTCAGAATGAACGAACAGAATGCTCGTTTCCAATGAATTCGTAAAATCAGGGTCTGATTGTATATAATTTATCACCAAGGGAAATATTTTATAATAAAAAAATAAGGTGTTCCTTATTTTTTTTCTATTTTACCATAACTTTTAGAATAAAAATCTTTAAAATTCAGATAGAAGTTAACATTATGAAAATTTTGATGTGATTTCAGAACAAGTAAATAAAGAGCAAGTGTAAAGGAATATTGTTTTCGAAAGTGGATGTTTATTATTAAACACATCGTAAAACATTATTATATGCATTGCTTTAAACTATATATATATAAAAGTTTAAGTGAAATTCAGTTACTGATTTGAACATCCGTTTGAGAAGTAGATAATAAATACCTACGGAAACACAAATTTAAAATATATTTTTCGTTTCACACACACAATCAAAATGTATTTATTTACCGTATCAAATAAATTCCTATAATACACATGTGCAATTTATATGTAAAAATAGAACAATATTTGTGTGGGTGTGTACGTAACACATTTGTGAATAAATCAATGGATGTCATAGATCGTATGTAATGCATGTTCCTTTTCTGTTTTTATAGAGGGGAAAAAAGTCTGAATAATTTCAATATTTATAACTACCCCCCAAGATACGTACAGAAGGAATGTTTGCTTAAGAAATTTTAGGAAAACATTCATAAAATAAAAATTCAGACAATGGAAACATTTTTTAAAAAAAGAGCGCACAAAAAAAAGACTTAAAAATTGTTTTATGTAATTTTTTCACGGTCTAATTTCTTTCACCTAATATATTTATAAAAAATTATTTCTACGTTAATGAGGTTGAATAACAAAATTGTTTTGGGAAGAATAACAACAATCATGTGTGCCAGTGGTTCTAAGACTGGGATCCGTGGAACCCCGAGGGTTCTTAGTGCCTTTTTAAGGGGTCCGCAAAGGTGTCTCATTTAATGTTAAGATCTTTCTCTCTTACAGAGTTGAAAGGCCTCGTGGAAAAATTGAAAGATGTGCTATTCTAGACCAGATAGCTAAATTTTCCGAATGAAAAACTACTGGAACGCGTATTCCAATTAATTGATTCAGTTTTTCCAAACTGCTTATTTATATGAAAGAACATTTTCAGATCTTCTTTATCCGAAAAAATAAGTAAAAAAAACCGTCTGGAAAGAGTAGAACGCAGGAATTGAGTTTGCAGATTTTAAATATTTTACACTTGATATAACAGTATTTGTAAAAAAAAATGTGTTACCATCCTTCTCATTAAGAATTTTAATTCACACAGTTTAGTTGAAATTAGTATTTAAAAAATTATTAGATGTTTACTGTTTTCTTAAGGGGAAAAAAGTGCTAAAAAGTTTTCATCAGTAGCAGGGGCAGTTTCAGAATTATTAAAGAATCTTTAAATGATTCAGCTATGTGTTGAGAGTCAGAAAGAGTGTTCAAAATCTTGTGGGGTCCGCGATGTCAGGCTGACACATATAGGGAGGCTACGGCGATATAAAGTTTAAGAACCACTGTGTGTGATTTCTTTATATGTACTTGATTTTTGAATCATTAAATAGAAGATAATCATAATTTACAATTTGTGATAAAAGGGTTTGTCTTTAGTTACACAATAACTCCATTTCATCCAAAAAAATTAGCTTAACGAACTTATGAACGAAAAAGACCCCAAATTTTAAATCGAATTTTTAATCAAACTGAAAAAAAAAGAGTACATTATTAAACGAATTAATTCGGTGATATCAATGCGAATTGCTAGTATTGATGCGAAGCCTTTTATTGTTATTATTCGATAAAGTAACCCAGGTTCGGTATTCGTAAATCGCATCATGGCCAAAGTTAAATAATATAAAGAATTCTCTAAAATTAACCACTCGTTATGTTTAAAGTACAGCCAAATTTATTGTTGCATAATTAAAAAGATTTAGCTTTACAAAGCACAATTAAAAGGATTTAAGTTTTACAAAACACGAAGATCAATAAAAAAAAAGAACTTAGCTTGAGAAAGAGGAAGTGCTGATGACGGGAGTGGGGCATGCCCGGCGCTTGGTGGTCCAGTGGTGTTCCAACATTAGTGTCTGCAAGTCTGGGAGAGCGCCTCTGTCGAAAATTCGGTTGCGTTGCCTTTTATTCCGCACCTCATCACCCAAATATCCCGGAGTCGAACTATTTGCTGTTTCCTGGATTTTGTCTCTGATTGGACAAAACTGCCAACGCAATAATACATGACGTTGAATTTATGCGTTCACTGAACTCAGAAAAGCGCGGGAATATTTTGACACTCTCCACCGAAGGAATTTTACCACTTCTGGTCAAGGACTCGTATAAAACCTTCTAGAAAGCAAGGGAGGATTTCTAAGACCATGGACAACTCCCGGCCTCCCATCAGTATTTAGCATTAACCGAGATAATAAAATAAGAATATTTCAAATTTACTGTCCAAATTTCTAACATAAAATTGGATAGCTATGTTTCTGTATGATTTCAATTTATTCGAAACTTCTAAAAATAAAAAAAAATCACAGAGCATAAACATTACTCAGCACTTCCTTTATTATACATATACTACATAAAAATAGGATGTAAATCAGACATTCACACTACAATTTCCAAATCAAAGTCTGAAATATGTAAAATTATTTTTCTTACAAATTCCATTCTTTTTCAACATTTATAGAAACAACTATTGGTTAATATAAGGGGGAATAAACTACAACCATATGATAATAATTACAATGATTTATTAAGAATGAAATAATTAATGATACGTTAAACACTAAAGGAGAATGTCTTTCTCTTACGTTTAGTCTCGTCTCTATGTGTCCTTCTGAGTGGTTTTCCGTGCAGTGCATCGTCGGACACTTTTGGCGGGGTATGACGTCACTGAGTATTGCTCCACTCGACGTAACAGTGGGAGGGGGATACGACAGAGCACATATCGAATCCTACAATATGTTACACAAAATATTAGGAAAAAACTGTAATAGAGTCTTAGAAATAAATAAAAAATTTGATTTTCTATCATATGATTCTTCTTATAAATATGTACAGGGTGTACCAAAATAGCGCTCAAACGCCGAACAGTCAGATTCCTGGTTGAGAGTACATAAAAAAATGCCCAAAGAACCTTACCTGTACCACTCACAGTTTACGAGAAAAATACGGTAAATGATGATGAATGAAAAATGATGCATTCATAAAGATGGTTCGTGATGGGCTCTAGCACATTTCTATGCTCATGTGCGTGATTCGCTGGATATGACTTACCAGGCCCATTGGATTGGACGTGGGACTCCGGTTCTGTGGCTGCCAAATTTGCCAGGTCTCACACCGTTGCATTGTTTTTCGTTTGGAGCAATCTCAAGGAGTTGGTGGAAATAAACGAGTGACAAAACAAACGGACCTTGTGGCTCATCTACATGTTGCTTGTACTTAGGTGGACATCGCGCTGCTGTGACATATGCACTTATCCGTTCCAAGGCACGTTCAAGCCAGCCTCAATGTGCACGGTGGACATTTTGATCATCTACCTTTATAAATATTTGCAAATACTGTTGTTGATGGGTCCAATACGATGTTTTTTCCTTGCACTAGCTGTGACGTCATACGTTGTTTTTGGTATTTTTCTCGTAACTTTTGGATTGTACAGGTACAGTTCTTGGTGCATTCTTTCTGTACTCTCTACGAGGAATCTAGCTGTGCAGGGATTGTGTGCTATACTTTCAGACACCCTGTATAATTAATAATTAACGATATTTCTCGTATATGAGTAACAACTTTAAAGAATTTTAATCAAATTTAAAAAGAGTTTTCACAGAGTACCGGTTTATACATTGAGAGCGTGGGTTGGGCACCCAGGGGACCGAATAAGCTGGACATAGTCAGATTTTCTGGTTATAAATTTTGATCCTCCAGTACCAAGGGGGCCTGTACACCTTTTATGCCCAGGGCCCGAATTGAACTGAAATTAGCATTATTTTCAACTATTTTATTTCAAAAAATATCTTACATTTTCAGAAGAATCTATCTCTAATAAAGGGACTGCTTTTTTAAATATGTCTACTAAATCAAAAGTTTTAGTGAGCTGAAGTTGTAAATTAGTAATGTTTAGCATTTTTCAATACTTTTAGAATAAATTCTTCCATTACTTTACTAAATATCGTCAAATAATTGCCATGTCTTTTAGTTCACTCTCTATGTCAGTGTTTCTCAAATTGTGGGGCACTAGCATATTGAAAATAAAATGTTTAAGAAATAATTTTTTGGAATGAAGTAAAACAAAATGCTTTCTGACATAATAAAAAATACACATTTACACTGATATAATTTATTTTTATCATCTGGAGATCACCAAAAATAAAATATTCCACTTCAAACGTTCATTAGCTATCTCTAGCTAAAATAAGACATTTTGTTTGCTTTACTGCAATCCCAAGATGAGAGATTTTTTATTACGTTTCTTTTAACCCTAAAATACTACTTTTGATTATCATATATTTGACCGTCAAACTTACTGGTATGTTTCACTCCGTCTCTTTTTCTTTTAGGAAAGTTGTAAATAATATTTTTCTGTTGCTTTTTTTCCATGTGAATGAGTTTTATGATATATGGATAAGCATATTGAGCAATTTGAAGGATTATTTGGCGAAGATGTATTTTTATGAGTTTTCTGAAACATATAATGCATAATGAAAAATGTTTTACACAATTATTTTTTAGAAGTGACATTGATATTTTTATATTCAACATGGGAGCGGTCGCATGACGAGCAGGGTCAACCCAGGCTCACGAAATCGTTAATTCTGGGAAAACTGTTCATTTGTTAACAGTGACCTTGACAGTACCCTCCTATTAGACAGTCTTAATGGAAACTAAAATGAATTTGTCACAAATATGCCTCTTTTTTTAGAGTGGTAAACGTTTGTTTACAATCAAGCTACTAGTTTTGATCGAGTTCCCTGCGCGACCACTTTTGTTCAAAAAAATTTTCTATGAACATGCTACACTTTCCCCATGAACAATTTTAGAATTTTGATTGCTGTGTTGTATGACTTATTATGGTTTATAAATGTAAATGAGCAGAATATAAAAAATAGACATCTGTGATCTCTGTTAAAGGAAGTTGAAACTGATCAAGTAATTAAAGAACCTGCTGAAATAATGAATAGTAATCAAGATAGCGAAAGTAAATATGAGAAAAGAGATAGACATGAAACGCTTGAGTTGAATTGAAATTTTCGAATGCTGCCTAAAGAACTCTATGAAGAAAACTATTAAGCCATAAATGAAGCACTTCGCCTTGTCAAAAAGACACAAGGAAGAAAAAGTTCGAAATTCTATTTGTAGATCATGAAACGACAGCAAAACTACAATAACTTGAACAAAATATGACAGTTTTGCTGGAAAATAACGTTCCTGCATTGTTAGCGAAAAGTGTATGTGATTTATGTCCTTTATTAATAGCAAGCAGATTTGGAACATTTTCTTTAGTTTTATTTGATTTTTTCTCAAAAATTCAAAGAAAAATTGAAAAGTCCTTGAAAGTAGGTAAGTATATTTTCTCTTATTTAAATTATTCACTGGAATTGTGATTTTTATCTATATAGTAAAAATAATTATAAAATAAATAAGAGTTTCAAAACAAACTAAAAAAACACGCTTTTATAGTGAATCGAACTAAAAAGTAATATATACATATATATATTATTTAAAAGTAACATGTACAAAATTTAATACTTATCTTGTTAATTTGTACGGTATATAATTGTGATCGTACTGTAGCTTTAGCGCCAAAGTGCATTATTATTGCACACAATTCATTATTATTCTAAGGGGGGGAGGGCGTGATAAAAATTATGATTGAAAATTGGGTCGCGAGTAGTGAAAGTTTGAGAACCAATAGTCTAGATGGTAGTATTCAAAAAAAATGTGTAGAATTTTTTATTCTACTATCTTTATAGGTTCTTGAGGCATCACTTTTGAGATATCATGAACTTTACAAAAATAAAAGTTTGTGAAAAATACGCTCTAATATCAAAAACGGTTTGTTTTGAAAAGTGTTGTGTCTCTCTTTTTAAACATGTTTCTATTCTACAATCAAACCAAACAACTTTATAGAGTTAAATTTTTGAGTTCTAAAATGCTAAAATAAAAAGCATTATGATTTTTGACATACAAAGGTAATTTTGAACGCATTTAAAAACCTTATAGAAAAATATTATATTCCACAAACAAACAATGATTCCAATGACAGTATTTTAGCAATACATCAACCAAAAAAAGCCAAATTTAACATGACTTACTTTAGGTACATATTTTGTGCTCCTTTCTTTTTTCTTTATAATTAATTCAATGTTCATTCAGAGAAAAATTATTCTAAAGATATTGAAATTATTCATTATAATAACAAAAACTAAAATATCTGCTAATATTTCAATTCGTAAATATTTTTTTCTGTTCTTCAAAAAATTTAAATGCATATTGATAAAAGAGGAAAATAAATAAAAAATTTTATCAAATACTGTACAAAATTATTTTATGCATAAATCAATTCTACTTTTTATTTAGAACTTAAAAAATGGAGTACTTTTATAACTATATATATATATATATATATATATATATATATATATATATATATATATTTTTAGAATATGTATTTCTTTCTTCATTTTGAATTTAAATAAATACGCTTTTTCTAATAATAACTATTCTCATTACTATATTCAAAAATGTGTATTGAAGTATCTGCATGGTTTATAGAAGAAAGTCACTTATCAAGTCAAATATTGCTCTTACAATTAGAAAGGAGGTTTTGTAACAACGACATTCAAAAACCTCTTTACTTCAATTTCAAAATTAATGTCTGCATCGTTTCCCAAAGTTTAAATTGGAAATAATATTGTTTTTAATTAAATCATTTCTTACCCAGACAGAATCAAATAATAGTAACAACAATAATTACTAAACCTGAGCAAATTCACACGAAATTGAACAAAAAAAATGAAACTATGATATAGAAATAGTAATCATATTACAGAATCTAGACTCATAAATTGTATAACTTGCTTAATTCCAGAGTTTTAACTGAAGAAAGTTAAAAATCACAGAAAATGAGCCAAAATTAACATATAAGCAATTAGCTTATTTAATTAGATAAATTGACAACATTCTAAGTTTGAAAGGTAGAATTCAAGCAAGTATTAACATGAACAACTATTTAATTATTCTATTTTCATTCAACTTAAGATAAACAGAATAATTAAGTAACTTCAGTAGCTATTAGTAAGATTATGCAGTTTACAACTAAATAATTCACGAAGTTGTAAATTATCTTGCGTCTGAAATGTCGTATTCAAAGCTAAATCTGCGTCACAATTACAACAGTGGTAGAGAATAACTGTTTAAGGATTTGTTCTTTTCAAAACATGAATATCTCTTCCCAATAGTATACGAAAGCATGTTTGAGAACTGGTATAGAAAATGCAATTCACCTACACTCTTAGTATATTTGAGCATAAATTACTTTGAAATCACTAGAAGAAGAATCTACAGAAAACAACAGTCATGTATAAAATTAGATAACTAAAACTAAGAGATAGTCTCAGGAAAAAGAAGTGAGAAAATTGAGACTAATTCATGAGCCTGAATGACTTTTATGTATTTAGCTTTTGTACAATACTTTTCACAATGTACAGTTGAACTATTTCCAAGCTAAGAAATTTTAATCAGGATTTCAATTATTACACTGGATCTGAAATTAAGCATGAGAAGAGATTGATGCATTGATTTTTTCAGTGATAACTAAGCATTTCTATTTCCTATAAATAAATAAAATAAATTACATAAATTTTAATTACATAAATTTCAATTATTCATCATTAAAATTTTATGTAATATTTTATAATGTTCTTATTCAAACAAACAACAACATTCCTCACATCAGCAGAGATCTTCACACATCACTTCAGGAAAAAAATAATTATAATTTATTACATTATGGTTCTGTTACACATTATTATTAATAAAGACACTCTAATATTGTTATTTACATATTATCATTTAAATACCCGAAAGAGAAGCACGTGAACAACAGGATGGTTCTGGATTGAGTCCTAAGACAAGCCATGGTTATGTTTATCCAATACAGTCAATGTTGCAAGTGTGTCACACGGTCCAATGAGCTAAACTCATGTGACGTCATGGTCACATGATAATGATAACCCCGTGATTCTAGCCAATCAGTTCAAAAATTCGCGTGCCGTCATGATCACATGATAAAAGCAATCTTGTGTTTCCAGCTAATCAGTTCATTCGCTTCGTAGTTGCCAACCTTTGCTCTTTGCAGAAACTTTCTCTTAAAAAATGCATGTATACAAGCTATATTTTATTTAAAAGTAAATAAAATAATTTTTTTTAGTTTTAAAAAATATTTTAAAAAATATTTTTAAAGACATTTATAAACATATGTATGCAATCATTAAATTTTAAATTCTATCTAAGTTTTGCAAATAGAATGAATGACAAGAACACTTAGTTTGATATCTGTTTTGAATTCAATGGGGAATGTTTGTCTTTATCATGTGAGTGTCATGAATTGAATCTAAACGCCACGTCAGTGGAATACTGCACATCGCAAAAAGTGGCATCGTGGATTGAGATGTCATCGCTTCGTATAAAAGGTTTTTTCTAGTTCGTGTTCAGAATTGTAGGATAGCCCAATGGTTTGCGGATGATGTACTGCAACCTATGAGCCTGTATCTCCTATTTTAGTGCATTTGGGGTTTTTTATTGTAACTAATTTGTTTCCTTCATATTTTTGACCTCCACCTCTTTACCTTCCTTAGGTAAGTAAGGATAAATATTTTATTATTACAAAATACATAATGCTTAGAATAGCATGCTGAATCTGGCTCCTGCAGTATTTGACACAAACCAAAAATAGGAATCAAAGACTATAATGCAGTTCCTGATTCAACTCCTGTTTTAAATTTCAGAATTGAAAGTCATGTGTCCAATTATATTTCATGTTTTATATCATGTATGTAATTCTTTGTATTATGTTTGATATAATTTCACACGTCTCGTCTTCTCTTTTTCTCCTGAAGATCATTTTAATCAGGTCTGCAAGCCAGAACTGAACCAAAAAAAATATCGGTTTATTTCGGTTCAATATATTTCCATTCCTTTTGTTACCGTAATCAACTTATCAATATTTTCTAATTTAATGTCAATCATATAATTATATTATCATCATTACATGTACATTGCTCTCGATTTTCGATTTTGATGTCCACCACTGATTTCCAGTTTCTTTCTTCGCATGAAACTATTTGCATAAGGCAAATTTATTTCAGCTGAATGAAATAGAAGTATAGATGATTCCTTAAGAAAAAATATCAAATAGTCTACCAATGGAAAAAATAATAATTTTTTTTAATATGACAGAATTGTATTTTTTTTATGATAGAGAAGTATATTTTTCGTACAAATAAGAATATAAATAACATAAAATTATTCATTCGATATATATCTATAAATCGGTATACATATATATGAATGGATCTTTATGAAATAGCATTACTCCGACACCATTCAACCGATCACTACGAACATTGGCATGTATATGTATATTTTTATGGAGAAGGTTTTTGTGCTTTCCTCTTTGTTGTAGATCCCCACCAGGTGGCAATACAGCATTTCAATTTCTGCACCGTTCAATGAATCGCCAACTTGCCGACATGGTTGCCAAGAACAGAGAAATTTCTTGCGGATATTGTCTCCTTTATCTCTATGTATAAAAATGGATGTTTGTACAAATTACCTTGCTTCACTCTGATACCGTTCTACCGATCCCTATGAACATTGGCATATGTATGTATATTTTTATTGAGAAGGTTTTTGTTCTTTCTTCTCTGTTGTAGATTCTCACCAAGTGGCACTACAGCTTATCTGCACCGTTCAATCAATTGCAAGTTGCCAACATGTCACTTAGTTTCTATTTTACCGCCATTATAATGTAAGAAACGGTTTTGCTTGTGAATATTACAATTTTAACATAAAATAAATTGAACAGAAAGTAATATTATCGTATTGTACATCCAGATATAAATTATTTAGACTATTTTAAGCGTTCATTACACAAAACTTATAACAATGTATTACTTTGGCTTAACAGAGATCAGCTTAGGAAGATGTTTTCTAAAATCGAACCAAAAGAGAATTACGGGGTGTTATAAATCAAACAAATCCTTTTTATCAACTATTAGACCTTCAGAATTAAAAATTAATTAATATGTTTTTTCTGTTCAATGAAATATTCAAAGATAATTTTTTTTGTTTAATATTTGAAATTCACATAAAATTAACTCATTAAAAACTTTTATGCCTCAATCTGTATTGTTTAATTTTTCAATTCACCCGTACAAAGAACGGGTACACCAGCTAGTATATACACTCATGTCCATAACTTAAGAAAAAAGAAGTTCAGGCAAAGAAAGAGACAGAAGCAAAACAAATTTGACTTATTTGTTAATTCTATTTATTAAACAAAAGGTAAAGAGCAAAAAAGATGCTATATGTTTGACATTAATAAAAGTTGCGATTTTACTCAATGGAGCAAATTAAAAAAAACCTATTTACAAAAAACAGTATAACAGGGTTAGTATGGTGATTAATACGGACTATGTCTCCCGGATGATGCAATAAAGGCCTTACAACGCCTAGGCATGCCGAGTATCAAATTATCAATCTGATCTTGGGGAATAATACACCACTCATCAAGCAATGCCCTCCGAAGTTCCGGTAGACAGGTGGGAGGGGGCTGACGGGCTGCTATTCGTGCGTTAAGCATATCCCACACATGCTCTATTGGAATCAAGTCCGGTGAGTATGCTGGCCAATCCATACGGGTGATATCCTCCGATTGAAGGAATCGTCTACAATGTTTGCACGGTGAGGACGGGCGTTGTCATCCATAAACAGAAATTCAGTACCCATGGTGCCCCGAAACAAACGTACATGTTGTTCCAGAATGACATCCCGATAGATGTGGCCTGTCATCGTTACACTCTGAACAAGCAGGTCAGTTCTGGAACCAAGAATAATTCCTCCCCAAACGAGCCATCCTGCACCACCGTAACGGTGTCGTTCAATGGTGTTCTCTTGGAGGTAACGGGTACCTGGCGCACTCCATATTAAAGTCCGGCGAGAATCAGACTGCAAACTAAACCTAGACTCGTCGGCAAACATCACACAAGACTACTGTTGTGATGTCCACAATGCATGCTCTCTACTCCAAGTTAATCGCAGGCGACACTGTGTTGCGGTAAGTGGAACACATCTGACAGGCCTACGAGCATATAGATCAATGTGCCCTAAGCGTCTGTACCAGGTCTGCCTTGAAATTGTCGTACCGATAGCTGAAGAGAGCTGACGAGACAGGTCTGATGCTGTGCTCCGTTTGTTTCTTTTGGCAGTAACTGCCAAATATACCGGTCCTTATTCGGCGTTGTAACTCGGGGACGACTTGTGCTGTAACATCTACTCACATTACCATCATATTGGAATCGTTGCCAAAGCCTGGAGATGACACTCTGGGCGGTTCCAAGTTCCTCGGATACTTCCAGCTGGGTACGTCCACATTCCAGTCGTCTAATAGTTCTACCACGTAAAAAATCATCCAAATGCTTCCTTTGTGCCATCACTATGCATTTATTGCACTGAAAGGCTTTTAAAGCGCTTGTGAACAATTTTACTTCTTTGCCACCATTCCTTATATACCCCTCTCTTACACTCTCGTCATTGTGACGTACTATCCCCGCCATCTGGTGGTTTCCTGAAATTTCATATCCTTCTTCAAGATGTGTGTGATAATTCTACAGGTGAAATTTTTATTTTACAGTTCAATTTCTGTGTGATTCTGAATTATCCTTGATTTATGGACATGAGTGTATATGTGGGGATCTTGTCAGAGATGGCACTTCGTTTATTTTTAATTATATATTAAATACTTGTACTTATTTATATTTATTTACGTCACATCATTATATAGTTCGTTACTAAAATGTCCTTCAACGTCCTAACACACGTTGCGATGGCGTCTTTGCTTCTCGTCTTTTACAATGGCGTCGACATCGTCCCTATTAGGCATCTTCCAGCGTCTAACGACTGTCAGGCTCCCAGAGCACTCAGAATGCTCATGAGCATGAGGAGTAGAATTATTGGAGTAGCTTGGATTTAGCAGCTGGCACCATATATATACACTGGTGTGCAAAAATTAAGGACGAGACAGTTTTTTCAATATAACTTTGTACAAAAGCTTTCCAAATCAACACATTTAATACCGTAAGATCCCCAATACGTAAGGACATGTGTAATGTAAGCAACACTTACTAAAAGAGAAATCAGAGGGATAAAAAGAAGCTTGATTGAAAAAGTAGCATGGAGCGCAATGCGACTGAAGGCCGAAACATCCCTGTGATGGGTGTCCAGCAAGAAACATCCGGTCTTTAGTAGGGGTTTTGATCTCCCCTGACTGCTAGGCAGGTTTCACAGCGTCTGCCCATGCTGAGAATGAGGGGGTCAATGAGTTGTTGAGGCATTGCTGCCCATTCGTCTTGCAGCGCCAATCGAAGCTCCCGAATCGTTACTGGTGGTAAGGTACGAGCTACCAAGCATCTGCCTAGAAAATCCCATACATGCTCGATGGGATTGAGATCCGGAGATCGTGCCGGCCAATCCATACGTTCAATATCCTCACTTTCTAAGAGCTGTTCGGCAGCTACTGTGCGATGGCATGGTGCATTGTCGTCCATGAAAAGGAACTGCAGACTTATAGCGCCTCTAAAAAGACGCACATACGGAAGAAGAATCTCGTTACAATAACGGGTCCCGTTGACTGAACCTGCGTCGAAGATGTGAAGGTCTGTACGACTGCCAAGCATTATGCCTCCCCAAACGAGAACACCGCGACCTCCATACCTGTCCCTTTTAATGATGTTCGAGGGATGATTGCGGCTTCCCCGCTCTCTCCAGATGAGTATGCGATGAGAATCGCTACTCAAACTAAATCTGCTCTCATCTGTAAAGAGTACTCGTCCTCATTCATTGTCTCTCTAATTCCGGTGTTCCCGGCACCACAGAGAACGCCTTCTCCGATGGGCAGGCGTTAAAGGTACACACTGTACAGGGCGTCGTACAAACAGACCACCACCGTGCAGTCTTCTGGCCACGGTAAAACGCGATATCGGTCGTCCAGTCACCTGTGTCGTGTGTCTAGCGATTTCTCCCGCTGTCTGCCACCTGTTTCTTCTGGCCTGTAAGACAATGTACCGGTCATCTGCGGGTGTGGTTCCTCGTGGACGACCACTACTGAACCCCGGATAGCTGTTCCTGTAGTTTGAAATTGTCTCCAAAGTCGTCCTGAGCAACGATCCTGTCAGCAAACTTTCGTGGCCGCGGTAGCCGAGTGGTATAGGCATCGGATCGTGGCTGGCTTTGTCACGAGTTCCACCACCCCGCCGTGTCAGCGATGCACGCTAAATCTGTCGAGAGCTGAAACGTCCTCCCGTTGGTGTGGTGTGGTAGTTAGGAGAGGGGGTGCCAGCTCAGGTGTCGTCCACGTCACTCCCATGGTTCAAAATTACGTGGTCCGTCGCCAAAAGCCCTCGTGCAGCTGAACAGTGCGACGTTAATCTTCACTCACTCACTCCTCCAACTTCTCTCCCCAATGATTCGACCTCGGTAAAAACATCCAGATGTCGTCTAACAGATTGATTATTCGCCATTTCTCGCTGAGGCAGCAACTCGGTGTGATTTTAACTGCTATACGGCGTGCAATCTCTTTGCCAGAAATACTGATCTTACACCGACAACATGCTTTATACTACTCAGACACTCCCCCATTACGTCTACCTGCATATCTGTGCATGTGCTACCGTACATCACCTTACTTAATCTCCTGATTGGTCTTTCTGTCCGCTCTGCCTCTTCGTTCTGCTGATATGCTAATTTTTCGACTTCGTCCTTAATTTTTTCACACCAGTGTATATATGTATATATTTAGTACAACCCTAACGAAAAAAATTACAGTTCGAGAAGACCTGATTTTAATAGTTACGCAATGTATTATTTTTTAAGTGATTTTAATAAATTTTGACTTTGAAACATGTGTGACAATTATTTTGAATCGGTTTTTAAAATTTTACTGTATTTTCTGTAAATGTTTCTGAGCATAACTTAATTAAATTCTTATGATGTTATGAGAAATGAGTTATAAGAACTATTACCTACTCTCACTTATGATTTTATTTTATTCTTATATATTTATAACGTATGCACATGAACGAAAAGCCCCGTGAGTAATAAAATCCATTTTTGTGGAAAGAGTTCTTAGCAAAGTTTTTCAATGACACAAGGAATCCAAGAGCTCCTTAGTAGGGATAGTAATATCGGACGAAAGTTCAATACCGGTATTCGGAATTTTTTTTATTTTAATACCAGAAGTAGATATTTTAGAAAAAGAAAGAAAACACATGTGTTCCTTTGTTTTATATTTGTCAGTTTTATTAGAGAACGTAAATATTACAACAAATCAATCGTAACTTATATAACCGATATATCAAGAATCACAAAAAAAGGAACATCTTACTTTTTTAAATCATTAAAAAATGTAAATATCACTATTCAGTCTGCAGTCCACTTACAAATTTTTTAAATATGATCTTAAAAAACATAATGCATCTCTCTCAATTGTACTGTCATTAAGCCTGGAACGTAATTTGTGCAAAAAATACCAGCTGCCAAAAACTCTATTTCGGCTTCTACGCTAGTTGGTGGTAATGCCAAGAGTTATTAAACTCTTGAAAGTTTTTTACATTTTCTTTTCATCATATAAATAATGAAACCAAACCTTAGTGTTTACAACTGATTTTTTATGTTCTTTAAAGTTATTCATTATTATGATTTATCATTTATGAGTAAAAAACAATGAATCTGAAAAATGTCTGGAACCCTAAAACATGATATGCAAATACAATGTGAATAACAAACTCACCAATTTAAAAAATATCGAAGTATTATGCACTTTCTTCACAACTACAACCTTCTTTTTACAGATACGAATATCAGACTATGAATTCTGCGCGTGGGCAGTATCGCTCTGAGCTTTAATAAGATAGTTTTGACCCACCTCCTTGGATGATTCACGTCTTTTATCACTTCTCTTGATTTTACGATACAACTTTATATTCTCAATCTAATTAATTTCGCCCATAAGGGAGGCATAAAAACAAAAACATATACTATTTTGTGATGTGGGCGTTTCCAAAACATATATTGGAGATAATTTAAAGAATTTCTAGTAAATACCGAAAAAACGGTATTTACACTTGTGAATGCCGGAATTATAAAATTGTACAAATGGCTCAAATTACCGGTATTCGGTATCTCGACATACCGGTATTGCAATATCTACTCCTTAGTTTAAATCTTCTCCCTGAATTAAGAGCAGGAAACATTTATCAGATTGAAAAAGTGAAAAAGAATTGAAAAGCAACAATGCGAAGAACCAAACTAATCGTTGTTTATTCCCATCCTTAAACTGTACCATTTCTCGTTTCGTTTTTTTCTTCATTCCAAACTCATGAAAATAAGGTTTTCGCATATGAAAGAGAACACGTTAAGAAAAGAGTCGTTTTTAGGTTTTTCTAAGAACACTATTATTGTTCCATAAAACTTCGCATGAGGATCCTTATCGGCTGATTTATGGAAGTGGAACTAACAGAGCTCTGTTGAAGGCTCCGAGTTCTCCTAGTTCATTTTTTACTCCATAAAATTGGGTTTCTGTGGCGTTTACGTATAGTCCATTAATTTAACAAGCCGTTTTTTACCACTTCTAACAATCTATTTCGTGGGTTTTTTTCCCCGGATTGTCATCTAATTCTCGAATTACTCTTCGAGTTTTCCGTCGATAATTTATGATAAGGACAATTTTCGCTTCCAGGATTCAGTTAGTGTTGATGTAAAAATACGATTTCGGTTTGCTGGAGCGAGGTATTATAAAGAAATTAAATTGTGAATGAAATGGATTTTGTTTTCCATTGCTCATAATAAGTTTTTACCGGAAATTTAAAGTAAAAATTACATTCATATAACCTATGTAATATATTAGTATTTTTCTTCAAAAAAATAATGCAATCCCAGTGTATAAGTGTAATATGAGTAATAAAAATGTATTTTTAAAAATTAAGGAAATCCATCATGTTTAAATTTATCTATCGTAAAATCCGGCATAGAACGCGCACCTATATTTAAAAGCTACATTTTTTAATTTTTAGGTAGATTCCCCGTATAACGCACACCCCCTTTTTCGTGAAGAAATCTGTAATGCTAGTATACAATGCTCTTGTGTTTTGAAGTCATTTATTTAAGGTATTATCCCAAGCTTTTTGAAAAAATAGTATACTTCTAAAACTACAACTCTTTTAGTTCATAAGGCATGTCATTTCTTTTAAATAAACAGTATTTCGATATGTATAGAAGTAGGTTTGTTTTTATGCTCATCTATTTTGTTATATTTAAAGCTATCGTTTTTATACCCGCTGTATAACGCGCACCCTTAAATTTCGATCTAATTTTTGGTGTTAAAAGTGCGCGTTATACGCCAAATTTTACGGTAAATTTTAAAAGTATCTAATTTTTGATGTTAAAAGTGCGCGTTATACGCCAAATTTTACGGTAAATTTTAAAAGTATCTAATTTTTGGTGTTAAAAAGGCGCGTTATACGCCAAATTTTACGGTAAATTTTAAAAGTAACTTCGATATTCAAAATATCGCTAAATTTCATCATTTTTGAATTTTGAAAACAAAACTAATAATGTATAGTTATGAAAAAAAGACCGTGTCAAAAAAGACCGACAGCGGACGGTGGAAGACATTCGGATAATTTTGGACATTAGTCGTGGTACTCTTAAGCTATCTTGACAAAGCATCTGAAGTTCCTGAAATTCTGTGTGCATAGGGTTACCCACCACCTAAAGGAGGAGCTGAAGTTAACAGAGTGTCCTCATCTTCGCAGCATCTGGAACAGTATCACATTGAAGAATACCGTTGATTGATTGATTGAATATTAACGTCGCACTGTTCAGCTACACGAGGGCTTTTGGCGACGGACCACGTAATTTTGAACCATGGTCAAGTGCCGTGGACAACACCTGAGCTGGTACCCCCCTCTCTTAGCTACCACACCACACCAACGGGAGGACGTTTCAGCTCTCGACAGATTTAGCGTGCATCGCTGCCCTACACGGCGGGTCTTTAGTGGTACTGGGCTCGAACTCGTGACAAAGCAAGCCACGATCCGATACCTATACCACTCGGCTACCGCGGCCTTGAAAAATACCGTATACTCTCTTGTATTGTAAAAGAGATGAAGCATAGTGTGATCAATTTGAGTCGGAGAGTAAGTGTTCAAAGCCAGCAATGGAAGCTTATGGATTCCTCCCCTCGAAAAAAATCCAAACCCAAGCACTTAGCTACGGCAGTACTTCTCAAACGTTCTATGTTTGCGACCCAATATTCAATCATAATTTGCAATATATCGCGCCCCCTCCATACAATATAATGATGTATTAAATTCAATAATACTATACTTTGACGCTAAGCCTACAATACGACTTTAACATCTTAAGTCCTTACGACGTATATAAACGTCTCGCTCAGCCAGTGTGTTAACTCCCCGGACGTATATATACGATTTTCCGAAGTATTATCTTTTCTGTGAACTGCTATCCTTAAAATTATTCCGAATGTTTTGGAAAGCAATAAAAGGACCTTGATAGTGTTTGCGAAGGATTTACTTGTTTCAAAGGATTTTTGATTATTTATTACTTTTCTACCCGCCCGCCTCCTTCAATACACCACATACGTGCTAAACGGTTAGCATTGGGGAACGAATCGCGTAATTTTTAATTGGCATTTAAAGGATTAATTATATGAACCGTACAAATTATTTAGATAAATGATAATGTTGGCATATAATTTTATATATGACAAATCCAAGGGGGGGTCACTGGTATTTTTTAAACTTGTCCGTAACTTAGTATTGTTAAATTAATTATATAAAATAGATTGATGAGTACTGATACATTTATTAGAGTATTATAGTGTAAATGAGTATTTTATTTTTATTATGTTAGAATGTATTTGTTTACTTTCAGTAAGCTAATAATTTGTTTAAATAATCTTTTGTTTTCGACTTTCAGTATGCTCTCGCCCCCCTCGTAGGGTTATCACGCCCCCTAGGGGGCACACCCCACAGTTTGAGAAACCCTGATCGACGGGAAATACATAGGTACTTTTTTCTTTGACTGCAAGAGCCCTCTACTTATTGAGTTTCTGAAAGATGGCACCACGATTAACGCAAACGGGGCATAAAAACTAAAAAAACTTAAAGCATACCACACTCTCCAAAATCCCAGGAAAGTCGACAGACAGCGTTCTTCTGTTGCTGGATAATACCTGCAAACAGTTTGCCAAGAATGTTAAGACCACACTGCAAATATTTTGCTGGAACATCGACCACACACACACAGTCCAGATATCTCCCTATACGATTTTTACATTTTTAATGCTCTAAAGAAAAGCATTTGAGACCATCGATTTGCTTCAGACAAAGAGTTGTGTGCCTGGCTCTGTATTCCATAAATATTTTAATATATTATTAATCTATAGAATGTATAGAATATTATATATTTTATTTAATTATGGCTCTGTATTCTGTAAATATTTTTACATGAAGACATAAATCATCATGTCTCACAGGGGAATAAATGCATTAACACACTTATAGTAACAATATTTGAACAATTTACTTACATTTTCCTATTTTTTTCGTTTGCTCTTTATTGTCCTTTATATGTATATATCCCGTATTTGAATCTAAGCCACCATCGATTCTAAGCCACACCCCTAATTCTCAACAAGATTTAGTAAGTATAAATAATACATAATGTAAAATGGTTTATCGAGGTACAGTTTTACAAAATTAAAATAAACTTAAAATGAGAGCTTATTAAAAAAAGTGAATAACTAGTTGCTTTATCAGTATTATAAACTTTTAAATTCATACATGAACCTGTTATTGCTCTCTAAATACCCCATCCAACAATTTTTTTCCTCCAATTCTAAGCAGCACCCAATTTTCAATAGCATCGACATTGGAAAAAAAATGCATTTTAAATTCGAGTAAATACACGGTATATATCTGTTTTCAATAAAACAGTTCAGTACGCAGATAGTGTAATGATATATTTTACTATATTTAATTGTGTGCAATAAAGAATCTTTGCAGTCGTTTCCAAATGAGAGAAAATTGACTAAGTTAATATTTCTGAACTGATATATCATTCTGTAAGCTCCTGTAACATTAAAAATCAATTGAATTTTATGAACATTATCCTACATTCTTAATCAAATTGACATCTATTGCAATCCAACTAAAAATATCTTTAAAAAAATAGGACTGTTTTACTACGAATCTATTTAATTATTTTAAAAAACGCGAGTGAGTGTGTTTATTAACACATTATTAAGCAACACGAGGATTATAGTTTCAAAAAAAAAAAAAAAAAAAAAAAAAACAGTAATCAAAAATATTACAAAGAAGTTTTAACAAAATGTTTATTTCGTTTCTGAAACCTTGTACACATACTTTTGAAGCTAAGACAGTTACCAATATCTAAGAAATGAATTTTTATATATTCTCTCTCGATTAAATTAACACTTCATAATATACATATTTACAATGACGATCAATGCATAGTAATATTCGGATGGATTACCCCAAACCAAATTGTATCACAATATCATAGGATTTCATGGATAAGGACTTGGAATAAAAAGAGCGCCCTATCCTTTGAAAGACAGACTCATAAAAGAAGCAAATAACACTAGCAGCTCCATTTCCTTTTCGAACTTTGATGTTCCATTGTTGGTTTGTGTCGACTGTCTCGCTGATGAGTCTCCTTTCCTTATGTCTTTTTGGCCATGGGCAATCGCCATAACGGAGGAAATCCGATTTCTATAGGACATCTCGCACAAAGAGCGTCGTAAAAGATGCTCGAAACAAAAATAGATGGTGGAAATTCAGATACAAAAGTCTTAAAACAAGAACCGACGACCAAAGCATTTCGATATTTTTTACTCCCTTCTACATGTTTTAAAAGAACTCGTAGTATGACCTTTGATGTATTCGACGACCTTCGAACACATATAGACAATACAGAAGTTCGGTGGTTTAATGTTTTACTAATTTCAATATATTAGTTCAAAAGACATTGACTCTTAATTTTCATCAACTTCCGAGACAAATAAAAAACTGACACTTCAATTTTTTACAAAAAAAAAAGAATACTTAAAACTTAAATAAATTAAATGTAGGATTTCATTAATATGCTTGAATAGTATTTGCAGACAAACTGCATTTGAATTCACGTTGCTATGATGTTTATTTCAAGAAATACAGGGAAGTACTTCTTTTCTGTAACGTTCCCTTTTAATATTAAATTATTTGAAAAGGTTTCAAATAATGTAATTTCTAAACAATTTTATAATTTTAATCGAGTAATTCTAACCACAATACAGTTTACACCAACTTTTCTCGCTCTTTCACCTCTTTCACACATTGACTAAGTGATTATTAGCGTAACACTAAAAAGCAAAACAAAAGCTATTAGCGACAGACCTCGTATTTCAAAACATGATCAAGTGACGAGGACGACACGTGAGCTTGCACCCCTCCTCCAAACTTCCACACTACGACAAAGGGAAGATTGTGAACCTAGACTAATGTAAAATGCATCAGCCTCTCTACATGGTGGGTCTACAGTGGCACTAAGACTCAAGCTCATGAGACGCCTGGTCACGAGTTCGTGACCATAACCACTACGCTACCCCAGCCTCTTTCGCATAATGAAAGCCACCCATCCAGTACAGTGGTTAGTGACGCTGACTGTGGTGCCGTAGGGCCAGGGTTTGAATCCCGGAGAATGCATGGATATTTGTAAATGCATAGTGCCTTCCCGGCATGGGTGTACTCTAAATAGACATCAAGCCGCAAGTCCCCTCGTGAGGTTGGTGGAAGGCCCCTGACCACCCCCAGGGTGGTCTCCCTCAAAATTCGGGTGAAACCGAGCCAAATCGTACTGTCACCTGCATGATGCTCAAAGCTAAGGTTAAAAACAGGCTTAAAATTCTATCCCATGGCCGCGATGAATTTCGTGGACCTTCATCTGATGTTACAGTTCGATCAGGTGGCATAAGCAATAACAACACACAATGAGAAAATAAAATATATTTTAAATTTTAAATATAAAATGGGGGGTTGTACGCATTGATCCAAAGACTGATTGTCATAAAAAATGTATAACAATATATGTCTTCAAATAAGGACTTTAGTCCAACTCATTGATGTCAATGCTCTTGTGTTCAGCAAGCGTAATTGAAAATTTCACATTTCTTTATCAGGCCATTAACCCTCTACCCAGGGCATCATGTTTTTGGCCACACTCAGAAACATCCATCTGACAGACGGGTACGTATTTTTTTTTTAATTTTATTACCTTTTAATGTTTCCGACTACGTTCGGAACCGTGATTTTAAAAAAGCACATAAATGGATATTTTTCATGATATTTAGTGTCACTTAGATTAGAATACACGTATAAAATTGTTTCAAGGACATTTTGACAAAAAAAAATTATTTAAATACAATATTTCGGCAAAAAATTAACTTAGAATAACCTTTTTTTCAAAATGTTCTCCTGTTGTGAAACATGCTTTTATTATAATAATATTTTGCCTGTATATAGCTCAGACCTCTTTACAGAGGCTTAACTGGGAGTTTTGAAAAGTTCACATTATTTTCCGAGTTACAACCCATTGAAATAATTATCGGCGTTTTTTTCTTAAAATTTCTCCCCTCTGTTGTCGTAAAACATAGATAAACCCACTTCAAAGTTATATATTTCAAAAATTCTATTGGAGCCTCTGTACATAGGTCTGAGATATATACAGGCAAAATATTATTATAACAGAAGCATTTTTCACAAAAGGAGAATATTTTGAAAATGGGTCATTCTATGTTAATTTTTTGTCAAAATATTGTAAAATAATTTTTTATTGTAATAATATTCTTAAAACCATTTTATATACATTTTCTAATATAAGTGACATTAAATATCATAAATAATATCCATTTATACACTTTTGCAAAATCACGGTTCCGAACGTAGTCGGATACCTTAACGGCTGTTTTAAATGTCCTGAAAGCTCATGAAATTGAGTATAATTTGAATAAGATGTGTCGGTTTAAATCAAGCAGAACAATATACTTTTATCACTAGAATTGTGACTAGTATTTTTTATAAAAACTAATTAAAAATTATTTATATTCATGTAAAAGTTATAAATAATAATTCCAAACACGAAAAAACTGGGAATATATCCGTCTGATAGACGGTGATAGATAAGAAAAACCGCACAAATCGTGAGTTGAAAAAAATCGCCAAGTACCACCCCGTGATCCTCTCACTGGGTAGAGTCCAATTGAAGATGTCAATGCAGCCCACCACCAAAATCACACCACAGCGTTATCTACAGCCATCAAAGGAAATAATTCCCGTCTGAGAGACGGATGCTCAGATCAGAGGGTTAAACAAGAAATTCAAATTTTCAGATTTCAGTTTTTCTTAAAATAAGTCTAATTCACAATTGCTAAAGTTTTAAAAAAATCGATGTTGCTATAGAAGAAATTTAAATCGATATAAAATAATTTTAAACATTTTACAGCCTAATAAATCAAATGAAGACCCTGAAGATAAACAAAAGAGTAATCACCTAAAAACCAATTTATCTTAAAATCCTTGATAATATAACTCCAAATTATAAACCAGCCAGATTATCCATCATGTTTTCAAGAAGAGAATTTTAGATTTTTTTCCCAACAAAATATTCAAAACATACTATCATTCTCTAGACAGCATCAAGTAAATTAATAACTATAAGGAGTCAGTCAAGTATCAAATCGCGAAGTGATTCATATAGTATAAAATTAATTATCATAATTATTTATGATACCCCATGGACTGAAAAGAGGTCCGAAATCAATCAAATAGTGGGACATTTTGGTAGAAACTTGATGTAACAATCAATCACAACTCCCTGCTAGAAACCTCATTTTCAATTCAGATCTCTTTATTACAAAGCAAAGCTGCGTAATGAATGGGTAAAGTACATAACGGTAAGGATATCCACTTGGTTGAATGCATGTAATCTCCTCTGCATGGTTCTTGATTGACGGACTGGTTTAATTAAATTCTCTTTCATGTGGGCGTGTACAAGTGCATATTCCGTTTATTTGACATATTTATGAGTTGGCTCGGAAGTGGGGGCTTTAGTACCTTGTTATAGAGATTTTTTTCTTTGCATATTTTAGAATGTATTAAAAAGCTATAGTAAATAAAAAGTTGAATAATATTTTCATCATTAATCAAACTATTAATGCAAGAATAAGTTTTTGATAAATAGGATTATTTTTTTCCTTCAAAGTCCATTAAGTTAATCATTATTCATATTTAAAAATAATAATATCTCATATTTATTTATTTTTTTTAAAAAAAATATGCATCTTGTAAATTTTCCAGTCAAAATGTTTTAATCTTTTAATGCTGTCTGGGAAGATCAGATTTTTTTTTCAACGTCGTTTCATTGAACTTGGTATTTTTTAAGGAAATATTTGTTGGAGCATGAGAAAAAAAAATATCTTGCAAAATTATTTAGTTTTAAGAAGCTGACATTTTTGTTTGGTATTCTTTCTATCAGTATCAGGTGCTCTTCTTTTGTTGTTGTTGTTAATTTGTTTAAAGTAAAACTAGAATTTTTAAATGATAAAAAGTAAAAAGTGCTTGGTATTAAATGAAGGTGAGAAGATATTTCACTTAAGTCATTTTAACATGGCTCAAATTGCCCTCTGTTTTCTTTTCACCAGGAAATTTTTGTTCCGGAACTTAAATTCGCTTTCATCCCCATTGCGATTCAATGTTGTGTTACAATAAAATGATCGACTCTCTAATATTATTAATATTCAGCAATTGCTTTTTCAGCTGTTTATGAGCCTGTTTCTTGCAATTACTCTACTGAAAGAAGACCACCTCAACGAAAGCATGTCGGAACTGTGAAGGAAAAAAAACGAACTTAGATCTATACATTACTTCTTCCTCCGTCGCTCGACAGCACAGGGTGGATCTTGGCCTTCTCAAGAAGCCTTTTCCAGACCAGCCTTCTTCCTGCTAGTGTTCTCCAATTCTTAGTTCGTTCTCAAAACTAGGAGATATTTTTCTGTGCCATCAATCCATATGATATTTGGCCTGACCTTTCTTTGTGTGCCAATTAATTGGACGTTGAAGACTTTTTTTAGTGGGGAGGTCTTCGTCCATTCTGACAACGTGACTTGCCCTTTGAATTCGCTGTATTTTGATGAAATTAACAATGTCAGATTCTTTGTGTGTTTGATAGAGCTCTAAATCTGATCTTCTTCACCACGCTCCATTTTCCTGAATTCCTCCAAAAATAAATCTTAAAATCTTCCTTTCGTAGATACTCATCATGTTCTCATCTGCTCCGAGACATGGACCAAGTTTCACATGCATAAGTTAATACTGATCTTAAAAGACTTTTATACAATAGAACATTTTTGCTTTTCTTTTGATTAATCCTTAATCTACCGCATTATGATTTACTGCAGTTATTTTCATGCATTCTTTTTTTCAATCACAACATTGAAAATTAAGGGATATACATAAAAAAATACTCAACTTTGGGAAATTTAATCCGTTAGAGCTAATTAGTTAATTTAAGATATTCAAACTGTAAAATTAATTATATACACTGTTCACTTAAAATAAATAGTCAAATCGTTTTCTAAGGTCTTCATTAACATACAAATACATAAGCCACTTAAATTTTGACATTAACTACTTATTCATAACAAAAAGTGACAATCTTCGCAATCCGCTGAAAAACGCAATTTCTGCTATGAAACCTATTCGCCTTCCCGGCTAAAATAATCATCATAGAGCCCGTGCTGCCATATATCTTGGAAGAGACGATTTGAAAGAATATTCCTGCTAAGCATCGACAGAGTATTCGTAAAAATGGTTATATTCTATGTAATTTTACTTATAAGTACCGTCGGTATATAAAGGGTTAAATTCGATTTCATATATTTTCGTATTCCATTAAGACATGTATTAGTCATAGTAATTATCTTTTTTATTTCAGTAGTGTAACCGTTTCTATTATTAAGGTATCGAACTACGTTCGGAACCGTGATTTTAAAAAAGCACATAAATGGATAATTTCCATGATATTTAGTGTCACTCAGATATGAATACATGCATAAAAGTGTTTTAAGGACATTTTGACAAAAAAAATTATTTAAATATAAAATTTTGGCAAAAAATTATCTTAGAATAATCTTTTTTCCAAATGTTCTTCTTTTGGGAAAAATGGTTCTATTACAATAATATTTTGTCTGTATATAGCTCAGACCTCTCTACAGAAGCTCAACTAGAAGTTTTGAAAAATTCACATTATTTCCAGAGTTACCACCAATTAGAATAATTATTCGCGTTTTCTTTTCTTAAAATTGATCCCCTCTATTGTCGCAAAATATGAATAAACCCACTTCTAAGTTATATATTTCAACCTTAAAGATCTATCCATAGTACTGAAATTTTTCACCTAATAAGTTAGTAATAGAACTTTCAAATGATATTGGCAATCACGTAATTATTAGAATCATTTCTTAAAAATTTAATAATAATGGCTAATATGTGTATCCAATGCATTAAGCATATTACTCCATATTCTAAGACCACTGTTACAGAATACCTATTTTGCACATTTACCTTTCATCTCAGAAATATTACAAAGATAATTTAACATGATCTTAAATTTTACTCAGTTCTTCTCCAAACTAAGCAGGAACACAGCCATTTATAATTTCTTGTAGTTCAACACATTATTAGAAATACACAGTAATACCGTATTTCCTCGAATCTAAGCCTCCATAGATCCCAAGCAGCACCCTAAATTTTCAAAATGTTTTTGTGAAAAAATTACGTCATCGATTCTAAAACGTACTTCCAATTCTCTTTGAGAAAAAATATAAAATTGTGTAAAAGTTTCGTCTATATCGACATTTAAGGAATTTTTTTCAAAAAAATTTTATGAGAAATAATAGAAAGTTCATAGCTCATTTATTTTACCAAAGGAGAAACTTTCAAATACATATATGATTCGTCACTTTCATTGTGACAGCTGCCTTCGAGAGTCGCCATCTTCTCGCACATGTCGTCTTCCGTGCTATCCATTGCATTTGTTATGCAACATTTTTTTCAAAGAATGTATTATACAAGAATGCAAAAGAACTATTAAAGACTGTTGAGCATTTACAAACAAAAATTACATCATTTTTGCCTACGCCATCGACATATATTTGTTTTATCAATGTCAAATTTTCAGTGGCCACTGCTCTGCTTTCGCGTTTTCTTTTTTTTTACATATGAAATTACCTTTCTTTTCATATCTGCGTCATAGTGAACTCTGGTCTTGGTACTATGACCGATATGTTTGACATTTAGATGATTAAAGGAAAGCGTATAAAAAAAATTCTTAAATACGAACAGACAACGATTTTAAGATAGATTGAATACTGGAGATAAATTGCGAAATGGGATAAGTCATCGATGCAAGTGGCCAGAATTGACGGTTGCATCTTTCCTTTTCAAAAATGTGGAAACTCAATTACCCACATCTAACAAATATTTTGCCTTCGATTCTAAACCCCACCCGATTCCTCTGGCCCATATGTATCTTTTCCGAGATGTCATAATTTTTTGTTTATGGGGGACAAAAGACACCATGCAAACAATTGAAATGTTCAAAACTTTAAAATAGCAAGATAATATGAATGCGAGACACACACATTTATTGCAACTTACATCATCCCATAGGATACCCATTCTGAGATATACTTTGTAAACATGTAACACCTCAGGAAATCAGTCTGTTTAAAATAAAAATCGCCTTAAAATCTTAAGAGATAAATTGAACTAAACCTTTTGAACTCTCTTCGACAATTTATTAAGAGTAATATGCACAAATGCTGCCAGAATTGAATCCCTGTATCAGAACAAACATCAAACTTGATTGACTATTATCCATTCTTATTTCGATAATAATATGCATTATTTAAAACTACTTACAATTTTTTCATCAAAACAGCTTTACTACATTTTTACCATATTTTTTTCATAAAAGATGCACAATTTTTATCAAGAAAAATATTCACAGTACTTTAATAAAGATTCGTCTGTAATTTAAAAACACCTTAGTTGCTTAACTGTTAATGCGATTTTTAGTATAGGTATTTAAAAATTTGTTTAAATATTATAATGCTAATTTATTCTCAATATCTTGAACTGTGTGTGATTAACGCTATAATAGTAACCAAAATTTTATCAGTACTTTCACAAATTTAGATAATGTTCCTATTATATTTCAATAAAATTCATTTGGCAAATTTTTAAAGGAAATCAATTTTCTGCTTGCTTACTGTTTTTTCCCCTAAAAGTATAAGTTGTTTTTCTTTCTGGTTTAATAATTCTACTGCTTGGGGGATTACAAATCTTTCGAAAAAGTACCTCTATAAAACCTTTTTACTTAAGAAAATAAATATAAAATTTTCAGAAAATGTACTTTCTTCTATTTGGGTCGTTTTTTTATTGTAAAATAATAAAATAAAATAAACAAAAAGATGAAAGGAGATGAAAAGGAATACCTTAAGAAAAATATTTGTGTTTTAGCACAAACTTTAATGATTATAATCTAAAAATAATTTTAAATCACATATCAAATTCTCCGCACAAAACATTACAGTCTTCAATTTTATCTCTCATAATAAGTACCTAAATGTATTTTAAAGTGTATATCTTGAATCTTTAAAATTCCCCTGTATTGCTAAATGTAAAGTGATCAATTTTGTTTTGTTTTTTTTTATTAACATAGCAATACGCGGTCTTTGGCAACCGAACTCTTAATTTTAAACAAGCTACGAATATAACTTTACACAAAATACCACCACAAATGAATAATTCGGATATATGTACCTCAATTAATGGTGTATAACAACTGTAAAGGATCCCGACAGGACATTTCGTAAGAAATGTGGGGTCCATAGGAAGCGTGCGCGTGCGTGCGTGCGTGCACGTGCGTGCGTGTGTGTTGACATCACCCTGTAAAGCAACACGAGGACTATTGTCGACGGGTATCGTAATTTTGAACCTCGGTTAGGTGACTGAGGTCTGGTACCTCCCTCCCCTGACTGAAACACTATAGCAATGGGAGGACATTGATCCACGAGAGATTTAACGTTCATTAACCCCACTACTCGATGGGTTTTCAATGGCACTAGGACTGGAACTCATGATACGGCTGATCACAAGTTTGTGACCATAACCACTAGGCTACCTCAGCCAAACGTCTTAGAAAAAGAATACTGAATAATCCTCATAAATCTTTCGAAAATATGTAATGAGGAATTTCAGTGAACTAATAAGAAGTTTTAATAAATGGATGTATGATACAGTTACAAAGTCTTCGTGTAACTTTCAGATGCGGCAGTCAAAAACCCATCAATAAGTAAATATAAGGCAATAATCCGTTTAATTATATTTAACGGGGAAAATAAGGCAAGATTTATCTTAAGAGTCTAGTCTTTGCTAAAACCTTTTATTCCATTCTGTATTCATCTCAGAAATAATAATTTATATAATTTACATCAGATTCGGTAGGAAATGGAGTCATCAAATGCAGACTTTATTACAAGGAACGTATGGATATTTCAAAAGCAACGTGAGGGAGAAAGGTGGCAAGGAGAATGCGAAGGAAGGAACCTATGGAGAGACGTCACGTAGAAAGGTGCGCATGAAATTGACGCAGATTATTCTACTACGGGCCGTCGAATAGCGTGTGTGTAAAAACTCGAATCAAATTGAATTGGAGCAACGTATTAACATGAAGTTTTGTTACAATTTCGGTAAAATGGCTTCAGAAACACATGGCATGTTGGTGCAAGTGTACGGAACACACACGCTGTTAGCAGAAAATGCTCTTACTACAAGTTCAAAAGTTTTCGGGGAGGAATGGAAACCATCCATGATGTACCGCGTTCGGGATAACCCTCAACAAGTGTAACTACCGATAACATCGAGTGGGTGCGACAAAATCGCCGGCTGTCTCTATGATGGTTATCAGAGGAATTGGGAATTATATAACAAGGACATTGTTAGCACCCTCATTCACAAAGATTTGGGTAAGCACAAGATTTGTTCTCGATTCATGCCGCACTCACTGACCGACGGTCAGAAGGAAACCCGCATGCCCACTGTTGGGGTGATCGTCATCGACACGTGTGGCCAAATCCAAGATGGTTTCTAGAAATCATCGTCAAAGGAAACGATGATTCGAAGTCTCAGTGGCAAACTATAGAATGGTGCTCACCTGCTTCTCAGAGCCTTAAAACGAGCCGACTATTAAGGATTAAGACATTCTTGATTGCGTTTTTTTTACAGTAACGGCATGATCCTCCAGAAATTTGTCCCAAAAGAAAGCTGAATTCTACGAAGCTGTTTTGAAGCAGTTACTGCTGCACTTTCAGTGTTCGAACACAGTTGTCCAGGACTGATGAGTGGAGTCTCTTGTATTACAACGCCCTCGCCCCCATGCTGAGATCCGTGTACGCAAGTTCTTAGCTCAACGCCGTGTAAATTTCACCGCGCATCTATCGTACTCATTTGATATGGGGCCGGGGATCCCGAAGGTCCCACGTTTTGCATGCATACCAGACATCCGCCAACGTGTGAAATCTGTGCTTCGCTACATTCCAAAAAAAGCCTTCGTTGACTCAATTCATCAGCTTTAACAACGATGCCAAAAATGTATTGTGGTCAGGGGATGTTACTTTGAAGAATAATAAAGGTATTTTGTCCCCATGGTTTGTTTTATGCTCCAATCACCTTACTTTTTAGACGTATCTTTTATGTCTGAAGGACATTTAAGATAAAGCAAGCATATTTTAAGGATACATTTTAAGAAATCATCCATTAGGGAGAAGCACAAATCTGATTATTTGAAATAATTAATATTGCCTTAATTATATTTGTATATATTATTCAGGTATAGTTTCTATTCTTGGAGGTGGTCGAAATCAATAAAAAAGGAAATAAAAAAAAGAAAAATTTGATTGACTGTATTGAAAAAAGTATGCACACAAAGATCCCACACAGTTGATTTTAAGAGAAAACTCTAACCATTCCCCGTGAACAAGAACTCATAAATATCTAACAAGAAATATCGAGGACTCTCAAAAAATTTTCCATCCATCCAATTCGTTTTTATATTTGAGTCATTCAGATACTTTTTTTAAAAAAAAATTTATGAAATAAATAAATTAAACTAAGATAAGTGCATTTATTTAATGATTTTTTTTAAACTTAAAATTCCATTTAGTATCGCCCGCGGCTATCTCGCAGCTACATTCATTATATTGGAAATCCGAACCTATCAATATAAAATTATTTCCTTCACAAATTAATCGCACATATTCCATGCATTTAGTTTCTGGAAAACATATATTTTTTGTTTAAATCAAAAGTATGGATTTGTATTTAAAAGATGTAAACAATAGAAGCAAAAGAATGCCAAATTATTTTATAACCATTTGCTTTGAAAATTTAATTTAAAAACCGATAGTTTAGAAAACTATGCAATGATGTTATTTATTCTCAAAATTTATTTTTAAAAGAACTTCTTTTTAATGTTAATTTCTTTTAAGCATTGAAAGTAAAGAAAAAGGCTTTCGGGGGTTCTCTCTTTTCTGAAGATATCAGTGTATCTTCAAAGAAAATTTTTGAATTTTGTATTTTAATTTTATCTTCAAACGCATACCTTATAATTTTCTCATGAGTATTTAAATTAAACAATACCCAAGAGATTCTGGGGTATTGTTAAAATATTTATATTATTAAAATATTTATTTTTATGTAAAGAGGACAATTTGTACAATAAAGGTAACAACTAAGCCATTTCACAAAACTTAACAATCCTAAAGAAATAACATACATTGGCATTTAGTTCACTGCATAATGCAATCAATCATTTTCTCCAAAGAAATATTTTTTAAATAATATCACTTTTATATGAGATTCAATGAAGTGTTGAAAAATATAATATTAACTTTATAAAAGTATTGAAAGATATTAAAATTAATTTAAAACCTAAAACATTTTTTTTTATTTTTTGCGTAAATATCCGAAACATACGGTTACTAATTTTCAAGGTAAGTGAATCATGAAGTTTTGAGATACGTTTTGCATTAACAAAAAATACAAAACAAAATTTTTCCTTTTGCAAAAATTTCTCAGTTGCAAACTTTCATGTGTTAGAGGAATATTGCAACTGTTGCTTAGATATAAGATAAGGACAAAAATCTAACAAATTATTATAAAAATATGAAAAAGTGAGCTTTAATATCAAAACAATAGTAAAATTCAATATCTTGTCTGAAAATTGTTTAAACAAATATACATAATTTTCAAAACATCATACAAAAATGTCAATGAATAATAATTAATAATAATTTATTATTTGAGACTACTTGTTACATATTGTAGGAAGCAAATACTGATAGTAAAAAATAATTCTTAAGAAATTAAATGAATGTTTTTACATTGCAGATGGAAATTTCCTGAATTAGTTTCGACTAATAAAACTATGTTTGTAGCTTAAAAAAGGCAACACGTTTTCATGGAGCACAACTTTTACAAAAGCATTTGAACAAGAAATCACTAATCTTATACTAATAATGCAAGTATCAATCAAAAATGAGCAATATTATGACGCGTTTCTAAAAGTAAGAAAAATTATTCTCCAACAGGAGATAAAAAAATAAACTTACTATAAAATTAAGTGTTTATTTTAAATGTCATAGTTTCAAAATTTTCGGAAGCAACAAAATAAAACCTTTCATTTGTAAATGTTGCAATTTTTTAAAAAATTCAATTTTTAGTAAATGTTATCGATTTAGATTAATTTGTGATACATATTATGGTAAACTATTCATCATCCTTTAAAAAATATCAAAATGAAATAGCTAAGAAAATTAAATAAACAATAATAATTGCAGTATGAATTATTTTAAGAGTTAATCATGCAATGTTTCAAATTAAGAAAAAACCTCTTATAAATAATACGAAACTTAAGAATCCGCTAATAATAGGAAGTAATAATATAAATGGATTCACATTAATATTCCAAGACAACCCTATAAAAAAACACTACTCATATTTCTAAAACAGCAGAAAGTTTGAAAGAGAAAGAGAGAGCAATTTAAAACGGCCATTTTTCAGAAATTAAAAAAAAAAGTAATAAGCATTCAGAAATACAATACACAAGATCCATAACTAGAGCTTCAAAAATTTTCTCCAATATGTTAAATTACTAACGAATCATTAACAACTTAATGACTGCTGCCATTCAACAAAAGTCAAATATGTGTTTGAGGTAAATGCAAATCGACCTTTCAACTTTATTCCACTTTTTTTCTCTCGGTATTTGCTTTTGTGAAATATTCTTTTCCTTCATTCCCTCCCTTCTTAATCTGGCGTATTGATGATAAACTTTGGATCTGAATCACCATAATTTCAGAAAGAAATGAGGATGATTCATGTCTAGAAACTCCACCCCCTTGAGAAGAATCACTACATTCAAAGAACAGTTTGGGCACATTTTTCTGTTTTTCCTGTGAGGTTTATTTTCAGAAAAATCTCGACGTTTTCGAAAATATTTTTATTCTCTCATTTCAACCTATCCATTCGTTCTATCCATTGATATATCAGAAAATATAGTATAAAATTAATCCAGATTTAATTATATATGAAGCTTTTTTGCGTTACCTAACTGGATTAAATTGCGGGCTTACTCGGAAAGCAATAATTCCTTTTAATATCGCGAAGATAATTTAAAATTTTTAAACTGTGAAGCAAAGTTTTATACAATGTGCGAGTTTTGTATTTTAATGATTAACTTTTAGATAAAATATCTTTTCGTTTAATTTGCTTTTGAAAATGAGCACAAATTATATATGCTGAAAATTTAGTTTAAATTATTAACATCGCTTGAGTTTCTTTTTTCGAAACGAGATGTAGACAAGGGCATCGTATTTTTCAAAAGGGAAAGCATATGTGTAGCAATTCACGCCTTGATAATCCTTACAAAGGCGAATTTTAAGCGTATCTTCTCTATCCGATGAGGAAATTCAAATAGTTTAAGGAAAATTAATTAATTATTTCGTTAGGGACTATGGCAACAATTTTTGTACCAATTTGTTTTTATTCAATCTATTGCTGTATGTAACGTTATCGTCTGATTTTATGTTGTTGCTCTTATAGTTGTTTTATATGTTACGGGTTTCATTTGTTAATAAAATGATGGTAGAAGATTTTGCAATGTCTGTTTGGAATTGAACAACACAAACCGTGGAATGAGGAAATAAAATACACGTTACAATATGAGAACTAGTTATAGCTCTTTTCCAATTTTATCGCATTATTTTAAACAAATACTGACCAATCTCAAACTGCAATCACATTAAACATGAGGAACATGCAGATTAAGATACATAAATTGCTCCTAATACGTGATCGGATATAAAATCTTTTAATGGTTTCTGCAACGGTTAAAAGCATTATTTAAGTTTAGTTCGAATTTGTCATTTTCTGAATAGGTTAAATAATATTGACACTTTTGCAGAACACTTATAATTAATGCTATCTATAATAAATCTCGATGTTTATCGAGTTGAGTTGAGTTGATTTTAGCAGGGAATAAAGAGCCTGCATAAAATTTAATTAATATTCTTTCATATTTAGCATATTTCTTAGATAATGTAACTGCACTAGTTTTAACTAGAAATTTCATTAAAAAAGGTGTCGGAAGCACACTATCATTTTTTTCTGTAAATATTTATACTTTCTTTTAGTCAATGAGATATAGCTTAAAAGTTCTTTTCTGAATTTATTGAAAATGGCAAAGGCACAGAAATGTTAATTTTATGGTTTATTTTTTTTCTTTTAACACAGGTATAGGGTGTTTTTTTAGAGGTATAGAACTTTAAATTGCAATAAAACAACGATGTATTATTCGATTGACATGAATTTTTTTTATTCGAAAGATAATCTTGTGGCATTACATTTTAAATATGATCAAGCAAGGCATAGATTCGTCGAACGGGCCCAAAACGAGATTGCCGTTGTTCCCGATTTTCATACGCGAATTTTGTTTAGCGATGAAGTGCACTTCTGGTTGAATGGCTACGTCAACAAACAAAACTGCCGCATTTGGAGTGAAGCTAATCCACAAGTGTATGTCGAAACACCGTTACATCCAGAAAAACGGACTGTTTGGTGCGCTTTATGGGCTGGTGGAATCCTTCTTCAAAAACGATGAAGGCCACAACGTTACAGTCAATGGTCATCGGTATAGAGCCATGATTACTAACTTTTTCATTCCTGAATTCAACAATCATGATGTCCAGGAGCTGTGGTTCCAACAAGACGGCGCAACATGTCACACAGCTCGTGCCACAATCGATTTATTGAAAGACACGTTTGGTGACCGCCTAATTTCACGTTTTGGACCTGTGAATTTGCCTCCAAGATCTTGTGATTTAACACCGCTAGACTATTTTCTGTGGGGCTATGTAAAGTCATTGGTCTATGCAGATAAGCCACAAACGCTTGACCATTTGGAAGACAACATTCGCCGCCGTGTTATTGCCGATATACAGCCAGAAATGTTGGAAAAAGTCATCGAAAATTGGACGTCCAGATTGGACTACATTCGAGCCAGCCGTGGAAGTCCTATGCCAGAAATCATATTTAAAATGTAATGCCACAAGATTATCTTTCGAATAAAAAAATCCATGTCAATCGAATAATACATCGTTGTTTTATTGCAATTTAAAGTTCTATACCTCTAAAAAAACACCCTTTAGTAATAATAAACCAAATTATTTTCATTTATTAATTTGGAAATTAATGTCATAGTGTATGGATTTAAAATTAAGAAATAGAAAAAAAAGTATTAAGTTTTTATTTTATGAACTGAGGTTTTTTAGGTATAGATTATATATCTAATGTATGTTATAAATGTGAAAGTTTGTGAAAATCTTTGTGGGTCTTTCACGCAAAAACAACTTAATGGATTTTAATGAAACATTACAGTAATATAGCTTATACATCAGAATAACTAATAGGCTATAATTTATAAAAATTTGTAAAAAGTGTCCAAAATATAACGCTATTTCTCAAGTAAGAAGGAAAAAAAAAAAAAAAAAAAAAAAAAAACGCCATCGGCAAGCAAAAAAGCCACGTCAGCATATATCTATCTTTTGTTTGTGAAAAACTCTTTTTGTTTTGGCTACGCAAGGGAATCGCTTCTAATTAATTCCTGTGATCAGAATAATGCCTATTTTTTTTATTTCAGAATAAAACTAAGTTTTGAAGGGAGAAGTTGTTATAAATCTCTCTTTATTTTAATGTTTTTTTTATGATTTTATTATGCATATTTGTTAGTAAGAAGTTGATCTATTTTCAAAATAACTACTTTTATTGCTTCTGGTACTTAAAGTAAATAAACTTTCTCTTTCACACTACATCATTTGGACAAACTTTCATACTTTTTTTGTGGTTAGTAGTTAATTATAACGCTGTAATTTTATTTGAATATGCAGATATTGCATTTTTAAGTATAAAACTAATTATAACTACTGCATTGTATTTTTTGCAGTGAGTGAGTATTAACGTCGCACTGTTCAGCTACACGAGGGCTTTTGGAGACGGACCATGTAATTTTGAACGATGGTCAAGTGACGGAAACGACACTTGAGCTGGCACCCCCTTCTCCTAACTACCACACCACACCAACTTAGCAGGAATATTCTACCAATACTTAGCTTTAATATTCTTTGAAATCCACTCTTCCAAGATATATGGCAGCAGGGGGTTTTATGATGAGTATTTTAGTGGGGAAGGCGAAAAGTTTTGTAGCAGATATTGCGTTTTCAGCGGATTGCAAAGATTATTATTTTTGTCGCAAAAAAATAGTTAATGTCAAAATTTAAGTGTCTTATGGTTTTGTCTGTTAATGAAGACCTTGGAAAATGATTTGACTACTTATTTTAAGTGAACGGTGTACATAATTAATTTTACAGTGGAATATCTTTAATTAATTTATTAGCTCTAATGGATTAAATTTTCCAAAGTGGTTTTTGTTTATGTATATCCCTTAATTTGTACATGTAGTGGTCTAAAAAAATTGTATGAAAAAAAAATGCAGTAAATCATAATGTGGTTGGATAAAGTATTAACGTGCATCGCGCCCCTACACGCCGGGTCTTACAAAGCTCTAATAAAGCTCGAGCTACGAAAGTAGCAAGGCATTTGCCAACTTGACTCTATCGTTAACATTTCGCTATGTTTTTCATTGAATCGCCATTATAATTTAAGAAACGGCGTTGCTTGCGAATATTACAATTTTATAATAAAATAAATATAACAGAAAGTAATATTAATGTATTACACTTTCAGATATAAATTATTTACATTACTTTAAGCGTTCATTACGCAAAACTTTTAAGAATGTGTTACTTTTGCTGAGCAGAGATCAGCTTAGGGAGGTATTTTGAAACATCGACCCTCAAGATTGTTACCAGGAATTATAAATTTAAAAAATATTTTTTAACGGCTATTAGATCTACATAGTTAAAATTTAACAAAGGTGTTTTTTTCCTTTATTTTTTTGTTTAGCTGAGATATGCAAAAAGTTTTTTTTGTTTAATTTTCAATTCACATAAAATTAACTCATTAAAAACTTCTTTTTCCTTCAATCTGTGTTGTTTAATTTTTCAGTTCATCCGTGCGAAGAACGGGTATACCAGCTAGTATTATTTATATATATATGAAATATGTATTATATATCAAAAACAAGAAATTAAAGATAAAGAACATAACAAGAAATAGCGTAATAAAAATATAAATGCTGAACATGAAGAACAAAATTATAGAGAAAAAAAAAAACTACAAAAAAGAAGAACATAGCGAGTCAGAAAACAATTTCGGACTTATGACCGTATATTGGGGTTAAACTAGCTTGAAGGCGCCAACCTTCCCCCTTCGGTAGGAAAACCAAATAAAATAAAATAAACAAAAACTTCAGAGTATGGATAACTCAGAGAGCATGATAAAACCAATCACTACTATTATGTAACAAACTTCTTAATGCAGAAAAATCACAAAATAATTACGTAAGAAAAGTAGAAAAATGCTAAAACAATTACATTATCTTTCAAAAAAATAATTTAACAAAATTTCTTTACTCACAAAGCTTTTACGAAGAGAATCAAGCGTCTTGCCATTAATGAAAATCAATTATTCACCAAGTTAAAAAATTCGAAAATACATAAAAACATCTTTTGAGCTGACTTTTAAACCAGCAAGCAAAGACAGGTATAAAATGACGACAATCAAATATGGTAAAATTTGAATTGGTTGATTGTCAAAAATGTAAATTTGCTAGACTCTCTAATTTGGTTGGTTGTCAACAATGTGTAAGATGTCAAGATGTGTGTGGAAAAATGTAAACTGTGATATGAGTGTTAATATAATCTTCAAGCAAGACCACTAACATGCTGACTTTGAAATCTATTGTTGTGTGGTGGTTTTGGAATTCGAAGTAGCAAGACGGTTAATATATTTGTGATGAATATAAGATCTTTAAAAAGGGTATTTTCTTTGAAAAAAAATTTTATATTATTGTATTTATCTATTTTTGTTTATCATTTCTAAATAAAAATTCAAAATGAGATATATGTAAATTACTGTTCAAATTATATGGAACTTTTTTTTGTTCAATCTAAATTTCCACCCTATTAGAGTTGAAGTTAGTTTTAAGAAGCTTGAGATAATCAGGGTAGAACGTAATATTTGGTTTGTATTCACTATTTTTCAAAAAAATTATTATATCATCATATAAAAAAAAATGTAAATATAGGTTCGCTAAACAATTACTATCTGGACCACCCTTCTTAATGATCTGTTTATAAAGATTCTGATCAAAAAATGTAATGAAATTTTCTTTTTAATACGAGGTTAACAAGAATATCAAATTTTTCTTTTTTCATTGAAGTATATAATTCATATTTATCATAAATTAACTGTGTTAATCATATCGTCTATATCTATTTTCAGAAAAATTAATATATCCGTAACTCTAGCAATCTCTAAGCTATTTTTAATTATTGCCGTGTTTTGTAAATTATCAATTAGATTTTGAAGAAGAGATTGTAAGATCTTCCCAGACTTCGTGATATATGTATTGTATCCATTAGTGATACTACGGAATTTTATAGGGCTTTTATGAAATTTTGGTGTTAAAAATACTTGGATATTTAATATTATTTAGATGAATATTCAGTCTTTTGTTCAAAGCTAAAAGACGATTATCATTTTCTCTATTATTGTGAATTGATTTTTGAAATGAATTATTATTTAAAATGTGGTTACTAATATTTTACTGTAAAAATATTTACAAATTATGGCATAATTAGCAGAGACCTTATCAACATATGTAATCACGAAGTCATTTTGGATATTTACTATTGATGATTTTTAAGATCTCATTCGTGAAAAAAATTTCACATAAGATCTAAATAGACAATAGTATTTAATTGCCATTTTAAGGTAGAATATCATACAATGAATTTTTTGTGACACATGAGCAGCCGGGATTAAAAATTATAAAATGAATGCTGCAGTATTATAAACATTTCTTGTTGTATGACATTGATATTTTTGGACGGCTAATATATAAAATAATTTATATAAATGCATACCATGTGGAAAATATCTGTTGTTTTAACATGTTTTTGGCCAGCCAACCTTCCCCCTTTATGTAAATAATACTGAGCAAAAACCTGTTGAACCTAATGGATAGATCTAAATGAATATCTAATTCTATATATTACAAGATTAGTTTATTAAAGTAAATCTTACCTAAAAATTGCACCTTAAAAATGCATAGCCCGCGCTAAATATATATAAACACAGTTAAAAGACAATTCTAATGCATCCATATCCAACTGAAATATTTCCATTTCATATCCATTCGAAAAAAAAACACATAGACAATAGGAATACTTGCTAAAAGCGTTCTTAAATTTCTTATTCAAATTGTGATGAATTTATGAATATGATTCAACTCAAAAATTTAGATAATTAAATGCTTTGAATTAGTTTGTACGTGTGGGATAAAAAAAATTATCATTTATTATTTCATGATTTTAAAAAGTTCCCTTTTGAGAAGTAATTTATGTCCCAAAAGGAATTACAATATCTAAATAAATTAAATAAGTCATATTAAAATCTCTTTGGTAAAATTTATTTTCCAAATATTTACAATGAATCGTTAACTTAATGACTGGCATTAAATTATTATTTAATATCTGATCTATTTTCATACAAATTTAATATTTTTTTTAGAGTAATTTGGGTATTTTATTATAAAAATTATTTGGTATTTTTTTTTTTTCAGGGGTTAAAAAGTAAATTTCATTTACGAACTGATGCATGACATATTGAAACATAGAGAAAACATTTGAAAAATATAGAAAATGTGTATCGAATGTAAATTTTTACCGAAAAATGGTACTCAAATAATATTATTTCGTAAAGAACTCAGAAATATATATGTTAATAAAAATGAAAAGATATTTTTACAAGAATTGTTCAATAATTCACTTGTGATATTTTGGGATCCAGCGAAGTGTAAATACGAGAAACTATCCCAAACAATGGTATGTACGCTAGAAAAAAAGTTTTGTATATAATTTCATAATGGAAGTTTTTATGGATCAATTAATAATGTATATAAATCAAAGGCTTCATGACTTTCCAGAACTTAAGGTTGTCAGATCTAATTAATTACAACTAAAGGGCTTATTTACACTACAGCTATAATCTGTTTATAAAATATTTGTGACTAAGTTTATATGTTTTGAATTCAATAAATTCAAATAAACAGATTATTTCATTGCATTCAAATCACGCTTCTTATTTTCGTTTGAATAAAAATTTGCATACATGTATTTAGATGACAATCGCGCTTTTACTTATTGGCTTCTTAATTTTCATTGAAAATAAGATTACTCTATGAGCAATTTCTTATATGCACTTTTACATGATTAAACATATAATTATAAGCAAATGTAGAGTTCGTTAGTTAAGGTATCCGACTACCCTAAAATCGTAAATTTTGTCAGAAATTGACAATTTTTTTATGATTTTATTTTACATAGGCCATCTTATTAGCTTTATAAAAGTACCAATTTTTTATTTTCCATTCTCTGGAACAAAAGCTACGAGTGTTTTAGTAAAAGCAGATACCACAACTTTAAGCAAGATGTCAAACTTCAAAACGCGTTTTACTCGAAATGTGTTTTGTTAGAAAATGCTCAAACGGGGACAGCGATTGCTCAAAAAGTTTTGAACATAATTAATTGATTTTTTTGCATGTTTTGTAAAATAGTAGAAGTGTTTTAACCTTCAGAATTATCAATCACTGTTATATTACAAAATTTAGAGTCCCTTTTGTGAATATAACTTTTTTTAAGAAATTTCATATAACTGGAAACTGTGCTCTGGTTTTTGTAAAAATTAAAATATCTCTTATCCTGAAGGTCATTTCAAAAATGAATAGCAAAGCAACACATCAAAATTTAAAATTTGTTCATAAACATTTTGTACAGAATGAGCCCCGTTTATGTAATTTTTCGTAAATTTTTACCCATTTTAGTAATAATAATTTCTTTTTCACTTCTTAATTTTTAGCATATTTTTTTAAATGAACTAAATTTAAAAGAATCTAAAAACCACAAAAAAAACAACTCCCCATATTTCAATTTTTTGAAAAAAAAAATTGTCGCAAATAGCCGCATACCTTAATATGTGTTATTATGAGGTGAACTTTTTATAAATATCTGTAAGGCTTGTGTAATTAGATTTAGTCCTCACACACACACGCACACACAACTAATTATAGAAAATTACCATTGCATTCCTTCATCGATTCCTTTCTTTTTCTTTCTTTCAATAAACCTTTATTCTTGCATTTATTGAAAAATTAAAATAATTTTTCAAAACACTTTATTTTTGTTTTCCTTCAAGATCTCCATCCAAACTAAATCTTATTATAGTTTTTTAAGAAATAAAGAAAAAGTTGTTTGATTGCACATGTGCGTATTTTTTTAATTTAAAATAATATATATGAATATAATAATAATACGTGTACGTGTGCCTGAGTGGCAAATTTGTCTGGTCTTATTAAACTTTTTTAGTTTGCTTTTTCAAAAAGTTTTGTCAAAGTTGTATTTATTTTCCGTACTTACTTATTCGAAAATTTATGAGACCTATATATATAACCTTATTTTTAACTCACTTAAGTAGACCATAATTTATAGAGAAAACCAGACGCATACAAGACAAACTTAAATAAATACTAAATAATTGGTCTAAAGTATTAATTTACAAACTATTATCTTGAAAACTGTAACAAAAATAAACTTTCATTTAAGCTAAATAAAATAACTATTTCATAGAATTGTAAAAATGAGCAAGTTGCGCAACCAAATTCATTTTTAAACTAGGAACTTGCCTAAGTTTAGATTCAGAGCGTACTCTAAGTTAAAACCATGTTAGCTACAATAATATTTTACGATATATTCATTACAGGAAAAAGTCCAATTTGCAGAATTAACCTCTTCTCTCCTCCACTCTTTTAAGAACGCAGTTAAATATTACTCTACAAAATGCAGTTTATTCTTCAATTCACATACTAACTTTATATGAACATCCCTTCTGTATATTTCTATACATTCTGTATTAACTCTAGTTTGCGCGACGAAGTAGAGTCAATAGAGTAAAATAAAGTCATTCACGATTTTAAAAATAAAAAATATGAACATTTCTCACAAGGTAAATAAATACACTCATATCAATTTCGTATCAATATGGCGGCTGGGATTATCACTGGCCTTCTGCACCTAAGTTTGCGGGTTCTACCCCGCCCCAAGTTGGTGGATTTTTTTGATGCAGAAAATTGACAGCGTCCATGTCGTATGATCATGCGGCATATAAAAAATCCCTTGAGTACCCGTTTGGCTTCGGTTCTCATGGTAAAATTGTTTCCCAAGTACAATTTCGCATCGTCAGAGCTCGGGTGCCTCCTTCTGGGTAGGAAACTGGGCAATAAAATTACTTGTGGCAATTGGTATCGCCTGTATGGTGCCGCACTCAAAAGTGATACCAGCTCCAGGGAAAAGTACTAGGTCTGCAAAGGTAAAAATACCAATCCGCACCCCCATTAGAGAAAAAAAAATTTTATATCAATATTAACAGAACAAATGCTGTAATTTTATGTAAAAATAAAGGTATGAAAAACGGGATATATATTACCAGTGTAAGTTTCTTAGTTCCTCTCTGTTTTTGTTTAAGTATTAATCTCCTGCTTCATCAGATTCACGTAAATTTGTTATCTCGCAACGTCTTCAAAGGGATATCTCAATAAATTTAGGTATTTTAAATCAAAATTATGTTATTTCCGTAAATTTAATGTGTTTGTGAAATTCAGAACATTGATTAAATAATTATACTAACTCCAAATTTTGATTTCGAAGAATTCCACTTTTTAGAATAATTAAATGATATACTCTAACATGATATACTTAAATGACATCGGCAGGTTTTAAAATGTAAACATTTATTTTCGTTTAATTTATTTATTTTTCAAACCTTCTAATTATTTTAATTTTATTCTATGCATCAAAAAAGTAACTCACTGTCAAATTTATTGCTGAAATTTATAATCTCCCTTTTATTCGAATAATGCTTTTATTTTCTAATTTTAGTCATCATATTGCTAAACCTTTAGCGATTTTTTAAAAATTTAACTCTTACTTAAATTGTTCATACTTCTATAGCACCCTATATACTGATGCATATAATACACCAATTTAGATTCATTCCCGAAAAAAGAACAAGAATAAATCACAATGCTCTTTCGTATTCAAGATGTCTCCATATAAAATAGCAAAAAGGTATTTTAACATTTCACTTGAAAGCGAATATAGTAATCGTTTTCTTTTTTTAAAGTCATGAACTTTGCGCTTTCAAAGTATCAAATATAGCACATTTTGTCTAGACAAGTTTACTATTTCTCGAAGCAAAAGTAATTCCAGCTTTGAAAGATGTAAAGAAGCATTGGAACATCAAAATCCTTTCTCTGCTACTTTTAGTTTTAAGAACAATTCTGTCTGAAACAAGAAGAGTTCGAGCTTCTGTATCAATTCAGTTCTAGTTGTTTGAATATAAAGCAATGTCTAGGAAAGCTGTTCTTTTAAATTTCTTGCAAAGTACGTAAAGTATATGAAAAAGTAATCTTTCTTCGAATGTCTTTAAGTTAAAGTAGAAAGTTTAATAAGTAACATAAGGATTATTTCACACACATCTATATATATATATATATATATATATATATATATATATATATATATATATATATATATATATATATATATATATATATATATATATATACATACATACACACACACATATATATATATCGAATGTGATTGATGTGAAAGTTTATCTCTTGTTTGTAGAGAATTAGACGATATAAATGTGTGTATATGGGTAATAATAACAAACATATGGGTATGTATATGGGTAAGTAAAACATATGGGTAATAATAAAATTTTACTAGTAAAACTCAGCAACATTGTTTGATAATTATATTGGTCTTAGGAACTATTAATTATTTGCGTGAAAACTAGATAAAATACTTAAATTAGTTAGGATTTGTTTTAAACTGTCTTAAACATTTTGCATTAAAAATAAAACAACATAAGAAATGTAGGATTAAAATAACAATACAAGATCCATGCAATCTTTCCACAGTAATAACATTCAAGGTTAAAAGCGTTCCACATGTTCATTTAAGAAAAAGTTTCATTTATTCCAACCATTGATTTTCTAATAAATTCCAAATATTCCTATTGATCAATTTAATATAATTCTAAGTATTAAACATACGAATTTGTCAAAATTCCTAGTATTCTAAATTTTAATTCAACAGAATTTTAGAGTCAAGCTAAATTATTTCATGATAAATCCAAACATAATATTCCATTATTCCCTTTTTCACCATTTTCGGAAATATCCTTATCGTTTATACCAAATTATTCAAAAATTTATAGATGAATTGATAGATAAATTTGCAAATCATTGCAAAAGTTTCTTACTGTCATTTGAATAAACTAAGCGAATGAATAATAGAGTCCATAATTGTAGGGGAAAGTTTTTCATAACATATATATTTCAATTAATCAGGCAATTTTTTAACAAGTGTACAAGTTTTAATACGGAACCCCAAAAACTTTAAAACTTCAAAATAAAAGAAACATTTTACAAATATTTTCGACTATTCAACTATTTCTTTTTAAATATCTATATATATATATATATATATATATATATATATATATATATATATATATATTTGTGATTTGATGTATACAAAAGTACGAAACAGATAAATAAAACAACTCTTTTTTACAAAAATAATGAATCAAAAATATTAGAAGCGGCTGGTGTTTGAGTTAATTTAGGATCCAGTACTCCTTCCAATTGTGTATAAGCTTAATCATATTTCTTTTCCTACTGTTATGTATACATACAATAAGTAATGCTGTGACGGATCTTTACACGATCTTCACCAACTAATCCACTTGAGGAATCTTTGGGCTAGCATTCGCGTTTATTTCACAGCCATCCCTCTCAAAAAGAAACCCTGATGTTCAAGCATGCGCAGTGGGCGCCGCGCGGCGGTGATTAAGTGTATTTAGCGAAACGAGGATTAAGAGTTTTCCGAGTGTGTGTGGGAGATCAGACGAGTGATAGCGTGGAATTACGGTGCCCATCGCAAGCGTTCCGACATACGCCCCGAGCGAGTGTGAAAATAAAGGAGTTGTGTCAACATCCTCGTCTGGTTTCCTGAGATACAAATACATAGGGACCACTCCCCAACAAGGTCCGTTCAGCCGAACCGGAGAAGTGAGCTATTCAAGGTGACGTAATTAGTGGTCTTTTTTGTGTTTTTATTATTATAAATTGAGGACTAAATTAATTTTAGAAAAATGTTTAAGAACTGCCGTAAGGAAGATCTTCGGATCGTAGCTCTTGAACTTGGTGAGACTGTTGCTGAAAAAGTAAATATCGTTGAGTTAACTGAAATTATTAAAGAAAATAAATATTTTAAAGAGGATGTTGAATTTGTTAAAGAATTAATTTAATATACGATCGAGGACCGTAAGAGAGCAGAGGAAGACCGTAAGCGAATGAGAGTAGAGGAAGACCGTAAAAAAGAAGCCGAAAATAGGTTACGAGAAAAGGAGCTTGAGCTTGAACTTGCACGTTTAAATGTTAGAGTTAATTCAGATAACGAGAGAACAGGTGAGGGTTGTAACACGCTGGATGCATTGGTGAAAAGTGTTCGAATCCTAACGGTGAAGGTGCCTAATAGACCTGAAGGTTGGGCATTCTTTTTCGTTTCGTTAGAAAGAGCCTTTGTATCAAAAAATGTGCCCGAGAAATTCAAGTCGGAGATTTTATTAAATTTGTTGGGAGAAAAAGCTTCAAATGTGTTAACATATGTTAAAGTTGACGAGCTTAACAATTATGAACAACTAAAATCAATAAAACTAAGAGAATATGAGCCAAGGGCAAATCAATTCCTTGAACAATTTAAAAAAGCTACGTGTCATCCAAATGGTTTCATATATACAATATACATCTCGCTTAATTACAAATTGGCATTATACTTAAAATTAAGGAAGGTCTCTGATTTTGACAACCTAAACGATCTTATTGTGTCCGACAAAATTTTCTGATCGCTTGAAAAAGAGGTAGCGTCACACATTTCCGTTCGAGCAGGAAATGATTGTTTTTGCCCACTAGAGCTTGCCAAAGAGATAGACTTGTATAACACTTCTCGGGGAAAGAGCTTAAAACCTTTGACGAATGTCCTTACTAGACATAGTCCAGTGAAAAACGCGTCAAGGGTATTTTTGAGTAAAATTAAAGATTCTAAATGTATTTGTTGCGCTGAATCGCATCCATTATATAAGTGTGCAGTGAATTTAAAACTTCCCATAAATAAGAGAATTGATCTAATTAAAACAAATAACCTTTGCTTTAATTGCCTTTCTACATCTCATAGAGCGAAAGACTGTAAATTGCGATTTGTTTGCTCTGAGTGTCAAAAGAGATATCATAAAACGGTACATTATACCGCCCAAAACCAGGAAGTAATGAATTCTACCTTTGAACCTCTTAACACATCAGCCATGTTAACAGCCATGTCCTACACATGCCTTCGAGCCATGAGTAGAAACTCAAAACAACTTACTAACCGCAACGAGTATAAACAGAAAAAAAATGTGTTTTGATAAGCTCAGCAATTTTTTATATAAAATGTGAAAATGGTTTATTCCCAGTCAAAGCAATTCTAGACAGTGGAAGTACCTCGAACTTTTTAACGAGGAGCTTATGCGATTTAATTGGATTGAAAAAATACAAAACTAATGTTTCGGTTTGGGGATTAAACAAAACATTAATCGCAATAGACTCGCGCGTTTCAGTATCTATTAGCAATAAAGAAGGTAGTTACATTAAAACATTAGACTTTTTTTTGGTACCAACAATAACGAAAGATCTTGTTCCAACAACGAAAATCGATTGTAATCTGAATAATATTCCCAATCTTAAATTAGCTGACAAAAATTTCAATATTCCAGAGCGCGTGCAAAAGCTATTAGGTGCAGAAGTACTTTATGAATTAATGTTACCCGGACAGTTTAAGAGGGAGGGTTCAAATGTTATTTTTCAAAACACTGTTTTCGGATTTGTCGTTTCCGGATCTACTTCTTCAGACGCGCAGGGAAAAGAACATTGTGGGTTTATTCAGGCTGTGGATAATCTAGAGCAGTGATTCTCAACCACTGTGCCGCGGCACTTTTGTGTGCCGCCAAATTTCAAAAGTGTGCCGCCAAATTTTGCAAATATATATTAATGTTAATATTATTAAATTATATCATTTAAAAAGAAAAATATTTTTAACATGAATATATATTTAAATCCACAAAAAAATAATTTTATTATTTGCTTTGCAACGCGTTTTTTCTTTGTGCCAAATTATGATGAAGCGGCGTGCATAGCAATAGGAATATGTCTCAAGTCGGTGCACACTTACCACTTCTGCGTACAAAACGTGTTGTTTTAGTGATAGTTGGGATTCACAAGGTGTTGCATAGTAGTTATTGCACCTTTTCTTTCGTTAAAATTGGCAAATGTATGTGATTCGGTTTAATATTAATTTATTTGCATGTAGTAATATTTTGCATTAATTTATTTGCAGATCCTTCTGAAAATGGATAAATGGTTAAAAAGAAGAAAGTTTAATGATGGTAATAGTGATAATGATAACGTTAGGGACCAAGTTAATGAGCCAACACCCGGCACAAGCAAAAATACTTCTTGCTCAAAAAATACTTTGTCCATCGGAAATATAATGATGATTTTTTGAAATTTGGATTTACCTCTACAATGGAAAATGACATAGTTGTTCCCGAGTGTGTGATTATGTGGTTTTAAATTATCAAATAATGCTATGGTTCCTAGCAAACTCCAACGTCACTTGGTGACTAATCATCCTTCGCTTTCAACAAAAGATAAAAGCTACTTTGAAAGGTCTTTATCATCAAAAATTAAGCAAGTAAAAGTTTTTGAAAAACAAGTATGTGTGTCTGAAAAGGCTCAAGTAGCTTCTTACGAAATAGCTGAATTGATTGCTGTTAACTTAAAACCTCACAATTTGTCTGAAGAAATTATATTACCTGCTTGTCGCAAAATTGTAAAAACAATGATTGGTGGATCAGCTGATATTTTGATATTTGCAAAATACCACTTTCAAATGATACAATCCATCGCAGAATTAAAGATATGTCAGAAAATATTGAGCAAAATACTGCAAAAACTCTTGCAAATTCGAATTTTGCTCTACAAGTCGACGAAACAACAGATATTACAGGAAATGCTCAATTAATTGCATTCGTTAGATTTATTCACGAAAATGATATAATTAATCAATTTTTATGTTGTCGGGAGTTACCTGATTTTACAACTGGTAAGCATATTTTTCAAGTAATTAGTTCATATTTAGAAGAAATTAAAGTTTCTTGGAAGTCATGTATTGGCATTTGCACAGATGGTGCTCCAGCTATATATATGACAGGACATCTAAAAGGATTTGTAGAACATGTTAAAGAACTGAATGAGGATATATTAGTTACCCATTGTTTTTTGCATCGAGAAGCACTTGTTACAAAATTTTTGCCATCAGATTTGAAAATAGTTCTGGAACAATGTGTTAAAATCGTTAATTATATCAAATCAAGACCATTAAAAAGTAGATTATTTAGTAAATTATGCCAAGCTATGGAAGCCAAGTACGAATCCTTGTTACTCCATACAGAAGTAAGATGGTTGTCCAGAGGAAAAGTTATATCTCGTGTGCTGAAATTAAAAGACGAAATGAAAATATTTTTTGAACAAAATAAAAATTATGAATTTGTTCATTTGTTGGACGATAAAATATGGTGTACTAAACTGGCTTACTTATCAGACATTTTTGTTATTTTTAACAACATCAATTCAAGTATGCAAGGGCCTAATGAAAATATCTTAAACTCAACCGATAAGCTGGTGGGATTCAAAAAACAAATAACTTTATGGAAAAATAAAGCTCAGGAAGGCAATTTAGAAAAAAAAGTTTGAGTCAGTCCCTAAAGACAGTTATAGAACTATTAAATTAATTGTTGTTGATCATTTGACAACATTAGAGGAGAGAATTATTCATTATTTCCCAAAATTAGATATTAAGAAATTTGATTGGGTTCGTAATCCATTTCTCATAACGTATACTTCTGTATTTGACTCAACTTTGAGTGAAGAGGAAGAACTCATTTTGCTTTCCAATAATCGAGATTTAATTTTAAAACATTCAGAAGAATCAATTAATTCATTTTGGATTAACAACAGATGCGATTATCCAATGATAGCCAAAAGAGCTTTAAACATATTATTACAATTTTCCACATCTTATTTGTGTGAATTCGGATTTTCAGCATTAGCCAACATTAAAACTAAAAAAAGATCAAGATTGTTAAATGTAGAAGACGATATGAGAGTAGCATTATCATTTTTACGACCAAATATAAATGAAATTATCAAAAAACATCAAGCTCAAATTTCGCATTAAAAATATTTTTATTATTAGCTTGTAATTAATCCCTTAATAAACGTTTAGTTATTATTGTAGTATATATTAGTTTATTTCGTATATTTTAAATTTTTGTCATAAACTATTTATGCAGTGTGTTGTAGTAAGTAAATAATTTTTATCTTTTTCTTTGTGTGCCGCCAAATTTTGAAATCGTTAAATATGTGCCGCAACAAAAAAAAAGGTTGAGAATCACTGATCTAGAGCATTCAATTAAGAAGTTTTGGGAAATCGAAAATGTAGAAATAGATTATATTAAAACCAGTGAATTAGATATTTGTGAAGACCATTTTAAAAACACTCATTCAAGAGATGACCAGGGAATATATATGGTGGCGATGCCATTAAAGGAAGATCCTTCATGTCTTGGTGAATCCAAACAAACCGCGATTCAGAAATTAAACTTTTTGTGGAAACGACTAAGTGGAGATAAAGAATATTTGTCCCTGTATGAGAAATTTTTACAAGAATATGAGGAGTTGGGCCACATGAGGGAAATCAAGGCGGATGGATCTGGAGTTTCATTTTACATGCCACGCCATGGTGTTTATATCACCCCGAAAAGTCTACAACTAAACTGAGAACTGTTTTTAATGCATCAAGTCCTTCAACGAGTGGGAGATCTCTAAATTCAATTCAATTTAATGGCGGACTGGTCCAAGAAGACCTCTTTTCCATTATGGTTCGCTTCCGAAACCACAAGTATGCCTTTACTACAGATATAGAGAAAATGTTTCACATGATAAGCATACACCCGGAGCAAACGTGTTTGCAAAGAATTCTGTGGAAGAAAGGCATAGGAGAACCAATAAAAACGTACGAGTTAAGTATAGTCACCTACGGCACAGTTAGCGCACCTTATCTAGCCACGAGAACTTTGAAGCAGTTAGCGATGGATGAATCTATTAATTTTCCTTTAGCAGCTCCTGTGGTGATGAGTGACTGCTACATGGATGACATACTATCGGGATCCGAAAGTATAGAAGAGGTAGTCGAATTGCAGCATCAATTAATAGAAATGTTCAAGACCGCAAGGATGCATCTTCATAAGTGGTGTGGAAATTTACCCGAGATAACTTCCAATCTACAAGAATATGCTTTCTTGGAGTCTGATGAGACTAAAGCGCTAGGAATAATTTGGAATCCTAATTTAGAGTTTCCTTTTCAGAATAGAGCAACAAAGGCCAACTTCATTCACCAAAAGAATGGTTTTGTCTACTATTGTAAGAATCTTTGACCCTTTGTGTCTCTTCGGACCGATCATAACTTGGGCAAAGATATTTATGCAAAAATTGTGGTTGCTGGAATTGGCATGGAGTGATGAACTTCCTTTTAAAGAAGAAAAGGAGTGGCGTCAATTTATCGACTCTTTGGAAGCCGTGAATAACATCTCTATTGACAGATGTATTGTGATTCATAGAGCGGAGAGCATTGAGTTACATGCATTTAGCGACGCATCGGAGAAGGCTTATGGTTCATCCATTTATCTCAAGTCTTTATCTGCCCTTGGAGAAGTCGAAGTGTGTCTCGTAACGAGTAAAAGCCGAGTGTCGCCTCTGAAGCAGATTTCCATTTCAAGACTTGAACTGTGTGGGGCAGTTCTTGCCGATAAATTCATGAAGAAGGTGAAGGAGGCATTGAATCTTCAGATTACAGGTGTGCATTTTTGGTCTGATTCGACTATTGTGATTTCATGGATAGATCGAGAATCAAGAGAATTGAAGCCGTTCGTGGCTATTCGAGTGTCTAAGATTCATCAACTAAGCTCCTGTGACCAGTGACATCACATTGCATCAAAACAGAATCCTGCAGATGTGTTATCTAGAGGACTACTTCCTGAGGAGCTTCGTGACGACTCTCTATGGTGGCATGGTCCTGAGATTCTACAGCGTACTTATTAAACTACTGTCATTCCGGAACCAACCCAGAGATATGACTTTGACTGCGAACTAAGGGTGTCTGAAAGAACTCTGGAGACTTCATTACTGAGTTCTAAGAACTTTGACTTTTTCAACCATCTTATGGACTTATCTAATAATTATTTTAAATAATAAATATTGTTTCTTATATTTATAGATTTATTGAAAGTTGCAAATCTAAGGTGAAAAAGAGAGGACCTTTAACTACAAATGAGGTAAATGATGCAGAAACCTGGCTTATTAAACAGGACCAGAGTGGCATTAACTTAAGTGACCCGTCAGGTAATCTTAAATCTTTGAATATATTCCAGGATGATAAAGGAGTTCTGAGAGTTGGTAGAAGGCTGGAAAAAGCTGTCATACCCTACAGCCGAAAGCATCCAGCTATACTGGCTAAAATTTCTAAATTGAGTAAAATATATTTCATAACTTTGCATAAGAAATTATTTTACGTTGGTCCGCAAGAACTGCTGAATGCAGTAAGATTGAGACTTTGGGCTTTAGGAGGTAGAAACCTAGCTAGGAAAACGGTTCATACATGTGTGGTGTGTTTCAAGTGTAAACCAATTCCCTCTTCTCAAATGATGGGCAATCTTCCATATGAAAGCGTAAATATGGCCCCTACATTCAGTATAACTGGACTAGATTTGGGAGGTCCATATTTTGTAACTTACAAACACCAGAGAAAGGGTGTTTTGAATCAATTTATGTTTGTGTTTGCATTTGCTTTGTGACTCGTGCCATCCACCTAGAAATTCTTTCCGATTTGACTTCGGATGCAATAATTGCGACTCTTAAGAGATTCATGTCTAGGCGAGGAAAATGTTCCAAAAATTTTTACGGATAATGCAAGAAATTTTGTTGGTGTGAATTCTCAACTAAAGGCATTTTATAAGACTCTTAACTTTCCAGATCAAAATCTGGTGGCATATTTCACTGAGGAAGGTATTGAATGGAATTTTATTCCACCAAGGGCCCCACATATGGGAGGTCTTTGGGAGGCGGGCTCAAAGTCAGTGAAATATCACCTCAAGCGAGCACTGGGAAGATCCCGACTCACATACGAGGAGTTTGAAACAGTGATTATCCAGGTGGAAGGAATTTTAAATTCCAGACCCTTATACACCAATATCCAATGATTTTGATAACTTTGAGGTATTAACGCCTGCACATTTCTTGATTGGTAGATCAATTAATTCTATTATTGATCTCTCATAGTAATTAATATTAGTGACAATAGATTAAGCCGTTGGCAGAAAACAACAAAGGCAATTCAGGTAGTTTGGAAAAAATGGAGTACCGGTTATCTGAATTCTCTCCAACAGCGAGGAAAGTGGATGATCGAGAAGGACAATGTAATGTGTGGTACAATGGTAATTGTAAAGGAAAATTTTACACCAGTTTGCAGCTGACTTTTAGGGCGCGTCGTTGAGGTCTATCATTGTTCTGATGGTAAAGTGAGAACAGTCAGAATTAAAACAAAAACAGGAGAATTTAAGAGGCTCATAACTAAGATCTGTATTCTACCTAGAGATGTAAATAGTTAAGGTCAATTTCCATTTAAGAAATTATGTGTTTATGTTTAAATTGTGCTATTGTAATTTTAACTTTTTTTTACTGAATATTTATAGTACCTTATATATATATATATAATAATTTTGAAAACAATTGTGTAATTTTTTTTAAACTTGTTGTGAATTGTGAAACTGTATTGTGCTATTGTTTTGAATATTAATATTGCTAGGCCGGGGGTTATGTTCGAGCATGCGCAGTGGGCATGCTCGAACAGGATTAACGAACGAGGATTAAGAGTTTTAAGAGTGTGTGTGGGAGATCAGACGAGCGAGAGCCGTGGAATTACGGTAACCATCGCAAGCGTTCCGACATACGCCCCGAGCGAGTGTGAAAATAAAGGAGTTGTGTCAACATCCTCGTCTGGTTTCCTGAGAAAAAAACACATAGGGACCACTCCCCAACACCTGATATGCAAATTAGTTAGAGTATATAACGTTAGAGTTTGATAATTGTAGGGCAGAAGAAGTGAGTACCTGAATGCAGCGTTACTAAGGTGAGATTTGAGATTTACGCAACTTGGCTTTAGGACGGAGTTTTGCTACTATACTGAATTAGTGGATTAGGAATTAATAGGTTAGGATTGATTCAAGTCAAATTGATCTAATACCGTGAGCTTATTCACTTAGAGTCGTTGCTTTCTTTATATCACTCCTATGGCTTCCTTTTGTAGTTTACTTTGTGGTTGACTAGTACAATTGAATAACAATAAATCAGATTTATCTTGGAAAGTTCTGGCCATGCTTTGTTCCCTCCCACATCCTTAGGTAGGCAGGAAAATGGGGAAACGACTTCAGGTTACAATGTTTTGTTGTTTTCTTTCCTTCCTGGTGTTACAATTTTAATGGCCAACATTTTAGAAACTATTTTGTTCTAAAATAACTCCAAATGGAAAGGAGTGATTTTGAATGAAGTGATATTTGTAAAGAAAACTATTAAAACTAATCAGTTGTCGAATTTTATAAGTCTTCCTCTTATATAATTTGATCAGTTTCACAATACTCGTAGCTTTCTTTTCCGTTTCTAGAACTTTTTATCTACGTGATAAAACTTTTTCAAAAGTAAAATATACAGAAATAATTACAGATTCATTATACCTAAGCATTTGAGATGTTGTTCATTATTTCTATTAATACACTTGATGCACAACTATAATCATTTATTAGTGGAAAGTTACAGCTACTGTAAAGTCCGGTGTATATAAATCGCACCTATACTTTCAAGCAGATTTTTTTTTAATTTTTAGGTATATCCGACGCATAACTCGCACCCCTTTTTTTACGAAGAAATTGAAATATTAGTATGCATTGCTCTTGTGTTTTGAAGTCATTTATTCGAGGTATTATCGCAAACGTTTGAAAAAATAGTATACTTCTAGAACTACAACTCTTTTGGTTCATAAATGTCATTTCTGTTAAATAAACAGTATTTCGATACGTATAGAAGCACATTTTTTCTTTATATGCTCACCTCTTTTGCTATTATTAAAGCTATCGTTTTTATACCCGGCGTATAACGCGCAGCCCTAAATTTCGATCTAATTTTTGGTGTTAAAAGCGCCCGTTATACGCCGGATTTTACGGTACATAAATCATTATTAGTGGAAAGTTACAGCTGCATAAATCTCATTATTCATAATCATAATGTTAATGAATTGACTATGCATATCAGTTGCTTAAGTTTTCATGAAAAATATCATATCAATAATTTGAGTATCAATATCATTATATATGTCAGTTATTGTGTTTCGTAAATGCTTTGTATTCTTGTAGTTTGTAGATTTTGCAAAGTAATCGAAACAAACTATAACGATCTGGATTAGAGTGTTGTATAAAGACAGCTGTTAGAGATCCCTGATTAATAGAATATAAAAAAGAATCAGACCATTGCTAAAAGTCCAACCATTTAGGAATGAAGGTAATTCTGAAAAAAAACTATTTCATGCCCAGTACTTTTAGCACAATATAGTATTTGTAAAAATGCAAGATATGAGAAGAAAATTTAAAAATTGGAGTTTTTTTCTTAGGATTCAATAAGAAAGTCACAATCAAATGATATTTTATGTAAAAATATGAGTACTATACACATCGATCAATTTTTATTCATTCGAAGTTTTTGTAGTTTCTAATGGGTATTTAGATAAATTTATAATATGCTCTTTGCACACAGTAATATATTAAATTTATTACTATTAATAAAAAATATCATGGATATTTTTGCAACTCTTTTTTAATTTACTTTTATTGTTTTTACTCATTAATTAATTTATTTTTACTTAAGAAAAATATCTTAAGCAGAAGTGGCGTATAAAAGTTAGCACACTTGATAATAATGCACGTTATAAAAATTATTCCACGTTTACTCCTGCTTAAAATTACTTATATCCTTACTTCAAAATGCTATTGAAAAGTAAATAAATTCCTGCATGTGAATAAATTACTTAGAATAGATAGCATTTATCGTCTGCATTATGTAAATTTGCTTAAAAATCAACTTTAAGAAGTAAATAAGAATAAAATTAACACGGAGTAATCATCACCCATTGAAAGACATAAATCCCGCCATTTGAGGATTCTGGAAATCCATATAAATAATATGATGGATTACCATGATTATAAATAAAACCCACATCCCTTACACACCGGAGATAATCTTTAAAATAATGTCTCTTTCAGGGCATTTATCAGGATGCAACTAATACTCTACGATAGACTCTTATCAGGCAATTGCATTCCTTTTGGAGACTAACTAACAATGACGTTGGTGCTCAGTTACCGATTGAAGATCTGCAATTAAGAATTTGTTATCAAAGAAGAAACAATTATAGCAGTGCCTCGGAAAAGGCTCTCATTAAATATCCCCTTAGACTCCACTTAATCCTTCGATAAAATGGGAGCATTATCTATCTTGAGAAGAGTCTTATCTCTTTGTTATCGGAACTTTTGGAAAGTAGGAGAAGAATCAAGTGCCTGGACCATCTTCCGAACGTCAGTCTAGCGGCAAAGACTGTACCTTCTTTCACGGATTCCTTTTCTTCCTTTTTCTTCTCGCTTGTTTCACTTTTCTTTTCTTTTTTTTTTTTTTTTTTTTTTTTTTTTTTTTTTTACCGTTTTCCTTCTTTCTTCCCTTTCTTTCATCCACCTTTTATTATTTCCTTTATTGCAAGCCACCCTTTAGTTTATTTCTTTTTCTTTTATTTCTTTTTTGGTAAAGTTGCTTGTGCCGAAATCCATCGATGCTTTCGAGAGGAGTTGGTCTTGAAATTTTGGCGCCACGTTTTACTGGCCTCTTGCTGAAGCCTATGGCCTGTTGGAGCCGTAAGTGGTCGACATTCTCAGACGTGGAAAGGCAGTTAGGTTCTTTTGATTCTTTTGTTTTTTTTTTCTTTTGACTTCGCTTTCAGACAGTTTATACACCTATTTCGTTGGGAAGTGAAGAATGGTGGGGAGATATTGAGAGGGTAAAGCCGTTGTTTATGGTATTTCCAGAACAATATTATGGTTTGGGATGTATTTTCAGGAAGGTCAGGAGAGGAATCATAGGTATGTATAAAATATGAGTTACTTATTTATCATTCTTTTGCAAAATATTTCAAGTATTCGTAAAGATTTAGACAGTTTCTAGAAAAGAAAGATACAAACTCAAATAAATACTTGAGAAAAATGTTTCGAATCCATTTATTCAGTTTTTTTTTTATATTCAATTTGCATACATAAATGACCAATTTAATTGATTAAATAGATTTTATATTCTAATTTTTTTTAAATAAAGGCTTATATTCTAAAATTATTCGTGCTTTACAAGCGAAGTTTTTATTTATTACACAGTCACAAATGATCAAAATATTTTTTTAAAAAAAGATGTATGCGAAAATAAATAAATTAAACTGACATTTAAATTTAAAAGATAAAAATTCATATATACATCCCAGAATGCAAAAATAAACACGTAGTTAAAGTATATATGCATATATACAGTACCACACACAAAAGTTTTCCAAGGGAGGGTCCAGGGTCGAAAGTCCACCATTCTTGTATCGTACTCCTTTTGATTTGTCAATTTTTGAAAGCAAAAAACAGTAAAAAACTAATTATTGAATAAATAATTAGTATTAATTAATAAAATTAATCATTAAAAACAAATATTTAATTAAATTTTACGTACTATACACTTAAACTAATAGTCAAAAATCAAGGGCTTTGGGGGGGTCCGGACCCCTAGGACACTCCCCTTGTGTGCGCCCCTGCATGTATAGCCTGACATTTAAAAGAAAAAAGTAAAAAATTTAAAATATGCATCCCAGAATGCAAAAATAAACACGTAGTTAATGTATATAAGCATGTATAACCTGACATTTAAAAGAAAAAAAAGTGAAAAATTCAATATAATGATCCTGGAATGCAGAAACAAATATGTAGTTCATGTATGTAGGTATGTATGTATTGTAAAAGTGCATAATTTGGTGATTTCCTAACTTTTCAAAACATTGTAATTGTGATATTTATTCAGTAATCGAAATATAACTGATTATTATAATGAAATATAAGTGCTACATGGTCCGGCATTGCACGAGCTTTTTTGAATATGTATAATTTATTGCCCATAAAAATATTTCCCCTTTCCCTCTTAATGTCAGTACTTCTTGGTGTGTATGTGATTCCTATATTAATGACATTAAAATCCCTTTTTTCGAAATTTCGTCCACGGCTTTAGCCCGTGGGACGGGTTTCCTTAGCCTAACATTTCACCGGCTTTTTCTTATAACTTTATCACTATGAAAATTTCTCGTTTCTCTCTCGACGTCAAAACTTCTGTGTGTGCGCGTGATATGAGTGATGTCTATATGTATATCATTAAGATACCCTAGTTTTAGATTTCTTCCCATGCCCATTATAAAAAATGTACTTGCATATTTCTCATTTAAAAAAGAAGATTTAACCTGTTTTAAATGGGAGTTACACAAGACAAAAATTAAAAATGATTCATAAAGGTAGGAAAATTAAAAAGAATTTTGAAACTGTCGAATGCACGAATAATAAATAGCATATCTTCTTATAATATTTATAAAAATACTTCTATGTAAATATATCCTATTTAAAACAGAAGAAGGAATTACTTTCAACAGAAAATGCTATAATTCTTAAATGCTTAAAAATTCTTCCTGTTGGAAAGTAGAAAAATTTTATTTTCTCTTTGAAATGTATATACTGGGTGTTGCCGAATTCGATCGACAAATTCAGAGGGGAGATAGTAGGCAGCAAGGGAACGTTAAATCATTATAGAACATGGGGTTGCAAACCACGTTTCATCCGAGTAATTCACATAAACAGTTATGAAGGACGCGATGTCGAGTGGAATGAAAACGGGCAATAAAAGGTAAGAAATAGGCTCATTAGACGTGAAGTTTGTTTACAATGCATCACAGCTCGTCGTCCGAAAAACAACGAAAAGTGATTAACATAGGAATAGTTCTAGATTGCGGTCGCGTAGGTCAAAGAACAGCCGAAATCAACGGGCGTCTTCAAATAAATCCGGTGTTCTGGCGATGTCATCTGAAGCAGCACACCGGATTAATGTCATTGTGGTAAAAGCGTGGGGTACTTTGTACTACATTTTTACTCTAACTCGGCATTTCGAAATAGAACTTGTAAGGAAATTGTAACAATGGATTTAGAGCACCACCCCACGCTTTTACCATAATGACATTAATTTTCTCGTTAATAATTTACAAGCGATTTCAAGTGGTTACAGAAGAAGTCCAAGAGTTTGAGGTTCAGGGAGCGTGGAGGTAAAACAAGACGTCCTGCGCGTCCAATTCATTTCCCGAGATACGTAGCATGGAAGTAAACTGGAATAAAAAAAAATGTGCTGTTGCACCATCCTGGAGTGTGTATGCGGGTGTTATTATTGTCAATATTGTTTTGTTAGTTCCATGTACAGAATAAATAATACTTTTTCCTTATACTTATGAACGTCACAAATAAAATTCAATATTTTGTCGTAAAGTTACTCTAGTTTATCTAGGGAAAACAAACTCACTAAGTATATTATGGCCTTCTTGGGCTCAAAAATGCATAAATAAAAGTCTAGGTAAAAAAAATGCCTGAAAATAAAATTTTTCTAAATTTTTCACCGTATTTTAGTATGTTGGTGTTCATTTCATCAGTAAAAAATATTTACTTTCGTGCAATCATTTCAAACTTTTTTCTTACGGTGCGGAAAACAATTGCGAAAATGCGGGAAAACAATTTTCGTTAAGACATATTTTGTTAGTTTAAAATATTTTCATTTCGTACAAACTTTAAAAATACTACTACATTTATACCTTTCGTATTAAATTTATATATGTGTTTGTCTATATTTTTTTTTATGTATATACCTAATAGGGCCATATAAGTTGTGACACAAAAATTTTAAATCATCTGTTGTGATTCAAACGCTGCACAAGATTTTAAATTTCTTCGTTAAAAATCGTTAACAGTATTTTATAAAACTATATAGTCTTCCACGAATATTGTTCTACTTGAATCAGAGCTTTAACACATAGAAAGAAGCGTGCAGCAGATATTTATCTGCATCAGAAAGAGAAGATCCCGTCTGAGATTTTTACGGATTTTAAACATTGAGGTATCTCATAAGGTAAACCATTTATTGAGTTACTCAGAGACTCGGAGCTTTCTAAAACCAGAAAAACTGCAGCATACTAGAAGTAGCCTTTCGAGCACAGTGAGAACATTAGCCTTTCGTCAAAGCAGTCAAGGGAGTGTTTTCGTCGAAATCCTTGTCGGAAGTACTATTCTTGCTAAACAAATGAAAGTGTCAAAAAGAACATTAAGGGAAACTACTGCACCTTCCAACATGATTAATCTCTTACTTACAAGGTGACGACGACACAGAGGTAGTTGAACGAAAACATGCTGGGCTTCATGGAACTCAAAGATTGGCCTTCCAGCAATCCAGATTTAAATTCATAATCATATCTGGCAAGGCAGCCCCTTGTGGACCAGTGCCTTCCTTTGAAGATTTCTCCATAATGACCTCCTGTTTACTTTTTTCTCCAAGTTTTCTCATTTATAGTCCCAAAGTCTGATTCCACTGAGCCAGCCCACCTCAGTTTTGGTCTTCAACGCTTCCGAATAGCGACTTTGAACTGCTAAGTTTTTGACAACACTTTTCTCTGGCATTCAAGTTATATGGGCCATCCAATTCATTCTATATATTTTTATGTATTTAGTGATGTCAGGTTGTTTATAAATTCTATATAATTCAAAATTGTATTTTCTCCTCCAGCTGTTGTTTTCGCTTACACGTCCAAGCATACTTCGGGTGGGAAGGATAATCCCATTGTAGTTCATGCATGTCGTAAGAGGCGACCCAGTATCCGGGCGAATAGTTCCTGGGGATTATATCCGGAGACTTATCATCCAGGTTGGGGATTGAACATAGGTTCAACAACTCCACCCTGAAAAAACCTACTGTTGTGTGATCCAATGAAGATAATTCCCGGATGACTTCTCGGAAATGACATGGAAGTTGAAATAGGGACATGAGAATTGAAACCTGGATTTTTAAATACACTCTCGACCATGGTCAGTTTAAATATTTTTTCACCTAAATTTATGGTCAGCATTAGTAGCAAACGTATACCAAACACAGCATTCAAATTAGAAAAGTCTTAAACGTTCTTTAAGGAAAGCAGTGATCAGTGGTGTAAAGGAGAACATTTGGGCCCCCAAGTTGGATTCTACAAAGGGTAGAAGTACTTGGTGGCAGTCAGACTTTCGGTCCCCTAAAACATTGGACCCCGCAATGTGGAGGTGTACGTTACGCCACTGGCAGGGATGGAAGTTCCCATAGAAGTAGCCCGTGTCTGGATAGATGAATGGTCAAAAAGACCTAAGCCCAGAGTGAAGGCAAAGGTGATAATTTTGAGTAAAAAGTGCAAAATGTTAAGCTTTAAGAAGATTTAGTTTTAAATCTGATTTCAAGGATTTTTTTTTATTTTAACGCCTTCACATAATAGCACATACTGGTTCAGTGACACCGAACCCGTGACAACCCAGCCACGAAGTCGTGACTATAACCACTAGGCTACCACGGCCACAGCATCATCGTGAATTAAATCGTAATCTTGTTTATAAAAATGATTTAAAAAATCCTTATACTGGCGTTTTTTCTCTTTTTCATGAAAGTTTCTTTTCCATTCTTTTTGCGTACTTTGTTGGAAATGTCTCTTTTCAACATCCAGCAATAGTCAGCTGTCATGTTGATATTCTACTTCCCTTCATATCGCCTTTCCATTTTTTTTTCTTGGTGAAAGCTTTCTCCGAGCTTTTCGCCGACCGCATGTAAATTTTGAAAGAAATAACCCAGAACAAAAAAAAAACTTTTAAGCTCATATTACGTTCTAGTATAACAAAATTTTCAAACATCTCTTCTATAATATAATCGCAGTTTACGTCTCTCTGGTTCCGAAGAGAGCTGGTTACAACTAGTTGAAAAGATTTCCTGGTTTTTGTTTCTTCGCAATGTTTTTTTCCATTCTGAACTCAAAATGTTCATTTTTTCTTCAGTTTTCTCGGATGTCAGATTCTACAAATACAGTTTTTTTCCTACTTTACTTCGGATAAACGTGGAAAATGTTGATAAAGTTATTTGGAACTCCCCTCCTTTTGTATATGTAGTTTTATAAAGCAAAATTTTATATGAAGCATAATCAAATTGGGATTTTTGGATTAATCAAACTTTTCCTTTAACTCGATCCTCTAATTTTACAGCTGCGTTTAATAGACATTTTGTGACTTTAGAAGAAAATACTAAATACTTTTAATGCGAAAACGCTTAAGACGAAACATCGGTTAACACGAAATAGTACATCGGTCCTGACAAACTACTATGTATTTTCCCGCATTTTTTTCTCTTTACACGAAAATGCGAAAAACACCAGATAGATTGGATTGTGCTATAGTATTCTCGGAAAGATTCATTGCTGTAGATGATGATAATGTGTATACAGGGCAGACAAAGACATTTTTGTGTTTGTTCAAAGCTCAAAAAATATCACTGATGCAGATTCTGACGACGAAAATGAAATAAATAATGCAGCTCCTGTTCCCACATCATCCGAAATAAGGAACGTCGTGAAAAGTAAGCGCAGTTATTTAAACGCATATTCCAATGGTAAAATGAACAAGACGATGGAGGATATCGAACAATATGTTGACAATCTAAGACTAAAAGACAATGCAAAAAATATCAGATTACTTTCCAAAAACTTGATAAATGTTTTGTTTTTCAAAAACTTTGAAAATATTGCATTAAATTTCATAAAGTTATTCTGAATGTTTTTGTTTCATTTTATTAAATACATGTATATATACATATCTATGAAAGTAAAATAAACTCTAAAAAACTTAATTTTGTTAATATATGGGGTATTTTCCCCCTTGTAATATGCTTTAACGCGAAATTCTGTTAACACGAAAAAATATTTTACGTCCTTCAATTTCGTGTTAAGCGAGTTTCACTGTAAATAAGAGTTTACTTTTTTTCTGGATGGAACTTACATTGACTGGATTATTATTTAAAATTTATGCATATATTTAATGATCTCATATCAATAATGATGTGTTGCTCTTAAATATACAAAATTGCTACACATTAGATTCATAATTTGTGATGGAACTATCCAAGATAGGGTTTTAAAAATTATTTTTCTAATAAATATTAGCATTAAACACTATGAAAAAAAACCACTATTTATTTTTAAAACAGTTTTTTCTGTTGTAAATCAGAGTCATCTTTCCTTTTATGGCTGTATTCACCCTTAATTACACCGGGCTATGAAACCTAGAGTTAACCCGTTCTTGATCGTTTAAGGCAGTGCTTCTCAAACTTTCAATACTGGCGCCCCCTTTTCGATCACAATTTTTATCGCGCCCCCTTATACATTAATAATGTACTGAATGCAATAATAATGCACTTGGACGCTAAAGCTACAATAGGCGATCTTAATTATAAACTATAGAAATTAGTAACATAAGTATTAAAATTTTGTATACTACTTTTAAGCAAAAAATAAATAAATAAAATAAAATAATAGGATAATTATTTTATTTTTCCTTTCTCTAATTTTGATATTGAACATATTGCAAAATGCGGTGGCTGCTTACAAGACAAAATATAGATATTTGCTAAATATAGAAAAAGAACTCAGAAGGTGTATTTCTAATCAAAAGCATTCCTTATTTAAAAAAACCCTCAGGGGGCTCACCTTCTTTAGGTGAGTACGGGTGTCACAATCCCGAGGTACCCTAATGATCATTTCCTATTTTCCCAAGGGGTTTACTATCTTTGGTAAACACGGGCTTGACGAACCCGGGGTGCCCTAGTGATCTTTCTCAATTTTCAACCATCTTTCTTGTCATTCCACTTTATCTTTACTTCTTTTCCCGTCTAGACCACAGACCACGTTGTTTGGCGCAGCTTAGCCAAAATTGGCTCTTGTGCCATAAAACCTTACTCACTCACTCACCCTTATAAAAAACTTTGCTTTGCAAGACAATCCCATGGAAGTCGTTAATACTTATTAAACTTGTTCTTAATTTAGTATTAAATAATTAGTTATAAAATACTCTGTGCAGCACTGATACATTAAAAGTATACCGGCTGAAGTACCCGCTCTTTGCCCGACTTCATTTATAAGAAAATAAAACATTATTGATATAATAGCTGAACTGTAAGGAGTGCAAAGCCAAATGCTTGACAATGTTTACAAAAAGGTAAAATGATTTTTTTAAAATGGTTGCTCAAATTATAATTAGTTTTAAGCGAATGGTAATTTTAAGCCTCACAGAATTAGCATTTATATTTGATGTTAAATAATGAACAATAATATAAAATTCCGATGAAGAATAACTGTATTATTTTTAATATTTAAAAAAAAAAATTTCAACGTTTTAACCCGGGAGCAGGCGCGCATTCGATACGGTCAAGCGGGGTTATTGAGTCACCTTAATCTTTTTTTTATAATTATTTAATTGTGCACGATACAAATCGTTATTCCAGTGAATATTTTAATTAAGAGAAAGTTTACTTACCTACTTTCAAGGACTTTTCAATTTTTCTTTGGTAACAATTAAACAGTTTTGCCAGAATTAACGATTTCGTAATCTGTGCGTCCCACGCGGCCACTTCCGGGTAAAAAGTGTATTCATTATGATTATATGAAATTGTGTAAAATGTTTTTCGCGTTATGCTTTATATGTATAGAATACTCGTAAAAATAAGTCTTTGCCAAGTAATTCTTCAAAGTGCTCTTCGTGGTTTTCAAAATATCATAAAACTCTTTTGCATGGAGCAGAGAAATACATTACTTACAACTTTTCTAAATGAGAAACAAACACATAAGAGGGGGTCATAACTAACTGTACCAATAACTTAGAAGGTTAAACAGATTACAGCTATAATGTGCAGTATTTCAAAAATAATGACAGTGATGAATTGTTTATGTTCCTAAATTGTTTCGATTCTGCGTCTGGGATCTGTTTTTTCTCTGAAAGAGTTGTATGTTAGGTTTAAACAGAAAGCGTAGTAAAAAAATCTCTCCTCTTGGGAATGCAGCAAATCAAAAGTTTTGTTATTTGGTTATAGGATCAAAGATAAATAATTAGGTATTAAAGAAGTTTTCATTTTTATTGACTTAATATCGCGTGCGCCTATAAATTATGTCAGAGTAAAAGTGCATTTTTATTATGTCTGAAAGTATTTTGTTTTAATTCATTCCAGTAAATTAATTATTTTTAAATCTTTTATTTTCGATATGCTCGCGCCCCCCAGGGGGTGCCCCATAGTATAAGAAACACTGGTTTAAGGGTTAACCCGTATGTGCTCACTGCAGGTAACATGTGTGACATATTGCGTTTTCCTCGGTTTGAGGCCCGTAATCACATCGGTGATATCTGAATTTGGAGTGTGTGGAATTTGGATTTATTATAAACTATAAATTTCTTCATATTTTATTATAATGAGTATTTTATATGAATTCTAAAAAAGTTACACTTAACAGGAAAAAACACCTGATCCTGAACGGGTTAAGTGACCCACGTTAGATGAAAGCAAACCATTGGTTTTAATTTTCATTAAACTACTATTTTTCTATCTCCGGCTACTCAACTGCAAGTTCACAATCTCATTGGTTGAAATAGACCCCGTGTTTGCACGTACTACGCAAGTACGGTTAAATTTAACCAAGTTTTGAGTCCAGTCGAAATTTCCCCACCTGAACCTGAGGTAGGACGAAATGGACTGAGGCAAAACCGGGTTTTCTTCCTTGGACCGCCATTGCAGTTAAAGTGAATACAGCGATTAATCTTAGCTTAGCTTTCTTTTTTTAAAAAAAAAAAAGTATCTGCACATTTTTTGTTATACACAAAATAGTTTTTGCAATCAATGTTATACACTCGCACTCATAACACACATATGAGGGTATCTCTGAAATTTTTGAGATACGCCAAGACAAGGAGTCACAGAAAAGAAATTAACGGTTTAATTTGAAAAACAAAGTATTTTAATACATCAGACAACTTTTTACTGACTTACTTCAAGTTATTTAGAATAGAATAAATTTTAGACAAAAGAGAAAAGGGAATTGACGCGAGAACATTATCGTGGTATGATTTTTTATGATTTTAAACCTGGATTAAAGCAAGAGGAATGGTTTCAATGGCTGAAATTAGCATTTGGTAATCAATATCCATGTCGTACAATTGCATTCAAAGGTTTTAAGAATTTTGCAGAGGACACAATTCTCTTCAGAATGAAGAACACAAAGGAAGGCCGCGGTCGGCAGTAATCCCGGATAATGTATCTACCATAGGAAAATTGTTAATGGATGATAATCGTTGTACCTACAAAATGATACAGAAGGAGATTAACATTGGATCCGCACTCATATACAAAATTATTCATGATGAATTACATATAAAAAGAGCAGTTTGTCGTTGGGTTCCCCATAATATGACTAAGCACCAAAAAGAGGAGCGTGTCAGAATCAGTTAGGAAACAAAAAACTCTTAAATTGTTAAATGATGGTGACCATCGTATCATTTCTAAAATTGTAACGGGTTAGGAAACGTACATACAGTTTTTTTTATGTTCCAATACGTCAAGAAAGCAAAGTATGGATCTTTGAAGATGATTTCACGCCAACAATGATGAAAGGACAACGAGCAATGAAAAAAGTAATGCATGCCGTTAACTTCAGAAGTACGGGATGGGTCAAAGACTTCAACTTGGAAGGACAGAAGACCGTAACGGCAAACTGGTGTATCATTAAATGTCTTCCAGAAATTCTCCAAGAAGTTAATGGTAGAGGACAAATACTTCACCATGACAATTCATCTTCCCATACAACCGGATCAACAGTTGAGTTTCTTAAACAAAAATTAAAGTGGTAGAATACCCGCCTTATTCTCCGGACCTATCTATGTGTGACTTTTGGTTATTTTTAATCTAAAAAAGAACTTACGTGGACGTCGTTTTCGTTCAGAAGAAGAGGCTGACACACACGTGGCTATAAATGAATTTTTTTCATCCATTCCAAGAAATGGATGGTTTGAGGCATTTAATCTGTGTCAAATACGTCTACAAAAGCGCATTGATGCTAGAAGAGACTACTTTGAACACTCCTAAAATTTTGTAATTAACAATCCAATAACCTAGAAGTATCTCAAAACTTTCAGAGTGACCCTCGTACACATTCACACACACGGGGGTCCCTGGATCATTGGATCAAATTTTAAGGATATATAGAGAACATCCCAAGGATTCAGATTTGCCTATAAACCCATGGTTGGAAACGTCGTTCGGCGCTACCTTACCGCAGTCATTTAAACTGTCATCGGCCGTAAAAGAGTGTGGAACGTTTTGCAAACACCGAGAGAGATGCTCCACGAGTAACTCAACCTCCCAATATGGTACTCGGGTGCCTTCGAAAGATATCCGACACATTTTGTTCTATGCATGGAGCAAAATGTGTTCAATACTAAGTCCCACCCTCACTATGCCTATTACCTCATAATAATACATATTTACACAAAATGTGATGCAAATCAGCTAACATCCAGCGGCCCAGTGCCTCTTTATGTGGGAACCTTTCGCAAAGCAATCTTTTTGCTGCTCGTACATTTCCTTCTTGCAATGCCTCAATCAGGTACATATCTGCCATCTCAGTGTTTGTAAAACGTTTCATGACCTTCTACAGGTGATGACAGCTCAAATGAATGCGGTATTGCAGGTAATTTCCCTTTAATGCAGCATTTCTCAAACTGTAGGGCATGCCCTACACGAGGGGGCGCGAGCATATTGAACGGTTGAAAACAAAAGATTACTTAAAAAATTATTAATTTACTGTAAGTAAATAAACAAAATACATTCTGACATAATAAAAAATAAAATGCACATTTGCACTGATATAATACACTTAAAAATGTATCAGTCTGTACAAATGTGTTTTATAATTAACTTCACAATACTAAGGACAAGTTTGATAATTACCAGCGATCTTTTGGTTTTGTATTAAAATGTAACTTGATAATTTTGTACGTATCGTAATTAATCCCTTAATTGCCGATTAAAAGTTATGCGATTCTCTCCTCAAAGCCACCGTTTTCCATGGAGACGCTCGTGTGTGATATTTTTAAGAGGGGGGGAGCGAGATAAGGAATAAAAATCCGCAAATCCTTTGAAATAAGTAAATCCATCACAAACACTGTCAAGGTCCTTTTATTGGCTTCCTAATCCTTCGGAATAGTTTTATGGGTAGCAATACACAGAAAAGATCATACTTCAGAAAGACGTATATATACGTCCAGAAAATTAATGATTTAGGTCAGTGAGACGTTTATATACACCGTTGGCACTTAAGAGGTTAAATTCGTATCCTAGTTTTAGCATCAAATTATAATATTATTGGATTCAATACATTGTAATTGAATGGAGGAGGGGGTGCAATGAAAATTATGATTTAATTTTGGGTCGCGAATACTGAAAGTTTGAGAAGCACTGCTTTAATCCTCTTGTAAAAGACATTTCCAACCATGGATTGCTATGCAAATCTGAATCCTTGAGATGTCCCCTTACCTACCCTTCAAGTTTGTCCTAACCTTGTAATACCATGACACCTTGTAAAACATGGTTTGGGAGAATCAATTTTTGGGCTAAAATTATCAGAGGTGAAAATTTTAAGAACGGGAGCTATATGTATTGTATACACTGGTGTGCAAAAATTAAAGACGAGACGATTTTTTCAATATAACTTTGTACAAAAGCTTTCCAAATCAACACATTTAATACCGTAAGATCCACAATACGAAAGGACATGTGTAATGTAAGCAACACTTACTAAAAGAGAAATCAGAGGGATAAAAAGAAGCTTTATTGAAAAAGTAGCATGAAGCGCAATGCGACTGAAGGCCGAAACATCCCTGTGATGGGTGTCCAGCAAGAAACATCCGGTCTTTAGTAGGGGATATGATCTCCCCTGACTGCTAGGCAGGTTTCACAGCGTCTGCTCATGCTGAGAAAGAGGGTGTCAATGAGTTGTTGAGGCATTGCTGCCCATTCGTCTTACAGCGCCAATCGAAGCTCCCGAATCGTTACTGGTGGTAAGGTACGAGCTGCCAAGCGAATGCCTAGAAAATCCCATACATGCTCGATGGGATTGAGATCCGGAGATCGTGCCGGCCAATCCATACGTTCAATATCCTCACTCTCTAAGAGCTGTTCGGAAGCTACTGTGCGATGACATGGTGCATTATCGTCCATGAAAAGGAACTGCAGACCCATAGCGCCTCTAAAAAGACGCACATATGGAAGAAGAATCTCGTTACAATAACGGGTCCCGTTGACTGAACCTGTGTCGAAGATGTGAAGGTCTGTACGACTACCAAGCATGATGCCTCCCCAAACGAGAACACCGAGACCTCAATACCTGTCCCTTTCAATGATGTTCGAGGGATGATTGCGGCTTTCCCGCTCTCTCCAGATGAGTATGCGATGAGAATCGCTACTCAAACTGAATCTGCTCTCATCTGTAAAGAGTACTCGTCCCCATTCTTTGTCTCTTCAATTCCGGTGTTTCCGGCACCACAGAGAACGCCTTCTCCGATGGGCAGGCGTTAAAGGTACACACCGTACAGGGCGTCGTGCAAATAGACCACCACCGTGCAGTCTTCTGGCCATGGTAAAACGCGATATCGGTCGTCCAGTCGCCTGTGTCGTGTGTCTAGCGATTTCTCCCGCTATCTGCCGCCTGTTTCTTCTGGCCTGTAAGACAATGTACCGGTCATATGCGGGTGTGGTTCCTCGTGGACGACCACTACTGAAACCCCGGATAGCTGTTCCTGTAGTTTTAAATTGTCTCCAAAGTCATGAATTGATGCTGTGAGCAATTCCGAACTCTGCAGCCACACTTGTCACACTGCGGCCTTCCTCCAAATTCCCAATGATTCGACCTCGAGTAAAAGCATCCAGATGTCGTCTAACAGATTGATTATTCACCATTTCTCGCTGAGGCAGCAACTCGGTGTGATTTTAACTGCTATACGGCGTGCAATCTCTTTGCCAGAAATACTGATCTTACACCGACAACATGCTTTATACTACTCAGACACTCCCCCATTACATCTACCTGCATATCTGCGCATGTGCTACCGTACATCACCTTACTTAATCTCCTGATTGGTTTTTCTGTCCGCTCTGCCTCTTCGTTCAGCCGATATGCTAATTTTTCGACTTCGTCCTTAATTTTTGCACACCAGTGTATGTCAAAACCGGTTAAATATCCCCCTTTTTTTTTACTACGCGCAGCAGCTTATTACAATAATACAACGTTCATAAAGTTTATATATTAATGACTTTTTAATATATATTTTTTTCAAAATACTATGCAACGGTCTTTCCTGTTTTATGCAAAATTACGTGGTAAAATCCTTTTACCCAAAACCATGCTAAAAAGAAAGCCAAACTACAAGGAAACTTTTCCCAAGATAAATATGGCAGCCTCACAGCCGTTTTAAAATTCTTAATTTAATCTTATTTCAGTTTTTTCTTGTATAAATTCCTTATAATGTATATATTATTATATATCAAAGCATTGATATAATATAGCTTAATCTTTTAATTCAAGAGAATTATTTAAGAAATTGTCTGCAATTTTTTAAGTCAAAAAGCCCACTACTGGATCTTGTCTGCTAATTCCTGCTGCCGCTTTGCCTTTTACACAGTGATAGGTAATATAATCAATTTTCTGACTGAAATCCGCGTATGACTTGTATATGCAATGCTGTAATTAAACTGCTAAAGGGTATTTGAAATTAGTTCGGAAACCTACAGGGATAATTGACAAAAGACTAAAATTGCTGATCCCAATGCCCTTTGCATGCTCCTGAAATTTGCAATCATGGACATTTTGTTAACTTAATTACTCTGTAGGGTAATGGGTTTAGGAGATTAAAATACAATGTTGTTGATGAACGTTTCAAAAAAAAGATTATTTATCCGTATTTAGCTCTTCGATTTGTAATAATTAGATTAGTTATTGGTCAATTTTATTATCATTACATCAACTATTGAAATAAATTTATTCTAATTGAATAGTATTTAATTTTCATCCCTGTGGGTAAAGCAGTTCCAGAATCAAATTATAACTTCGGGAACTATTAGTCGTTGTAAAGTAATTTATAGGGATAAAAGGATATACAGTATGCCCGGGCTTAAAGTATCCAAAAGTAATGGCTTATTATTACGGAACTACCCATGAGAATGTAATAAACTGTTCATCCATGGATTGGAAAACTCTCCGAGATTTTTTGGGTCTAGTCCGATCGACCGCACGTGCGTGCAGTATTCGGCAATCTCAGAGGATGAACTTTCTACGCTGACTTCATTAGTAAAGGTGTTGAATTAAGTTATATAAATCTAATGCGTATAATACACAAACATAACAAACAAATCCGCGATCCCGTTTATCATCTTCTGAAGAACTTAAACACAACCCATTAAAGCAATCAGTTGAAGAAAGCATAATTTATGGGATCCTTACCTGATTTTAAAATACGCATAATGATTGATAGCATATTTTCATAAATCAGGTAAAATGTGTAATCTAAAATATCTTCAAATACCGCTGCAAAATTTTAAATGTTTTTTCAATGTTTAAAGAGTTGGTGAATTACATTTATTTCCATTTTAGTACATACGTAAGAGCGTTTCTAATGCGTTGAAAGAAAAATCATTGTTGTATACCAAATTGCTACATTTGCGTTCAAGCTCAGGGTCTACATTTACGTAGGGTCCAGGACCTCAGCGTCATAAGGCAGCGATACTCAATCCGCTGCCCGCGGGCCGGATGCGGCCCACCAGGCCTTTTCAAGTGGTCCGGTCAAGGCCCAGTGTTCTGAGAAATTCATTTATTATGTGAAAATTTGGCGGGAGAAATTTCTTGTTAAAAAATTAAATACATAAATTTTGCTTTTTACTGTCGATGTTATATAAGTGCGAAATGATATTTTTTTTTCTAATAAGTGATGATAGAGAAAACTGGAGTAGAGACCGTTTAATGAGTGGAGCTATTTTTTGACTATCTTTCATATCTTGCAAGCGAAAAACATTCGAAGAAATAGGATGCTTCAAGATGACTGGAAAGTTTACTATTCTGTAGTGAAAAACAAGTATGGATCAGTAATTCTTTGATTTGTTACCAAAGTGTTGTATTTAAAAAATAGCAATAAACAGGAATTGTGTTCAATGACACTTCTCCTCGAAGATCTCTTTCAAGAGATGATAAATAGGCTTTTTTGAATAATCTTCACAACTGCAAAAAATGTTTTGTCAGTGGTAATTCAGAGCTGTAACAAAGACACCCTATGAAATTTGTTATATTATTGGTAACAGTAGCGCACACAAGAGGAGGTCCTGAGGGTCCGGCCCCCCCACCCAAAGCCCTTGATTTTTTTCCGATTGATTATAATTATATGTATATAATACGTAAAATTTAATTATAAAGTATTTTTATTAATGATTAATTTTATTAATTAATGCTAATTATTTATTCAATAATTAGTTTTCTATTGTATTTTGTTCCCGAAAATCGACAAAATCAAGAGAAGCATGATACAAGAATGGTGAATTTTCGACCCCGGACCCCTCCAACTTGAAAAACTTTTGCGTGCGCTACTGAAAATGGTTTCCATATTATTACCAATTAATATGGAAACCGTTTACTGATGCAAGAATTGTGAAGGAGTGATTCTTAAACGCTTCCAATTTAGGAAAATTCAGTGGCAAAATTTTTTAAAAAATTAAAAAATCATGATTAAAAAAAAGAACAAAATAGGAGTTTTAATATTTTGATCAATTTACCACATTTTAAAGTTTTTATGTTATCTTGGTCTTAAAGCATTTCTCCCCATTCCCCCATTAATCCTCATGTTGCGACCCGCGTGAAGTAGCTAACATATGTATGCAGCCCGGCAGAAAAATGGTTGAGTACCCCTGTTTTAAGGCATCCCTGTGAACGCGAATTAGTTTATTTTGGTGAAACCAAAGCACTTATTAGAGTGCCTCAGCATTTCGGCCAAAAATAGTATCTTTCTTACAAATGTTGCCTGAGTCACACTCTTTAAGGAGCACTCCCTTCTACATTGTTGTATTAAACGGTCATTTTGTAATTAATTTTTATAATCAGGGTAAAACTTTTGGTTCACCCTATATTTTTATGATTACCTTAGCCCTTTTAATCAATATATTATATCTTCTGCTATTTCATCGAAATTGTCGAACCAAATCGATTCTTCAGTTACATTCGCCAGTTACCAATTAGCTCTTTCATGAATGTATCTTTTACAAACTGTATTGCTCTATTGATTTATATTAGCATAAGTCAGTAGTTAGAAAAGTGATTACGATTGTACACATAAGTATCCACTTGAAATGTTCAGTGAGGTGAAAGTGAAGGGGAAAATATTGCTAAATCTATTCAAAGGAATATCATTGTAAGTGAGTGAAAATTATTCTTTTACCTATTTTTATTATTATTCTATTATTTTACCCTTTACATAAATTCAACAATATCTTATGCATCGAAAAAATATGAAAACAATACATAAAATGTGAATATTTTTAAAAAAGGAGGGAAAATTCATATTAAGGGTTACAAGTTAACTAGCAGGAACTTCTAATATTAAATAAAGTAATTATAAATATGTACATTAATATATATTAACACGTAACTTATTACATGAATTGGTGTGGTAGTTAGGAGAGGGGGGTGCCAGCTCAGGTGTCGTCCACGTCACTTGACCATGGTTCAAAATTACGTCGTCCGTCGCCAAAGGCCCTCGTGTAGCTGAACAGTGCGACGTTAATATTCAATCAATCAATCAATCAATCAATATTACATGAAACTTAGAAATTTGTATAGAGTGTTTATATTTTAAACAGTATGGTATAATTTTTTAAATATTTTTAATTATTTTTAAGCTATCTTTATTTGCTAAATGATAATTATTTACTTTTATATTCCTCTTAGTTACATTTGCATTCTTGCAACGTTTTATATTCCGATAAGTTATGCTAGTTAAGTTTAAGTAAGTTTAAATAGTAACGTTTTATATTGTTATAAGCTGATATATCAATATTAGAATTCCAGAATGGATTTTTATTTGTTTTTAAAATAAATAATCTATTTTTCTTTTTGCTATTTAATTTATGATCCATAATATTTTATATTGTATTTATATATGTCGTTATAAGTTAGTTATTGTTAGTTTTAATATAGTTCAAGTAAGTAGGAGGAAAAATAATCTCAGGTATTAATTCAGCATTTTCACCTAAAATAATTGGATCATCCATATTTCTATATAGAAAAAAATCAATATTACTTATAATTTGTTTTTCATAAGCTGTAAACACATAAATTTGTTAAACGTTTGTTAAAAAGTTCACCGTGTAGAAGGACTTTAACATATTTACATATAATACCCTTAATATAATTTTCTTTAAAAATTAAGAGTAATGTAAGCGTTATAAGTATAAACTTTATGCAACAGCTTAGACCAGGGGTGGCGAACCTTTTTGGGTCAGCGTGCCATTTTTTCTAAAAAAAAACGTTTATTGAGTTATAGGCGTGCCATCAAATAATTTTGACTTGTTATTATTGAAGAACTAATAAAAGCAAATACGAACAAATCAAAATTCCTTATTTAATACAAAAAAATACATTTTGCACTGTATAGTAGTAAATGTTTTAGTTATACTAGTAATTTAAATTAAAATAACAATAGTGTGATTTCTGCTGTTGTAGATTAGATGACAAATAACTTATATCAGAATTATAAGATGTTACTTTTAGTAGAATGCATGCTGAATTAGAGTCGTCTGTTAAACGATTTCTAAGCGAGTATTTGATGTTATTTATCTCTGAAAATAATGACTCGCAGGCATAGGTAGATGAAAATATGGTTAAAATAGCATACGCCAACTTCTTCAAACAGTTAAATGCGTCTGGAATCGAATTCCATGTTCCCAAAATTTCGTTACTGGTATTTTTACTTATATTGCTTGCCAATCTTTCTGCTTCAATCAATTCCAACTTTTTCCTTGTTTCAATAAACTTTTGAATCCATATTGAACTAGACTGGAAATCAATCAGTTGCATTTCAAGTTCTTCAATTTCCAGCCAATCGAATTGAAACAAGTTCAGTTTATCAAACGAAATCACATCAGGGTACATAATAAATTTGAACGTTTCCGATAATTCTTTGAACTGAAAAAATCTCGCTGAAAATTCTTTGATTAAAGAATCCATTATGGAAATAAAGTCATCAATAACTTTTTCTTCATTTCGTTTCTCTTGGGCATCTAAATCTTTGATATTTTTTTTCAAGTTTGGGAAGTACTTGTAGTTTTTTGTAATAATATCGTTTCTGAAAACATATAGTTTAGTTTCAAAAGCGCGAATAAGATCCATCATGACGATAACTGTTTTATTCGGGCCTTGAAGCTTTATGTTCAATTCATTGAAATGTTGGCAATGTCTGTAAAAAACATCAATTTTAAAAGCCGTATAATATCCATCAACTGTGGGTATTGTTCAATTTTGCTCTCATTTTCTAGAAACAGTCTGATTTCTTACAAGCAATCAACAAATCTTTGAAGTACGTTCCCGCGGCTCAACCAGCGAACATTGTTATACATTATTAAGCCATTATACACCAAATTGACTTCATCCAACAAAGCATCAAACTTTCGTTTATTTAAGGTATCCGACTACTTGCGACAACTTTTTTGAAAAAAAGGAAGTAAGTTTAAATATGGAGATCTTTTTGTGATTTTTATATTTATATAGTATATTTTAAGGAAAAAATCCTAAAATTGGTAAAATTTTATAAAAAAAAAATTATTATTATTAAAATGGGAAAAAACTAGTAAAAATGTACGAAAAATTACATAAACGGGGCTCCGCTCTCTACAAAGATTTTATGAACAAATTCTCAATTTTTTCAATTTTGATGTGTTACTTTGTTATTCCTGTTTGAAGTGATCTTCACGATAAGAAATATTTTAATTTTTACAAAAACTAGAGCACTTTATCTAAGTCATTATACGAAATTGCTTAAAAAAAAAATAACATTGACTATATTCACATAAATAGCTGCAAATTTTGAAATAAAACAGTTATTGATAAATCTGAAGATCAAAACACTTCTACTGTTATGCAGAACATAAGCAAAAAATTTCAGCTAATTATTTTCAAACTTTTTGAGCAATCGCGGTCCCCGTTTGAGTTTTTCGAAAAAAACACGTTTCGCGTAAAACGCATTTCAAAGTTTGACATCTTGTGTAAAGTTATGGCATTTGCTTTTACTAAAACGCTTGTAGTTTTTGTTCTAGTGGAGGGAATAAAGTACTTGGTATTGTTATTAAGTTAATAAAATGGTCTATAAAATAAAATCATAAAAAACTTTGCCGATTTTGAAAAAATCATGGTTTTAGGGTAGTCGGATACCTTAAAGCCTGCGATGATATGAGGTTGACTATTTTTGTGACTAAAGTTATTACATTATCAAGAGATGTTAAACCACTCTTTGCATACAAGGCTTGTTGGTGAATAAAGCAGTAGCATTCAAGAATCAAATGTCTTACGTCAATTTTAAATAAAGAAATGAAACCATTTTTTTTGCCTACCATATTTGGAGCACCATCAGTGGCTACTGAGAAACAATTTTTTTCAAATCAATTTATTTCTCAGCAAGCGAATTTCTTACTGCCGTACAAATATCTGTGCCCTTTGTAGTTGTTAACAACGATGTTATCGCAATTAATTCTTCCTTAATGATGTTTCCTATACAATATCGAGCAAAGACAGCTAAACGTGCCGATTTAGTAATGTCAATACTTTCGTCAAGACATAGCGATATAAAAGAAGCGTAGTTAATGTCATTTTTTTGATGATCAGTAACATTTTCTGCCAATTTCAAGATTCTTTCTTTCATTGTGTTTCTAGATAGAGGAACATCTTTGATGCGCTGAATTATCTTATCTTTATTATCAAAATCATCAAAAAGTGAGGGCGCACATGCCAACCAAGCTTCCTTCAAAAACTCTCCCTCTTGAAAAGGTTTACCATGCCGAGCAATGGCATTTGCAGCCGAGTAACTTGCCGCACTTGTGTGACAATTTTTGCTTACATATTTAAACATAGACGTCGACTGTTTATTTCTGTCTTTTATTGCACTTGCAATTAATTCTTTTTGCTCTGGTTCGCTTTTTTCACAAAAGGATTTGTGATTTGTTTCAAAATGCCGTTTTACAGACGATGTTCTGCATACTACTGTTCCAGAACATAAACCACACACCGCTTTGTCGCCTTTATTGATCATGCCATATTTCTCAGCCCACCAAGTTTGAAATTCTCTGCTACACTTACTATCTTGCACTTTTTTTGTTGTTGAACTAGCCATGTTAAATAGCAGTTAAAAATCGTAAATTTAACACAAAACTTTAAATGTACAGTTGTGTCGATGAAATTGACTATTCTATGTGCTCTCGCTTGATTCCCCCCCAAAAAACCCCTTTTTACTGACTGCGCGCGACTGCGGGCTCATGGGCAGATTTATTTGTTTTTAGGAAATTGAGTGCTTGTACGAGTTTTCTGTAGTGTCTGCTCTTTTGCTTTTGTCTCAGGTCACTAAATTTTTTTAAAAATAAAGCAGTGAGAGTTATTTTACCGATTAGACTTACAAGACAAGAATTAGATCACATTAATAAATTAGATGTATACAAGCTGAACTATTAATGTAAACGTTAGAATATGTTTTTTAAACAACTTGAATATATTTAGAAATAGTTACATACACACACTATGCGTAGATAAACTTTGCATCATTAGCAATTTATAATATACGAAGTATTTACGCAAGACATAACAAACGAGTCTGCTCCCCGACTTGTCGGCGTCGCGACGAATCACTTGCGTTTGTTCATAATACTTCATAGTAAACTTAATTATTTTAAGCTAAAATACAAATCGTTTTTGATCGATGGCGTGCCCAAAGTATTCTGTCACGTGCCATCATTGGCACGCGTGCCATTGGTTCGCCATCCCTGGCTTAGACCATACTTATCAAAATTTTCTTTAATGACTTTTATTTTATCATTAATATATATTGAGTAAGTATAGATCTCCAAAATCGTAATTGTATATTTGATAAATTTCTTTATCATTTTAATAATGCGTAAGATCTTTGCTGTTTTAATAATAAATGTAAATTTGAGATTATTTTTAATATGTTTTTAAACAGATTGTATTAATTTACCAGAAGCTGTTATGTAAATTTTAAAATCCGTAATATAATTGCAATGCTGAATAGGATTTGTTATGAAATTCTGAAGCTACAAACCTATGTGGAATTTTATTTCTGGTAGATATATCATAACTTTTTGTAGAAAAAATATGATCATTAATATATTTCTTTGTTACATACTTCAAGTTTATGGAAAATTTAGTGTTTTGGAAATACCAATTGAGTATAATGCTATAATAATTTTACGCATAGAGGCATAATTATCTACGTAAATATAAGAAAATACACTCTTTTAAATATTTAATCATATTTTTAATATCCTTGAATAGCATCATAATTAGCTTTATAATTTAATTTCACACGAGTCCCTTAAAATATTTTATTTATATTCTTGAAATATTTTCAAACGTAATCCATATTTATTTGCAGATAATGAACAACACATAAATATTTTACAAATTTGTTATTTATATCCTTATTTAAATATCTATGTGTTGTTTAATAGTGCTGTTGTTATCAAATATTAATACAAGTTTGTACCTTTATACATAATGTATCTTAAATAAGTTTTATAAATTTCAATTCCCCTGCATCTACATGTTATGGTGGAGAGAGAGAGAGTTCATCAACAAATTCACTATATATTAGCAACTTATATTCGTGCATATTTTGAGAAAGCTGTTATTGTAATTAAAAATTAACCAGCCTCGGTTAATATTTGTATACATATACATAAATAATTATAATTGAAGTATGGCTAAATAAAACTTTTCATTGGAAATTCATGCAACTAAATGTCTAACTATCAGATTAATATTAAGCGGGCTTTATCAATTGTGAAACAGGTAGTCGTTCTTATCTGAATAATCTCTTTTACATTCTTCTCCATTACTTGTATATTACATTACTTTTTCGGTATTTAAAAACCTACCTATGCGTACACTGGCATATAAAATAAAAATAAAATAATACATAAAATAAAAAATAAATTAACTTCTAAATTATTGCCACAAAGAGAATGAAGTTAAGGCAAAATTTCTCAAACAAACTGTTGGGCGCACCTTCCCCCCTCTTGGGGCGTGACAACCCTACATGGGGGGTAGCGAGCATATCGAAAAGTTTAAAAAATGGAAGATTATTTTTAAAAAATTATCTTAGGGAGTCCACGGAGTTTCTCAAATAAAGTTAAGATTTTCCTCTTTTTCAAACTCTGAAAGCCCTTGAGGAAAAATTTAAACACATGCCATTCTAGATTATATCACATAATTACCCTTTATGAAAAAACTCCACTAGAACATGTATTTCAATCAAGAATTTTTAGACAGGAAAAGGGTGCTCAAAATCTTGGGGCGTCCAACTGATTAGTCTGATACATAAAAGGGGTCCACAGCGATTGAAAGTTCAAGAATCGCTATAGTATTTTTTTTCACTGATTTCTTCTGCATTTTTTTCTATGTGTAAATCCTAAGCTTACTTCAATGATCTATTTGCATTTACTCTATATGCATCTACCAGTGATCAAATTTACAGAAATATAAATAGGAAAACATTCTTAAAATAATTGTTTGCTTAAATTAAGGGTTATATTTCTATTTAAATAGGATATTTGGGTCAATGATTAAAACTATGCTAATTGTCCAAAGTTTCATCGACAGTTAACAAGCTTCGATAAAGTGTGTTATTCAATCAACTATAACAATTTGGAAATTAATTGTACATGATTAGACATTTCGATATTCGTTTTACTTTTGTTGAAGGAGTCTGGCATTTAAAATTAAATCATTCAAATAACAGATATATGTTAAGAAAGCATAACGAATTATGAAGACTTTTATTTAAAGACTAAATCACTTAAGTCAGAGACAGCAAATAACTCAAACGAGGAAATATGATACATTGTATCCAAGAGTATAATATTTCCTAATTTCGTTCTTTTCAAAGCACTTTCTATTTCAATTACTGTCAATGGGAGAATTTCGATTATACCTTTCATCTTTGCTTTATGTCTGTCAACTCTGTTAGCAAGAAGAGAAAGAAGACCAACTCGTTATTTGAAACATTAAAGCAAGCGATATTGGATAACAAAATGGAATGATAATAAAGGTGGTATTTTTCCATTCCAAGTAGAAATTGACAGTTTCTTAAATAAAGGCTCATAATTTCTGAAAGGCCCCCTTTTTCATATTCGATAAAATTCTAAACAGGAAACCGTTCTCAGGTTGCTAGGGTAACACCAAAGGCAAATTTAGAACAAAATGAAAGACAGCTAATTTAAGAGAGACACCGCCATATTGTGATTGGTCACAATCGATTTCGTGGAACGGCAAAAGTAGTTGAGGTAAAAGCAGGAATAAAAATTCCTCGAAAGAAATCAATTCACTTTAAAGTCTCCGGGAATAGAATCAGATTGGAATGCCGAAAGGTAGAAAAGTTTTCCTTCTGATAAGAATTCCGTGCTTCTCTGGAATGAGGGGAATGAAGAGTTGCAGAGTCGTCGTTATCTAATTCGATACAACACGAGCAAAAGAATCGTTATCGGAATGGGTCACGTGGCGTCTTTCAATAAAGATCGTTTCCTTCGCTTGATTTGCTGGTGCTCGTAAACAACAAACGGTCTTCGACTAACATCGGTTTTTCTTAGATTAAAGCGATGCCTCCCCGTAATCAGAACTCATTCCCTTGAACTAATATTTGAAATTGTTTCATCACGCAAAGAATTCCCCGCTCGAATTTCATAAAAGATGTCGCGTTCGATTGAAATGTATCTCTTTGGTGTTTGAAATCTTTCAGGGCTTCAGACGGATAATGAAAGAGAAGTAATTTTTTAACAGAAAATGACCTTTTGTGCAATGGATGTTTCTCAAATCATGATTTCTATTTCCCCTTAGATGATGCACTAAAATTGAAAAATACAGCCAGTTTTTATTTATTTCTCTTAGTCAGGATGTGCTCATCAGATTTTATAACGAGAAATGAAATTATTTAATAGAATAACTCCCAGTATTGGAAATGATTCATATTAGTATTTAAATGAACGGGATTTTAATGTTTTTTAATCTATGAAACAATACTTAATGGAATTGCAAAGCGTTTAAGTATTAAGTTAAGTCATCTATATCAGTCAAATCTCCGAATAGCGTTTAATTCGATGAATAATTAGATTTCTAATTAGAAAAATATAATCAAAAAATTCGTAGCTCTTTCTGTTACATCATACGCTCAGTCGCTTCAGAAGGTTGTTCCTTTAATAGCATCAAGATTCTTGTGTCTACCGATTATTTAAGCAAATAATGTTTATAACTTTCAACAGGCTCTTATTTAAATCAAAAAACTGTGGTGAGAAATTTGGTTCAGTTTTAAAGATTATTTTAAAAGTTGATAGTGACTTTTTTCCCACAATTCACAATAGCCAAATTTTTGCTTAGATGGTTTGATAATTTAGCACCACGTTTCAAGCTCAAATCCAAAATGAATATTAAATGATATAGATGAGAATACACAAAGTAAGCTAAACTTAATGACAGTTATGGTTAATTGGATTATATTTTCTCTCTTTGTTTTTTAATGATTCGCCAAGTAAGGCTTTACACCATATACGCTCCAAAACATAAAAAGCGACTCACCAAGATTTTAATATCCGAATGGAAGGAAATTCGTACATGTGGTAAATATGTATTCAAAACTAAAGATCAACAGTGTCCTAAAAATTAAATGTTTTACTTTGAAAAAAAGCTGCAAAAAAATCATTAGTGCATTAGACCATCTGTGGTCCTAATGCAAGCTATTATCCGTCTGACTATTCACGCCAACAATTGTCGAACGTCCTCTTAAAGAAAGATTTACATATTCATTCCAATTGGTGAGTTAGATCCACGAACGGTCTAAGGTTCCTGCTCATCAGAGCCCAAAATGTAACTCTATTTCAGGAGAGATCTCGCAGCCCTTCCGACCAGGGAAGCATTGAAGAGCCCTAAAAACAAACTGGCTTACCATGTGGGGCAGGGCATTATATAGTTCACCGGTCCTTGAATCGAAAACAGCACTACGGGGGCGTTGAATCTCGTCAACATGTGCTGCAAAGGTATCAGGGATGATAAGGGAATCCTGCTTTTAAATAAAATGGCACCCCATACCATAACTCCTATGTGTCGGATGACTGTCAGCAGGCCATCCTACTGTTTCCTTGGATATCTCGAGACATATCTTCGCTGGTCATAAGAGTTCAGTTCGAAACGGGATTCCTCACTCAAAAGAATTCTGTACCATCTGAGGAGGGTCCAGGTCAAATGCATCTGGTACTACCTGGGACGTCTTAAGGCATGATCCAACTGCGCCATAATGGGGCCTCATGATTCGAATAATTTCAACGGTCAAATGTTATTCCCGGTTACATTCTCCGAAAATCTGAGAATTTGAGACGATTCGTCAACTGGCTATATGTAATGACTGTAGTCCATGTATAGTTCTGGGCCTACCACCATACACCGTTATTACTCATCCACTCAAAAAGGCGGCAATCGATCGAGTCTATTTGTGCGATTGTAAGTCATGCACATTTATTTGTTTCGGGATATTGTTTGCCCTATTTGACAACGTATGCAATGTACTGTATACTTTAAAGGGGCATAGGTGGGACCGACATTTGCGTAGGGATCAGGGCCTCAAGAAGTCTTAAGACGTCTCTGGGCACCACAGCCAACACATCCGGTGATGGACTACTAACTGAAAGAGGCAGTCAGGGCAATGGTCTTCCAGTCCACCGAGTCGATTATCAAGGCTAATTGCAGTTGCTGATATCCCAGTTACATATCGGATCACTCATAAAGAAGCATCAAGTCCTCTGAGCGTCAATTGGACGATTATTCAGTTTTTGCGTTCTATTGTCACTCTCTGCCGACGGCTAACCTCTTGACAAGCTGTATGGCTATGGTAGACTCTCTTCAGTCAACATCGTCGAATGTTAACATTGCCCTGATCCAAATATCAAGAAATTCTGCTTCTATTAGTTCAATTTAATTTCCCTCTCAAATGACTACCTTTGCTCATAACGCGTTTCCTAGTGCCATTAGTATAGATAGCGTTAGCACGTCACTCCACCTAGTGATTACGTCCTTTGCGAAGGAAGACTTATTTAAGAGAAATTCGTTGAGCAATGAAATGCAAATGCGAAAAATTATTGTATTGTGCACATAAATGTGTGAGAGATATAAACTTTATTTACTGAATTTCATATATAAAAGTTCCTTTCTCTTTTTTTTTTATTTCAATTGAAAAGTTGAGTGTTTGAATCAATTACAACAGCGATTTTTCAACTGTGGGTCGTGCACCCGTAGAGGGGGAGTTAACCCTACGTGGGAGTGGGAGCATATCGAAAATAAAGATTCTTTAAAAAAAGTATTAATTTAAAGAAAGGAAGCAAAACATAACATGCATTTTGACGTAATAAAAAATAAATTACACATTCACACTAATATAATATGCTTTTATTGTAGAAATACTTACTTATCCTATTACTTAAAAGTAACATACAAAACTTAACACTCTTCTTGATGAATTGTATGGTTTATAATTAAGGTCGTATTGCAGACTTTGCGCATTTAAGTAGATTATTATTGCATTCAATACATTGTTACTGGGGGTGGGGGGAGCGTGAAGAAAATTATGTTTCAAAATTGGATCGCAAATATTAGAAGTTTGAGAAGCCTTAGTAACAACCAGAAATTTTAAAATATTGGTTCAAAATTATTATTTAATTTCCTTTTACCTTGCAGCGAAACATAATTCATAATGAAATTTTCTGAACGTTTTCAACACAAAATTTAATTGAGTATGCATCAGACAAAATATTTTTTTATTCAGTTTACCTATGCCCTCAAAATAGCTTAATTGAAATTGGAAAGTTATATTAAAAAATAGCAAGAAATTACGTTTTTCTGTTTACAAATTAAGAATTAAAACGAACTTTTTAAAATCTGTTTTTTTACAATAAAAGAAGAAATTCAATAACAGAGGTGGGGGCGTATAAAACTCTAACAAGAACAAGAAAACAAAAAAATATATTTTGCAAATGAATTCTTGAGTGCAGAAAAGCAAAACAAGCTTGGGATAAAAACACATTTGAGTCATGTTTATTGTTTTAATAAAAAAAAAAGAAAAGAAACAGCGTGAAAAATCGGTAAAAGCACAGAAGATCGAATTTACATAAGAAAGGACATGAGAAAGAATGAAAATACGAGAATGCCAACATCGAATTACTTGAAAGAATGCAAGATACACACACATCCAAAAAATAATTTTTATCACTACAAGTGCTCTCAAAACTTTTCAACTTACACCTGCGAGAAATTTCTTTAAAAAAAAAGGAACAACCATTGTTCGAAAAAGCATCCGTTTTCAGTAACGTTCCAAGAATTAGAACTCGCCGACCATTGTAAACAACAAAACCCGAAACATAATCTCGGAATAAGCAGAGATGCTTCTCACGAGCGATTTAATTAGTAGGAGAGAAACGAATCTGCCCTAGGGATCCTGTGGGAAGCATTGAACACTACCTCCCCCTGCACACACACATACAAGCACCTCACAATCCGCTAACGAAGTTGTAACCTTCCGAAAGGTTGTTAGGCATTTATTGCCAGGCCTTCTCGAAGACTCAAATATTTGATAGAAAGAGGGGGGAGGGGCAGAGTAAGAGAGAATTTGCATGTTGATATGGGAGGACTTAATTATCGCTAGGGATTGTTCGATACATCTATCGTATAATTTAGATGAAAGAAGTAATTGGTTATTGTTCGGCACATAGAGAGATATGTCGCTTTTCATGATAGATGCAGAACTGGAGGTGTTTTAGATATCGACTGGGAGATGTCTAATTGTGCCTGTTTCTTTTGTCCGTAATTTGAATAATATTTCTGTGGCGAATTTCTAGAACATCAGGGGTGGATATGTTGACAGGATTCTTATCAAAAGTGTCTTTCCTCGGGGCTCCATTACCTGTGACATGCTTTTCCCAAAAGCTGGTCTCTTTTCTTTGTAATGGAGTTGTTGGTTCTGTAGTAAATATTGTTGGTCTTAGATGTACATTGTTTTCCTATACGAAATTAATATTGAATTTTGGTAGCTCCAATGGAATCATCGTACGTGTTTGTGTTGGGGTGTTTGTTTGCATCTTTGGCACAGTGCATGTTATTCTATGAAAGATATTTTGGGTTGAAATCGAATTTATTTATGAATTAGTAAACATGTAATAGATAAGGAAAATGCGTCTCTATGCTGATTGATTTTTACTAGCTAAAAATATATCTTTCTTTTATTATAATATGTTGGCGACATTAAATAATTTTAGAATAGTGGTGTGTATATTTAATATTTTAGGTTTCTGGTGATTTTCAAAGAAAATTTGAAGTATTATATATAAACAATTATGCACATTAAATGATTTCATAAGATGAAATTGTGAAGATAATTAATGTTTATTATATTAAGAATCATGATAAGGGGGAAATATACAGGAAAACTACTAAATGGTTTTCTTTTACTTTGGAAAATAACCGAAATGTTAATTTTTTCAACATTTAGAAAAAAAATTTAATTTAAGGAAATATTAACATTTAATTTTTAAAAAAAAAGTATTTTTGCAATTTTTACTAAATATTATTTTTAGTGTGTTCTATTTTTCCTTTCACGCTTAAGTTCTTTCACAGAAACCTAAGCGAAAGTATTGTGTATCTCAACTGTAACCATTCCTGCTTGCTAAAAATTATTTTAATCACATAGAATTTTTCTTTATTTTTAGGCTAACAGTTCAAAGAATATAATTAAAACTCGAACCGCATTCAGTAAAGTTTTACCCCAGAACACACATAATTTTTTGAAAGGTATCACTGCATATTAATATGCATCGCTGACTTAAATCAAGATCCTAATTTAATTCATAAGTACGATGAAACATTACCGTTTTATAAAATTTAGTTGAAACAACACACATTTAAATAAAATTGACAACATTCAAATTAGCATTTTTTCTGTTTAGCTGTTCAAAACAATGCAGTTACTTCAATTTTTACATATACTGTAAAATTCGGTGTGTAATTGAACTTTTACAACAAAAAATAAGATCGAAATCTATGGGTGTACGTTACACGTGCCTAAAATAAAAATGAGAGCTTTAAAAATGAAAAATGAGGTGAACACAGAAAATAATTAGACTTCTATATACATACATAGAAATACTATTTATTTAAAAGAACTGACATTCTTTATGAACTCTCTGTTAAAGAGTTGTAGTTCTAGAATTATAGTATTTTTCCTAAAACTTGGAATAATACTTCGAATTAATGGCTTCAAAACGCGTAAGAGCATTGCGCAAATATATTTCATATTTTCTTCGTAAAAAACATGTTATACGGCGAATATACCTAAAAATTAAAAAAATTCAGCTTGAAAGTGTAGGTGCACGTTATACGCCGAATTTTACGGTAGTTGATAAAGTAATTACATTAACATTTAAATGTAATTTCTTTACTTCAAAACATAAGCTATCCTCAATAGCATTTTGAAACAAATTATTAAAATTATAATTTCCAATAAAAAATTGACTCTAAACATCCAAGAAACACTATATATAAGTAGATAAAATGTATTTTCTATATACAATATGAAAAAAATGCTTGTGGATATTATATGTTATAATTTTTAAAATAAGAAAAATGTTATAAATTTTATACATTTTCTTTATTGAAATGTTACATATTTTAATGAAGAGAAAATGTTATGAATTTTAATTTATCATTTTTACAAAAATTCAATCAGAATTCAAAAACTAAAGCTACACAGTATAAAAATTTAATTAAAGCATTAATTCCCGGAAGAAAGAAAACAGTAATTAAAAGTTACATTTTTTAAGGAAATAACTTCGGCATTTTTATTGATTCAGCTACCCATTTTCAAAGTTCTGAATACTTAATATTCCTCATTAGTAGGGATATCAAGTATAAAATTTTCATTTCAATACATTTAATGTTTATTCGTAACAATTTTGGGGACAGAAATTTACACTGAGTTTGTTTGTTTTTTTGAATAAAAATGAATAATAAAATAACGTAAGGAATAGTTAAATGAAACCCACACATGCAATCTCGAATTTTTTTCTCAAGAGCTATGAATTAATTTTTTTTACGAATCAATAGTGAATACTTAGATTTCTTTTCCAAAAGATAATAGCTACTGAAAGTAAAAAGGGCAAATAATTATTTATTTTACCGTATGACGAGGCCAGAGAGAAATGTGAATTCACAAAATGATGTAATAATAATTTAAGTAGCAGCTCGTGACAGAAACTTGGTAATACTTACGAAAGAGAATAAAATACTTCGTTTGGGTCTGGAGGTTTAGGGGCAACGATAAACTTTTTGAACAAAATGAAAAGGAAAAATTACATATATGCAATCTGGGAGAAAATTATAGTTTGTGAATTATTATTGGCCCCTGTTGTTTATTTATTTTTAATTATAAATAGCTAACTTTAAATTTTGGATAGCAACGTTAGTAATAAAATTGTGTTATATTTTTCAATTACTATTTATTAATTTACGAATGGCAACACTACAGTTTTGTTCGATTGTTTATTTAATAAGAGATGTTAGAATAAAGTTTTGATTGGACATCTTTGTAAAGATTTATCTCTCTAATTTCAAATTACTAGCCACCGTAGAACAAGTTTTAATTTAATGTACTTCAACTTAGAATTGTGGAAAGAGTAAATTGGTGTCCCTACAGTTATTTTGGAAAGCTAAGAAAATTAGTTTAGATTTTCATTTGAAGCTTTAATAGGTACCTATCTGACGGAGTGGTCAATGTTTGAAAAGTCTTCCTGATAAGGATAATATGGTTTACGTGTAAGGGAGAGATGACTGACAAACTACAATTTAATAAAACCCGACATCGCGTTGTTTATTATTAAAATTTTTAGACATAATTTTTGATGATCATTCATACAGAAACCATACCAAGCTCATTTAAGACTGATTTTAACTTTCTTATTTTGTCTCCAACCTTTTAAAGTTGTAACCTTTCCTGAAGAATTGTGATACTTGTAAACGTAGAACGAAAGGAGCTAATTTCATAAGCTAGTACTACGCACCAAGCACTGTTTGGCTGGATTACTTAATCGTTCCAAGCAGCACATGTTGAATGAAATGGATTTCAAGATGGCGGCCTAGCGGGAACAAATCGTAAGGAAAATAATTTTAAAGGACTGTTTTGAAATATATTTCAAATGAAGAACATAGAAATAGATTGAGAATAACCAATATTAATCAATAATGAATATCAATATAATATAATAAATATATATACTAATAATTATATTATGTAATATATAATAATAATCGTATAATATAATTTAATAGTAATTATTATATATAATACTCATGCAATATGATATAATAATTATTACATATAATAATATTTATATAATATAATTTAATAGTAATTATATAAAATAGAACAATAATCATAATGTAATATAATAATTATATATAATAATACTCATATAATATGATATAAAAAAATTATTATTATGAATAAATATAATATAATTATTATATATAATAATAAGTGTATTTTATATAGTATCATAAATAAAAACAATTGCTTAATATATACTAAAATTAATAATAAATATCAATTTAAAAAATGCTAATAACTTGCAATATTCAAAGTCCGTCAGCTGCTCGTACTGCAAAACTGCTCTCCCAGTTGCGCAACTAGTCATTTAATGAATTGCATATAATAGAACAATCATAATGGAACTTTTAAAAAATTATATTATTAAAAAGTGTATTTTATATAGTAGTAAAAAAAACAATAAAGTTTAAAAATGCTAATAACTTGCAATATTCTAGTTTTAATGTGTGTGTTAAAAAGTAAAATAAAGTTTAAAAGCTAGTTGTGTGTGTGTGCGTGTGTGTGTGTGTGTGTGTGCGTGTGTGCGTGCGTGCGTGCGTGCGTGCGTGTGTGTGTGTGTGTGTGTGTGTGTGTGTGTGTGTGTGTGTGTGTGTGTGTGTGTGTGTGTGTGTGTGTGTGTGTGTGTGTGTGTGTGTGTGTGTGTGTGTGTGTGTGTGTGTGTGTGTGTGTGTGTGTGTGTGTGTGTGTGTGTGTGTGTGTGTGTGTGTGTGTGTGTGTGTGTGTGTGTGTGTGCAATAATAATTAAAAGCCCTGGCCTCATAGCCCTTAAAAAAATCCTGGTACTCACCAATGGTATTAGAAATATCCATATACGAAAATATGGATAAAAAACACTAAAGGAAACTAAAGCTTGAAGAATGATTGCAACGGAAATGGTTACATTTTCTAAGAAATAGAATTTAAATCATCTGAAATTAATTGGGTTACCGAGGGGGGAAACCAAAAAAATTGATAAATAAATAAAATAACTCTAATATTCACGCGTTATCCCCATAGCGGCCTCATTGCCATATGATAAAAATATCAAGGCAACCATGTTGTAATATTATCGCCCGTCTTGGCGAACATAAACAACAACTTAGCGCGTAGCCCTCCTAAATCAAATTAGAATCGAACGAAAAACCAGAGTGACTTACATAATATTCAACGTGCACAATTCGGCCCAAAACATTTTTTTAATTCAGATTTCGCCTTTTCCTCCGAAAACAGTTTTCGTGTAAATCTTAATTGTGCAAAAAACAAGATAGCTACGTATTAATTAAACTGCTTGTGCATGAAGAGGCAAAAAAAATTAATACCATAAACCTTATTTTTACGTGGAATCCACCAAAAGTTTGATACCTTATAAACATGGACTGAAATTTAGTATAAATATGACTTTATGTGAGGCCCAGTGCCCGAGTGGTTGCGTATTGCTCTTTCACAGGTCCGGGGTTCTATCCTAGGGGTGGGCAAGGTCGACTCAGCTTTTCATCTTCAGTGGGTCGATAAATGAGTACCAAGCTTACTTGGGGACTAAACACTGGGGGTTTCGCTTCAGACTGACCACCCAATAGAGACTTTTTGCCCATGCATCTCAGCACCCAATGGTCACATATACCACAGTAGGCCTTGGCCCTCATGGACTGTTGCGCCACTGAATTTAGTTTAGCTTATGACTTTATGTGATACACATCACTCATCACAACAAAACGGCTATCACATGCGAATTTAAGTGAGTTTTTGTTAACGTCACGCTATAAAGCAACAAGAGGGCTATTGGCATTGCGCCTTGTAATTTTGAACCTTCGCTAAGTGACGACATTTGAGTAGGCACCCCCCTCCAGGCTATTACACCACGCCAACGGCAGAACTTTGAGCCATGGCAGATTTGATGTCATCAGTCCCTCTATACGGCGGGTTTCTTCAGTAGCACTAGGGCTCAAACTCACGAAATGAGAAGTCATTGAAAAGATTCATATGCCACGTTCTTTGCGAACCATCATGCAGAGACATACGTTTTGGTTTCTTTTCTCTACTGCAATGAAAATAATTCTTTATAATAATAATAAATACAAAAATATACAGCATCTTCCATAATATTTTTGTGTTTTACTAAGGAATAAATAATGTAAAGAATATTACATTTCAAAATGAGAAAACAACTTTGCTCTATATATATAAGTCGATTATTCTCTTTAAAAAAAAACTAACGTACCTTAAAATCCGGCGTATAGTGCGTACCCATACTTTTGAGTTGTATTTTTTTTATCTTTAGGTATATTCGCCGTATAACGTGCACCCCCTTTTCTACGAAGAAACCTGAAATGTACGTAAGCAACACTCTTATGTTTTGAAGTCTTTTATTCGAAGTATTATCTGAGGTTTTTGGAAAAAATAGTGTACTTCTAGAACCTTGACTCTTTAAGTTCATAAGGAATGTCATTTCTTTTAAATACACAATTGTTCGACATATTTAGAAGCCTAATTTTTTTATACCCATCTCTGTTTTTTTTTATTTTTAAAGTTCTCATTTTTATATCCGGAGTATAACGCGCGCCCATAAATTTCGATCTTATTTTTTGTGTGCTTGTGTTGTACGTTATACGCCGGATTTTACAGTATCTAATTGTAACTATTTCACCTTAAATCGGCTTATCCAACCGGATAACTTAACTTATACTTAAGAGGACTTGGTACCCTAAAAATCACAAACCTATCGTTTTTTTTTTATTTTCATTTAATCTTATTCTTTGCATTATTATCTTTCGATTGATATATCACTTGTGCATGTCGGAAAGTTAGAAGTTGACTAAAACTTCATTTGAAAACAAATTAGGCAATTCAGACACACCCCCTTTTTAGAAAAAAAAGCTAAAAAATGCTTTATGATAAAAAAAAATCTATTTTAGAAATAGAAATAATAACTATAAAAAAGAATGTGTAGTATTAAAAGCAGAATTATTCCGAGGCAATACAGTAATGTAATTTTTCTTCCTTGTGAAACGTGTGCATGTAAAATTTTTAAATTAAGGCATTTTATATTAATAATTTTATAATTTCAGTTCTTCTTTCTGATATATTTTTCATACAAATGTAATACTTTAATGTTATAAGAAGAAAAACAGCTAAAATTTCTGTCGTGACAGAAAAAAAAAATTTTACATTTTTCTTGAATTTTCATGGGCAATTAGTACTCTCTAAAAGTTGATCATTTATAAAAATGTGTGGGTTGAAAAAATATGAAAATGCAATTCTTTTAAAGAAAAACGTATAACTAATATCTTAAAGTGGTATTTTAAGTTTAATTAAGCTTATAATAATTATTTTTTCAGAATTATAAACTTTAAACCTGTTTTTCTCAGTTTGTGTTTTTCGAAACCTTAGTGCATTCAAAATGCTACTCCTTCGACAATTATTTACCAATCACTTCCATTTTTTTCTTGCGTGTTGAAAATAAAGCATGTAATAAAATTATGGATCCGTTTTGCTATAAACTGAATACTTTTTTTTAAAAAAAATAAAATGTAAGACATGTTGGCTTTTTCGTTGATTTTTAGCCTGTATATCAACATTTTATTTTTTTTCTCGAAAACGAATGAAGAGTTATTCTAAACTCGATCCCTAAAGTTGTTTAGATCATCCATAAAAGAATTATAAAAAAATTTCAGGTCAAAAAATTAATTTTTGCAAAAGGAGTAGGATTTTAAAATTTTCCCAATTTTCTTCAAAAAATTAAAATTTTTAAAATTGTGTGAATAATATATGAAAATTTTCATCTGGTAACATTTTCTTGAATAGAAACATTGTATAAAATGCTAAAATATAATTTTTAAATACGTAAATAAAGAAGTTTGCTCAAAGGGTACCAAGTCCCCTTAAAGTACCTATGTTACCCATGATATTTTGAAAAGAGAAAACATCACACTCAGTTAGATTTTAAGAAAAACCACAAAATTAAAATAGACGTGTTAAAAAATAAAAGGGTAAATGAGATAAGTTTTAAAATAAGTCAACAAGGCGATAAATTGTTAGTAGGAAAAGAGGTTAATACCAACAGATGTCCTTAATTAAGTTAAATTGTGATGTGAATTAAAAATATTTTTTTTATGAATCAGCAATAATGAGAAGTGAATGAATAAACTAACCAGAAAAATAAAGTTTCTAAATCACTTAAAATATCTTGAACAATAATATTTTTATCAAAGGCGGTCATATAATTTTTAATTAATGGGATTAAAGACTGTTTTTATTTCCTACATAATATTAATTCAATGGCTTATATAGATTACTTTTATCGGGGAAGAGTTATATTAAAAAAAAACGTGAACAAATTATGCTGAAGGCGTAATATTTATGCTTAAAATTGCAAAATTTTATTATTGATTTTTGAAATCTATTAACACGTATTAATATACTCAAGTGTGTAGAAGCCCAGTGGCTGAGTGGTTAGTGCACCGCTCTTCCATACCACAGGTACGAAGTCAAACCAAGAGCTGGGCAAGGTTGACTCAGCCTTTCATCCCTTTAGTGGGTCGATAAAATGAGTAGCAAGCTTGCTTGGGAACTTAACACTGGGGTTTGCGTCAGACTAACCACCTGACCGAAACATCTGCTCATGCACCTCAGGGCCCATGTTCGCGTATACTGAGTTCGGCACTGTATGCTTTGCCCCTCATGGGATGTCATAACACTTGAGTTAATGTACTCAAAAGTTCCTAGTATTAATTTAAAAACAAAAACTAAATTATTTTTATATTTATTACTTTGCTATGTATTGTCTCATTCTTTTCTATTTCCCTTTCGCAATTTTTCGCTTATAAGTGAAACAGAAAAAACCCAAATGGATCAAACTTGAATAGACAGAGGTCGCATAAAAGCATATTTGATAAGTCTAGAAAGTGCTCTTGATTAGTTAATTCGTAGGTTTCCAGCCTTTTTTGAACTGGCGCGCCCTTTTCCAGTGAATATTTCGATACCCCCCTTCCACTCTAGAGAAATAAGAGCGTACACAATACATGGAGAAAACAAGAATTAAATTTAAAGAAATATTCTATTACTAATAGAATACATTTTTTTAATTTTATTTACTTGCGAATCTGAAATAGCTATTACCACAAATATATTTAAAAGTGTAATATTATATATTTTAATTTTAGATAGGATATCGTTGGAATTGAAACGCTATTGAATTTCTTCTTTATTTCAAAGAGTGGAATAAAAGTTTTAGGTCACCTGTTATAAAGACGCATTTGATGAAGTAATTCACAGTAAACTATTGCTTTTAAAATAAAAAAAACTGACAGTTTCAGCCTTTTTTAAATAATAACACGTTAATTCCTGGTTAACGTATTTAATTATATTTCTTGTATAATATACGTAATGAAATGTAGTGAAGGAAACATTTTTTTTTCCTACTATTCACAGACAAAGGCAGCACGCGCGTATACAACAGAAATTAAAATTTTTACAATATTATTCAATTTAATGTAGGTCTGAATGTAATGTAATCTTTAAGTTTTTTTCATCCACTTTCCAAAATACCGAAATATGTGAATTTCGCACACGGAACAGAAATGATTTAAATACATACAATCAACTTAAGGTAACCAGAATCAAAGTTTACTTTTGTTAGTACATAATCAACGTGTTTTTTAGCCTTTTTTAGACTATATTTGGTTAATCTGCCGAAGCCCCTCCGTGCCATCTCAATGCCCCCTAATTTTCTCTGGGTCTTTTACTGCCCCTTTAAAAACTCAAACGCCTACAAGGTAGCGTTATCGCTCACGTTGAAAACCTATGAGTTAATTACTAGAATAGAAATATAGGTTGCTGGATTTATTTAAAGAATTCAAACGATTTTTGATTGAGCACTGTGTTGGGAGAAATCTGAACTCAATTCGAAATTCGGAGAAAGATATTTTAGTCTAAATACGAAATTTAGAGATAAGTTAAATTGGTTGAATGTGTTCCAAATCAAGTTAGAATGCAGAATTTTGCAGCTAACTCTTCAATTGTTTCAAATCCAAATATTAGTACCTTACCCGGATATGCTTCCTCTTAGTCATAGTTTCAAGGATTAAATAAAGTAGACGGATTTGTTTATGTTTTCTGTGTATTCTCCAGTTCAATATCAAACGTTGAAGTGTTCTAGTATTTGGAACTGACAGTTGTAATTTTCATTCTTTATCGGACACGAGCGATGAATGTCTAAAACTTGTTAATGTCATAGGTGAGAAAACATCAAGTAAAGACTGTGTATTTAGTAAATATTTATTATAGTAAACAAAATACCAGAAAGTAGAGACGTTAATGGGCTACTAAATCTTCTGAAGGAGAATTTCGTTATGAAAGCTTTTCTTGATTTCCTAAACCTGAGGTATTCTTATGGAGAATTAATGTTAAATTCCAATAAAGAATATATATAATTATTTTAATTCTAATACTGAAACCGAAAAGCTTCAAAATTGAAAAACAAAGAAACTCATCCTTTTTTTAAATGTATTAAATTTTAAAATATGGATATACCAATCTTAGAAAGAATTTTGTGTAACATTTCTCATTGTGTGTTTCCTATGTTTAAGTACTCATCATATAAATCTTGCCTAAATAGTTATTTAAAATTCCCTCTCTGAGCTTTTCCAAATACAACAATAATGGAAATACGTTATTTACGACTTCGCTAAATGGAAATGAAATACAAAAGAAAGGAAGGAGGGAACGAACAACACCAGTAAATCCGTAAGTCAAATCGAAGATCAGCAAATTTGTGATGGTTCTTTGTTGAAAACTGAATCAAGTCTTCCTTTTCTCTCTTCAGCAATTGTAAGAATATGCCTTATAATTACAGTGATTAATTATTTCTCTGCTGTAGATTATTAGATTCTGGGTCTGAGGGTTGTTTTGGATCTGAAAGAGTAATAAATATCTTAGGTTTAAAAAGAAAATGTAATAAACCTTTCTTTATGCAATTTAAAGGGTTTCAGCAGGTCAGAATACAAAGTCTGTTAATTTAATTAAAGGATCGAAAGATATCCAATAAGCGCATGGAAGAAAATTATTTTACTTTAGATAAAGTCATTTCACAAACATTTTACCTGAGTTTCTAGACGTTAAACTAGACGTTTAGATAGTTTGAAGCCAATGCCTTTGTCTGATAAGGACTTGTGGGGGTAGTTATGCTGAGTCATGGAAAATACTGAATTTCTATGATTTATTCTCAAATATTTGCTTACCACTTAGCGATGTCACAAAAAAAAGAACCTAATAGAACAACTGAACTTTAATAATCTGCATGTTAGCGAAAAAACATATAAGACACCTTGCTGCTCGACATTCTATGGAAAGGTAAACAATATGGAATAGCAACATAGTGTTGCCAAATGCCAATAAAGAAATTAACAGTTAAATCAGTTTGCTTCCCTTCATGTAGCCCCAGACTTCATGCACCCTGAAGTGTAAGATATTATTTTAGGATCTGATTGCTTTTTTTAAAAAAATTCTTCGCTGTGGAAGAATAGTTGGTTATAAAAATGAACTCATTTCCCAAAGCACTATGTTTGAATGTGTTATAGTGTGAGAAAACTTTATATGGAAAACAAGTAATGAAAAAAAAAATTTAAGTCAATTTCTACTATGAATGGATGAATAGAAAGTATTTTATTAACGATTGAAAATTTGAACAAGATATACATATATATATAGGGGGAGAGAGAGAGAGCTAATATATATATAGTAGGAATTGAACAATGAACCTCATGAACTTTCGTTTTTTAGCAATGAGAAAGAAATAATACCTATTTGTATCTTTAAAAGTTTCAGGACAGGGAGGAATTATCCATTAGAAAGTAATTTCTATGTGGTGAATAACAATTCTGAGAAATCTATTTTTAATCAACTTTTATATATTAATGATCCGAAGATTTACAGTTAAATTACCAATATAGAAAGAGACAACCCCACGATTAGGTAATTCTACAGCAGGAGTGTCAAACTCGCAAGCCAATATATTGGCACATAATAATATGTAATAAAATATCAAAATTTCTCCCGAAATAAGCAAGGTACAGGAGAGATGTCAAGTGTCAGGACGTAAACATTAACTTTCTCTTGTTCTTTTATGTTTATTATAATGTAATTTTTCGAAAAAAAACTTACGTTTCTATGAATAGTGATTTATTGCGACCCACCTAAAGTTTATCCTTGTTTGTTTGGCCCCAGTTAGCCTTTGAGTTGGACACCCTTGTTCTACAGCAGGGGTATCCAACCCAAATGACCATGTGGACCACTTCGGAAAAACATTATAATCTCGCGGGCCGCACATAAAAATATGTACCTTTATATCAGATTTGGAAACACAAAATAACATTTATTGAGTGAAATTTTAAAACAGAATGAATTATTATTATAATTTTCATTTTTTCCCATGTATACAGACATTGATAGTATAATAATGTTTATATAATATAATAATACAATGATCAAATAATGTTTAAAATATTACAGTGTGTTGCCATTTTCTTGAAAATTACGACGTTCCTTTTCAATGGATCTTTCGTTTCTCATTGTTGAAATTTGATAGTGTTGTTATTCGCAAACGTCTGAATAATTTTTTTTAAACTTTAAAAAACATCTCTGACTGCCTCTTGCTTTTAGGGCACTCCAAACAAAAAAAGGAGGAGAAACGAAAGTCGCACATACAGAGAATCATGTCCCATAATAAAGAATATGCATAATGCAATTCGGAATTTATTAAAAAAAGTAATTTGTTATAGTAAAATCACACACGCACAAACGTAACTGTGTTTGATAAAATATAAATCTATTTTATTCTAAAGGATTTTTCTATTATCAAAAAGGATTTATTTTAAAACAAGAACAGTTAACAGGTAAATACCATATAGATTTATATATAATATATATATATATATATATATATATATATATATATATATATAATATAATATATATATATAATATATATATATATAAATATATATAATATATAATATATATAATATAATATATATATATATAAATATATATATATATATAATATATATATAAATATATATATAATATATAATATAATATATATATATATACATATACATATATATAAATTTCAAAAGAAAAAACTTTAAAAACCTGATATTTAAAAATTTTTTAAATAAGAGTCGGCGGGCCACGTGTTGGACACCCCTGTTCAACAGGAATAGCAGTCTCCGTTTGCACAAGCAAAATAGAGAAAACATTTTAATTCCCTAAGGATTTTGAAAGGGAATGCAAAACAATTATTTCAGAACATGACACAATGAGGTATATGTTATGAGGATAATTTGGAATGTTTCGACTCAACAGTTTATTTCTTCTTTATAATATTTAAGTCGAAAGGGGCAGTGTTTCAATAGCATTGCGCGAAGTATTTGACGATTCTTGTAAACATCCTAACGTGAATTCTCTAGACTCAATTTTTGGAATTGGTAAAATTTTACATCCATACTTTTTTACGAATTTAATGAGATTTAGCTTGAATCAAATTGCCTTCTCAGCCAAGAAGACCAAGACAAAGACAGCCTACTGTAAGAAGAGAATCAAAAGACTCTCAAAGGATGTAAATACTTTACACTGCAACATATGATACAACATTAGCATCTTTTATAGTTAGTCATTCACTGTATATTTCATATGGGCATAGATATAGATAGAAACGGAAAATCTTGCTGTCTCTTCTCTTATCAAAAGCTCTTTCTGAGAAGATGATATAATTGCATGATCCACATCGAATGAATAGGCAATCACTTCAATAAAAAAGATGAACTGAAGAATTGAAATTTCATTTGAGAAAGTGGTGATCTCATTCGCCAGACCATTATAATTCCTTAAGTTGTTTTGAAGATAACACTGCTTTGAAATCCAACCCTTCAAATATTCTAAGACCATTCAATTTCCGGGAATGATATTTTGGCCCTTACTGTGAATCAAAGATTTCGGGACAGTATCACTAAACTTTCTTCTCTATCGCAATCAACAAAATTGTTCGATCATTTAATTTCCTTGCACCGTGTACAGTTATTCTTCAAGATTTTTCTGACAATAGTTATGGCTGTTGAAATTAGAAGGGGATAATCCTTTTCAGAAAACATTTACGGCGTAATGGGAAACATTCCATAGAAAATTTGCGAGAGGCTCGCACCTCCCTCGAGCACTTAGATGTGGGGGAGGTAGTGAAGAAACACTCGACATGATCCAATTAATCTATTTATTACCACACAAAGAACAGACACAATTTCAACTAATAATAGTAAGATAATGTCTTAATGTTAACCTCGAAAGTAAAACAACGATGGTAAAACGCGAACGAATAGGAGACTATAAAACTTGATCCTTACCTTAATAAAAGATCTAACCTATCGTACGATTCATTTTAATATCAATTCAATCTTAGAGAACAATGGTCACCTTAAGGTTTCATCCAAATAAGTCTCAAATCACTATAATTCTAATATTATACCTTCAGTAACAATCTCACCTGACTCGAGCATATCTTCTCTCCTACTCTCTCTCTCTCTCTCGAGCTAGAAAACCTCAACTATATTTAGTAAGTTAAGTTAAATATCACGATTCTTTTCTTCCAAAGGGTTGGTTGTAAATAACGCGGATTGATAGCCCAAAGATTTCCCAAGAGGATGAATTGGAAAAACGCGTATAGATCCGTCACAAATTGAACAAGTTTGTTTCATGTGCATTTCCAGATGGATCCAAACCATTAGCAAACAGGTGACTTTGCATGGTTTTTATGATGCGTCTGTGTTGGCAAATGCGTCTTTAATACAAGTTGTGCAACTATAAACCAATGGAAAGACCAAGATAACTCTTTTGTTGGCTAACTCAAAAGTAGCACCTCCAAAACTTGTGTTTCCCTTCAGAGGTTGAAGCTCAACTGTGATATTTTATTTATAAGACTTTATGCAATCTACACAAGTGTTCTAAGTGATATTCACTTTTGTGCGTGAACTAACTTTCAAGTAGTGTTCTATTGGCTGACTTTCCATCAAAAAAATGCAAGCTATATATTGTTAATATTCTGGAATTGGTTCCAATAGACAATTGGCATTTCGTTTCAACCAAGACCAATCCAGCTGACATTAAATTCAGAGGTTTACTTCCAAAAGAACATGGTGGAAGGGCTTTCAATGGTTTTTCTGGAAGGTAGACTACCGGCTCAAACAATTCATCAAAAATGTCCAATCTGATGTAGTAAAGAAAGAACGAAAAAAAGTACAGTTTTTGGTTTCCCTATAGCTATCAATTATGATTTTATACAATCTTACTTTTTGAAAATTTCGCCATTAGCTAAAATAATTGACATGTTTGCCTTTTGCATTAGATTTATCAAAATCTCGTTAGATATAATTGAGAAGATAAAATCAAACACGGAGATTCCAAAAGTAAGGACAATTTTCCTTCTAGATTTCAGAGGAGGTAGGCAGATTTCTTTACATTCAAAATTTGTTTTTCAGGGAAGAAATAGATTGAACTAATGGAAAAAAGCTGTGACGGGCTTTCATCGCGATTTCCATTAATGTCCTCTTGGGGTTCTTTGGAGCCAGAATGGCATTTCTTTCCAACCAACTCCAGAAGAAGAACGTGTGTATGTAAATTAGGAATTTTTTATGTAGTAGAAGTTTAGCTTTCGCGAGATGGCTATGTGAAGTTGCTATATGAGGTATAATTTATGATTAGAAAAGCTTAAGTTAGAGTTAGAGGAAATTACGAGCTCAAGAATAAACCTGCCCGTACCTGTGCCTTCGAGAAAAAGGTGGATATCATTCCACAAGGACTAAAGCCACGTCAGTGCGACCAAGAGAGTAGCTGTTGCTAAGGATTTAGCGGTAAGCATCTTAAATTAAGATACAAGGAAACTACGTGTTTTTAGGAGATTAGCAGTTATCTGTACAGTTAGATATAGTGGTCAATTACGCGATTATTTGGTAATACGAATTGTGTGTTCTCACTCCAGATCCGCTTTCTATAATTATTATTATCATTGTGTATAGTGAATAAGTTAAGATCTTAATTAATAGATATTAAGATGAATGATATTTCTGGTTCTTGGTTATTTCCTACAGAAATTGGTCGCGTAGATAATGTAGAAATCAGGCACCCATGGGCACATGCCTCACAAAGCTTTTAAGGAAAAAATGTGTTCGTTGGATCATTGTCCTTCCATAGACAAAGACTTTTAATTGGGATAGAAGGTTGGCTTCAACATTCGACATGGTAGTATGGTTCATATGGTGCTAAGGAACGAAGTATCCTGCCAAATCACCATATTAGGCATTTAATTGTAAATTTGATTCAAATTTTATATTTACTTGCAGAACATATATTGTTATTAGGTATTCTCAAGCAAACTTCTTAGATTATTATTGTTAGAGATATATTTATAAATATATTATACACTAGCTGACATACCCGTTTTTTGGAAGGGTGAATTGAAAAATTAAACTCTACAGATTGAAGGATATAAAAAGTTTTTAATGAATTAATTTTACGTAAATTGCAAACTAAACAAAAAAAGGCTTTTTGCATATCTCAGCTGAACAAAAAAAAACATATTTGTTTAATTTTAAATCTCAGGATCTAATCGCTGATAAAAAGGGGATATATTTTTTTTATTTATAACACCCTGTAACTCTCTTATGGATTTATTTTTGAAAACACCTATCTAAGCTGATATCTGCTCAGCAAAAGTAACACATAGATAAAGAGTTTGTGCAATGAACATTTAAAAGGGTGTAAATAACTTATATCTGGATGTGTAATAGGTAAATAATACTTTCTGTTGTATTTATTTTACGTTACATTTGTAATATTCGCAAGCAACGCCGTTCCTTACATTATAATGGCAATTTAATAGAGGCATAGCGAAATGGTGGTGATAGAGCTTTTTTGGCATCCTTTTTGGCGACCACGTTGGCAACATGGCGATTGAGGGAACGGCGCAGGAGTTGAAATGTTATAGCGCCACCTGGTGAGGATCTGCAACAAAGAGGGTAGCACAAAAAAAATTCTCTACAAAAAGATATATATACAGGCCAATTTTCATAGTGATCGGTTGAATGGCGTTGGGGTGATGCTATTTCACATATACAAACATTTATTTTTATAGAGATCGATATCGTAATATTAGGTTGGGGAAAAAGAAATCCATTATTTTTGCATGAAAATCAAGACTTTATTTACCATGCTTCTGATTGTTCGATTTGGTTCAAATATGCTCCATTTTGTTGTATAATTTGTTGCCATTTTAAAGGTAGCTCCATAATGCCTCTCTCATAGAAGTCTTTTCCCTTATTGGCGAAAAAATCTAGTAATCGACATTTACAATTTTCTCTTGATCACCAAATTCTTATCACTCAGGAAGTTTTGAAATGCGAGAAGAGGTGGCAATCGCTTGGCTCCTGATCCGGACTATATGGTGGATGCATTAAAACTTCCCAACCAAGCTCCCAGAGTCTCTGGCGAGTCACTACAGAAGTGTGTGACCTGGCGTTTTCTTGATGGAACACAACACCTGTTCTGTTGGACAATTCTGGCCATTTCTGATGAATCGCTAGCTTCAAACGGTCCAGTTGTTGACAGTAGATATCTGAATTTAGTGTTTGGCCATGCGGAAGCAATTCCTAATAAATGATTTTTTTCCAGTCCCATCAAATACAAAGTAAAACCTTCCTGGCTGTTAGTCCTGGTTTGGCCACCGTTTAAGCTGCTTCACCGCACTTTGACAACGATCGTTTTCACACAATATTGTAGTATGCGACCCATTTCTTGTCCTCAGTCAACATTCGTTTAAGAAATGGGTCGGTTTGCTCCCGTTTGGCCAAGGCTTTGCAGATGGAAATTCGATCCATCATGTTTTTTGGTTTTCATTGGTGTAGCCCCCAAACATGGAGCTTCGTTTTGAATTCAACTTTGCGCAAATGGTTTAGAACTGTATTATGGTCCATCTTTAGCTCCTGGACGATGCTACGACTACTATTATGCTGGTCAACTTAAATTATTTCTGAGATTTTATCGACATTTTCGACGACGGGCCTGCCTGTGCGAGGTGCATCTTTAACATCAAAAATACCTGAACGGAATCGACGAAACCAAAATTGCACGTAATTAGCTGTCACAGTATTGGCCCCATAACCACCATTCGCACTTTCATCCACCTGGCTTGAGTTTTCGCCATTATCAAAGAAAAACTTTGAAATGAACCGAATTTTCTCTTTGTTGACTTCCATTTTTAATACCCTTTAACTCACAACTGAATGGACTAAACAAAAAAAGCAGAAGAATTTTTTAGTGTGAAATGTCATCTTGATAACGAGCATAAATTTGAAATTGTTTGATCGATACTTCACGAGATATTGACTCTACAGCCATCTAACGAAAAATTGATGGATTTCTTTTTTCCCAACCTTATACATAAAGCAAATGTATTTAAACAATTTATGGTAGTCACAGTTACGCCAAATTGGCCTTTTTTTATTTGTGGCTTAGATTATGCTAGATCCGTCAATCTTTTAAGACATAATAACAGAGTAGCTAGAACTACAAAAGGCTATATAGCTCGTTTTATCTGTGTGCTACCAAAGCCCTATATTTCTATCAGCTTGTAAATTATCTGACATCTGAAGCTTTTACTGCCTTATTGAGGCATTTTTGTTCCAAAAGAGAAGAACCCACGAGTATTTATTGTTTATAATGGGTTTTCTTAGACCTTTGTGGATGCAAAGAGAAAATTATTAGTAAAATTTAGTTCTGTGCGAAAATTTAATAAAAATGAATATTTTCGTTATTTTTGTAATTCCAAGTCAATACAAAGAAGCATTTAACTCTCCATTAAGTTCTCATTTTACACTATTACATGAGCAGGAGTGAGAGTGTTAAATTTTGTTTAAAAAGGATTGATTGCGCAAACTTGATTTTTGAAGAGTTCAGAATATTTGTTATTTCAAACAGAGACAATTCTGAACACAAAATCTCTAAGCCAGTGCTTCTCAAACTTTCAATTCTTGCGACCCAATTTTTAGTCATAATTTCCATCGCCCCCCCCCGTCTCCATACAATAACAATGTGTTGAATTCTGTAATACAATGCTTTGATGCTAGAACTACAATACGACGTTAACCTCTTAAGTTCCACCGACATATATAAACGTCTTGGTCAGCCAATATATTAATAGGTCCGGACGTATATATACGTCTTTCTGAAGTACGATCTTTTCTGTAAACTTCTATCCATAGAATGATTCCGAAAGCTTTGTATTGCAATAAAATTAACTTGACAGTGTTTGCGAAGGATTTACGTATTTCAGAGGACTTGCTTCTTTATTCCTCTTTTATCCCTCCCTCCTCCAATACATCTCATAGGTGTGCCTACAGGAAAAAACAGTGGCATTGGGGAGTGAACCGTAATATCGGCATTTAAGTTATTAATTATAAACCGTACAAAGTATCAAGATAAGTGTTAATTTTTGTATATAATTGTATATATGACAAGCTCACGGAGTCACTGGTAATTATTAAACTTGCCCTTAACTTAACATTTTTCAATTACTTATAAAATACATTGTGAAGTACTGATACACATTTATATATATAAGTGTATTATATTAGTATAAATATGTATTTTATTTTTTATTATGCCAGAATGTATTTTGTTTGTTTACTTTCAGCAAACTAATAATTTTTAAAATAATCTTTTGTTTTCGACTTTTTAATATCCTCGCGTTCCTCTTGTAGAGTTATCACACACCCCTAGGGGACGCGCTCTACAGTTTGAGAAACGCTGCTTTAAGCACTTTGAATAACGATAATGATCCAGACAATATAAGTATTGCGTTTTATATGTTTACAGTACAAGTCTCATAAGTGAGGTTATTTGCTGCCACTCCAAATAAGTTCGACACTTCCTATTCGATAATATTTAATATTTGTCTTGTATTTAATATTCATTTTGAATCTGGCAACAGAATTTTAGTTAAATAAGTTTATGGAAAATTACTTAGCACTACCCGTTGTATAATATTTTATGTTTATAAAACGTGGGCTCAAATAATTCGTTCTTTCATGTATATAGCTTAATAAATTCATAAGTGTAAATATCCTCATTTTATCCTGCATTTTGACGAAAATTAAAGGATATTTGAAATCGAAAAAGGATAGTTTCTTGAGTCACAACATTATTATTTCTTCCCCTGAGCTTATTAACAATAATATACTTCATCTCTCTTTACGATCTCGTTGTGATATTATTCAAAAATTAAATCTCATTTTTGAAGAAGGTGAAATGTGGCCAATTTCCGCAAAAAATACAATTAAATAGAGCTGTAATAGTAATCTCACGATTGTAGAAATTATAGTTATTAAGAAGGTGGGACGTTTTACTGCCACACAGCTGAAAATCGGCTTCTTTTGTGGATAGGATTACCACGGTTCTATGAACACATGTACCCTTACAATATTGAGAGGTCTTGTCTTCGGTCATTTCCCCGGTAACCTTTCACACCGTAAGAACCCGTCCGCCCACGAACCGGATGTAACTGAAGGATAAATAGGCCGACCGCTACCATTCCAAGATCCTAGGAGGGGCAGAGAGAGGAGAAGGTTTGAAAACTTCGCTGAGAATGAATGCAATCTCTTCCCTCACAAACAACAGAATTTGAACTCTAACGAACTAAGCAATCATTTTAATAATTTCATTGCACATACTGTAATTAATAGCTGTGACGTAAATAAACCAAATAAATTAATAAATATCATGCTACCATTATTTATCTCAAACTTCACAGAAGGGTAATTATTCTTCCGCAATTTGGCCTATAGACAGGATAATTGAATCGCATCCAGGATATACATTGGTAAGAGTATGAACTCTTAGAAATGTTAAAAGTCTCTCTTCAAAAGAGCAATCAATAAACTCTATAAACTTCCTCAGCATCAAGAATTTCTTGATGGATGGCTCATGCTCGTATCAATAGATTATGTCATTTCAATTTTCCTATTTGAATCACGTTAAGTAGTAAATAGAAACAAAACGAAACAAGAAGCAGTAAATGCCATTCGAGATGTTTATTGTGTTATACTCAATGAAACGATATCATTAGTCACTGGCCGTTAAACTCAGGAACCAACCACTAGTCTACTGAGTCAAAATAGTAAAAAAATTGCGTAAATTTTCAATTACACAGTTGAACAATACATTTAAATTGCCGTACATCTTCAAAAACATGGCTTAAAAGCAACACAATAATGACTTGAAATTACTTAAAAGGGGACTTGCATATTATTGCAACTTATTGGCGACATTATATGAAACGAAGCACCTGGTTTTCCAATTCCACACGCACGACACATAGGAAATCGGGGTTGCCAACTTGGCGAGTTATTAATAGAGTTGGCGATTGTTGCGATAATACCTCAGTACTCTTAAAAGTACTAAAATAAGGTTTGGAGGAGGATAGCATAAAAATACAATCACACGAAATTACCATTATTTCAATAAGTTTATCGTTATCCATTAGAATATACTTACGTACCATCGAAACAATGCCAAATTTCAAGATACTCGCCGAGTTGGTAAACTAGATTTCGCATGTGTCGCAGCCGCTGGTTTGGTAACCCTGTGCTTCGTTTCACACAATGTCGTCAATTCGGTTGCGATAATACGTAAGAACCCAATAGAATAATATTGGATATAGAATTTAACTAATTTGAATGGAATTTAACTAGTAGGCATGATTTACAGACTGGATAATATTATTGACATTTAATAACGTATAGAAAACTCAAAAGAGATCTAAAATAGTATATTATTATGACATAATTATTTATAGCAAGCAAAATACAACACTGTTAGGAATCAAATTTAGCTGTGTTACGTAAGCTAACCAATACCTTTTAGATTATACTATTGAAAAAGTATTTAATCGGCTGTAATGCCTTCTCGAAAACTCTCAAATAGCATTTCCGATAGATAATGTCCCCAAACCTAAGTAAATTAGTTGTATTTTGGATACATTTATATAGGCAGAAACACTCCTCTATTATCTTCCGACGAGACTATATTCAGCTATATTAAATATACTGGAAGGGAATATAATTCTGTTTACACACAAGATTAGAGATATATTTTATCCTAATTTGCTGTTTCTTTCTCAATTCTTATTCAATAAATCCATTACTTATATCTTGGAGGAGAGTAAATTACATTGTATTGTCTAAACATGGAAGGATTAATTGTATGATACGGGCATCAAAGGCTCTAGAACCGACATAATATCCGGTAAAATGCCATCTCAAATAACACTAGCTTGATTAAGATGTTTCATAGATAAGCATTTGTTTCTCAATAAATACATCCTACGATAGGACTGGTGAAATAGAAAATTTGGGATATATATAACCTTAAAATACGTGTATATAGATATAGCATTATAAATATAACAAATATTTTTAAAGTATTTTTCAATGCAACAAAAAGGAATTCTAATTGTTCTAATGATGTACTAATATTTAATTATAAAACAATTTTTATAATCCTTATTTGTATAAAGAAAAAGTGGTTCTTACTCATATTAGGGTGCAGAGTTCTCAAAAATATCAGTGAAAGAATCAAATACACAGTGTTAACATGACGAAGGGGAAAAAGAGTATTAATACATAAAAACGTTTCCCAACAATGTTCAGTTATATATATAATTTTCTAAATATCTTTTTTCACACACACACACAATTCCTACTCTCTCTCTCTCTATATATATATATATTTATTTATCTTGTTCAAATTTTCAATTGTTCATAAAATAATTTCTATTCATCCAACAAGTTCAAATACATTTTATTAAACTTGTAGTACAAGAAACACTTGATGTTAATAAAGTTTTTCAAATATTAATTAATTAATTAAAAAAATTTAGTTAATTACCAGTTTTTGACGCCAACTTAGATTCGTCTCCATTGTTGTAACAAAGTAACTGTGAAAACAGTGACAATAGTTGGCGTAGAAAACCGAATTTTCAGACAAACCGGGTGTGCCTTTTTACAACAATGCAGACAAATCATAATCTTTTTTCAATTCCTACTATTAGTTCCATCTCTCCCTATACACACACATATATATATATATATATATATATATATATATATATATATATATATATAAGTATATGTATATAAATATAAGTATAAGTTTAAGTATATACACTGCTGGACAATTGCTAAGGACGGATCACAAATTGCTATGTAGCATAACATTAAGCGAGACATGAGGCCTAGTAGGATAAAATGTAGTTGCCACACTGTTCAGACATTAGAATAAAGAATATTTATTGTTCTGGAAAGTACAAAAGCTGTGAAACATCTGAAAGAAAAAAAAATGTTCATTTGATCTGCGTACGGAAAAATGGAACAATGCATCTAAAAGTCAGCAGGCACCTTTAAGAAAGGTATCAGTACGGGATATGTCCACCGTGGAGTGTGATGCAACATTCCACACGTCGTACCATACTTTGCACAACATTATCCAGCAGTTGTTGAGGCAATTTATTCCATTCCTCTGTGAGTGCACGGATTAGGGTGTTCTTGTTTGTCGGAGGATAGTTTCAACCAGCAACTTGCCTCCCCAAAGCATGCCACACATTTTCAATGGAGTTTAGATCTGGAGAACGCGCTGGCCATACGAGACGTTAAATACCCTCGCTGTCTAGACAATCCCGAACAGCGAGTGTTTCTATGACATGTTGCGTTGTCGTCCATAAAAACAAATTTATCACCGACAGCACCACGGAAAAGACGAACATGAGGAAGTAGAACTTCATCGATGTATCGTTGGCCCGTCATAGTCCCATTTGCAAATACATGTAGGCGCGTGCGGCCATTGATCATGATGCCGGCCCACACCATGATACTGCATGTCGGATATCGGTCCTTTTCCTGGATATTTTCTGGACGATAAGCAGTACCACTCTCGCGCCAGATCAGTTGGCGTCTACAATCCAATGACAGACTGAACCTACTCTCATCTGAGAATAGTACGCATGCCCAGTCTTGTTCAGTACAATTGTGATGCTCACGACACCATTGCAAACGGGCAGTACGGTGCTGTCTGGTCAATGAGACACACACAACAGGTCTGCGTGCGTATAGTTCTCCTCCCCTCAAACGTCTGGCAACAGTTTTTCGGGAGATCTGCTTTCCTGAGGCCGCAAGAAACTGATTTGCCACCTGCTGAGCTGTGGTGCGCCTGTTCCTTTTTGCTGATAGGACGATATATCTGTCTTCTGCAGGTGTCGTACTTCTAACACGATCTCCCCCGGGCCGTCTACTACACATTCCAGTAGTTTTAAATGACTTCCACAGCCGTGCAACAACGCTGTGAGCGATGTCGAACTCTCTGGCAACATCTGTTATTTTTCGCCCTTCTTCGATCTTTCCAATAATTCGGCCACGCATAAAATCATCTATGTGATTTCGGGAAGACATGCCAAAAATTTTAAGTTCGTCTATTAAATCTTTCCTGTAAAACTTTGACTTGAAACAACAATTGTCCACACGCGTCAAAACCTTTAAAGCTCTTATGAACGCTATCACGTGATGAACAGACGTGGGGAAAAAAATTTGCATACTCATACTTCTTCTTACTAATATCCCGCACTTATTCTAATTTTCCACATTTTGCTTCCTTTTATTTTGTGGTTGCTATGGATGATAGTGTTATCCGTCCTTAGCAATTGTCCAGCAGTGTATATATATATGCATATATGTATAAGTATATGTATAAGTATAAATCCTTAGTGTGGCGTACAACAGTCAAAATCAAGTATCGCACCGCTTTCGTGGATCTCTCTTCAGACACACCTCTGTTCATCAGGGGGTCGCGGTAGCCTATGGGTCAAAGTAACGTATTCGTGGCCGGAGTGTCATGAGTTCGAGCTTAGTATCGCTAAAGACCCGTCATATAGAGGGGTGAGGCACGTTAAATACGTCGAGGATCAAACGTCCTCCCGTTGGTGTGGTGCAGAGAGAGGGTAGCCAGCTCAGGTGTCATCCCCGTCACTTGACTATGGTTCAAATTTACGAGGTCCGTCGCCAAAAGCCCTCGAGTAGCTAAATAGTGCCACGTTTATATTCATTTACTTACTCACTGATCATCGGGGCTCAGTTAGAAACAGGATTTTTAAGGAAGCACCTTAACACTAGAACCGCGGAGGGAATCATTTTGACCCAAAAGCACTTTTGTTTCCGATTTTCTCAAAAAGTTACCAACGGAATTGAAAAAAAAATTTTGACTTTTCCTAATTTTACACCAGTAGTAATCTGTGAAAATATAATATGTTAAATACATATAATTTTTTTGTTTTTAATGCGTATACCTAAACCTGCAGAATGGGTCATTTTGACCCCACTATAATCACAAGTACTAAATTTGCAACTCAACGTTTCCTGGAAAGGGAAAAGGCTTTTTCAGTCTTCTTTCCATTTCCAACACACAGATGTAAGAAGAACAATATTTCAAGGTCAGTAGATTGTTACTGATAACAGAAGGTAAGCTGAGAATTTTCTTGTAGTAGTAGCCAGCGTTGCAGCCCCTCCCCTCCCGTTATCATTTTGTATTAGAAAAATGCCTCTGGTTAGCGTATTCAAGGAATAGTGTTTTTTGTTTTGGCCTATTGAATGGAATGTGGTGCAACATTAACATAGCCAACGCGATAGTCAAACGGGCGCACATCTGCTTCTTTATGACTGTACAACTGGTTGCTCGCATTGACATGGAGTTTGAGTGTACCGATTCAATTCGATTTTTGCAACCTTGATTACACGCGGAGATAAAATTTGATCTTAGGTGAAAAAACGGCTGGAAGCAGAGGCGCATACAAGGGGGGTCCTGGGGATCCGGATCCCCCAAGCCCTTGATATTTTTTCCGATTGATTACAATTCTAAGTATATAGTACGTAAAATTTAATTAATTACTTGTTATTAATGATTAATTTTATTAATGAATGCTAAATATTTATTCAAAAATTAGTTTTTTACTGTGTTTTGTTCCCAAAAATCGACAAAATCAAAAGGAGCATGATACAAGAATGGTCAACTTTCGACCCCGGAGCCCCCTTGAAAAATTCCTGCGTGTGCTACTGGCTGGAAGAAATGTGCATAAATTAACAGTTAGTGAGGCTCTCGAATATATGCGACAATTATCGGAAAATGAATCCGAAAAGGATAATGATGAAGAAATTACTTTCAGCGATGGTGAATATGTGTCTTCAGATGAAGAAAATATTTCCTCGGGTGAAGTTACTGTATCTAATTTCCCTGTACAATGTACTAGCAAAAAATCCACTTCTGGGAAGAAAAAACATGTATAAATTAGCGCAAAAAGTTATCAGATTTAAATCCAGATTAAATTAAATCTAGAGCTTTTGTTGCAAACGATGGAACGTATTGGGAAAGCCTTATCTCTGGAATTTGTATGCGTAGAAGAATTGCTGATGTGAGATGCTTACAAAGAAAAGTGTAACCCAACCAGTTACGCAAAGTGAAGTATTGAAAATGGCTATACAATTAGTTCATGGAGGCTACTTATAGATGAGCTTATGCTTCGTCATATCAAAAATTGTACAGAGGAAGAAGCTCACCGTCAACTGGGTAAAAATGAATGGTCAACAACTTTCGGCTACTTGGATGATTCTTATAAATTTTGTATACTCGAGGCATATACGTTGCACATAATCTAGAGATATATAGTCTGTGGTTTGTTGTTTGGAGTCCACCTTTTTTCCGCGATACTACAGCGAGAGATTATTGGGCTCCCTTCATCCCACAGTTAATATCGACAATAATCCCCCCAAAAGCTCCCAGAAACAATATTATTATATAACTCAACAAAATTTGATGTCGACATTGCCGACCCAATGGCTCGGAAATATTCTGTGAAGGCAGGAACAATGAGGTGTCCAGTTTATGTATTCTACAATATAATGGATCTTGAAGGGATTTTATACTGAGGAGTTACTTGAAAAAAAACTTATCAGGAGAGAATATCTTCATCAACTCATTGGAGAGTTGCGCAGTGTGTACATTTACACAAGAAACGCAGACAAATGAGGATACTACTGAAGAAGAATCTGCGCAGTTGCGAAAAAGGGTTCATTGCCAAGCTTGCTTTCAAGAGTAGAAACAAAACTGTAGATACCTGTTCTGACTGTAAAATACCAATTTGTGGAAAGAGTATAAAATATATAAAAAGTTTCCCACAATGGGCATGAGCTGTGTAGGAAATCTTGACAGGTAAGATACTAAATATTTTTACTAAGTTGTCTGTATATTTTACTAACTGTTCACACTATTCCTTATTATTTTTTTGTCACTTATTATAACAATTTAATGTTAAAAATGAATACATGTCATTGCCAAAAACTTACAGCGTACTTTTAGAATAACAACACGTGTTATTATTAATTGGGTTCAATTTGACCCCTCCCGTGGTTTTAGGTATACCGAAACTGCCGCAGTTTTAGTGTAAAAGAAGAAAAAATAAACATAACAGCAAAATATTTTTGGTAAAAATTACATCAGGTTCATATTTCCAACTTGTTTCTTAGTAATTGTCCTTTAACAGAAGTATGAGTTCTGTAGACAATTGCTGCATATTATTTTTTCTTTTTATTTCGAAAATATATTGAACTCAGTGTGTCTTAAAAATTAAAACAGACATTTGTGGGGTTTTGCTATTTAATTCAGGTGAATTACATTATTTAAAATGAAGAAATGCACCCGTACAGAAGTTTTAAATTGCATCCGAATTGTTTAAAAATTAAGCGTCTATTTTATTACATCCAAATATGTTTAAAGTTAGCAACTAATGAAGTATTTATAACACAGTTTTAAATGATTTTACATTTAATTAGAATGTAACAAAAAAGCAGGTAGATTTATATTATGTACAAAGTTGTTAGTATTAAAAAAATACAATTCCTAGATAATATACAATAAAATTTTTAAAATTTTTTTGCCTTCTATTTTATCTGAAATGAGTTAAATAGATTTTGATAATTATTTTAGTTTTGATGAATATTGGATTTTACTTCACAGCTCTAATATGATAACGTTCTTCAAAAATATTTTAAAATATTGTAAATAAATTTTTCAAAAAATATTGCTCGACAGTTCTTCAATGTAATATTTACTTTGAGAATTTTTATTTTACATTGAAAAATGTAATACAAAAATAATTCTTTATTTTATCTCAAATTGAAATACTAATTTAAAAAAGATTTTATAAACATCTAAAATACTAAATTGTTTCCACAATTTCAGGTTTAATAAACACCAGTTGCAAAAAAAGAATGCAGAACATTTTGCGCTTTTTTTTTTCAAATAAACTAGAATAAAATCTCCCCAGTATTAAACAAATAAAATTAAAGCAAATTGTAAAATATCTCTTGAGTTTATATTTGTACATTTATAATGAGAACATTTTATTTGAAAAAGAAAATGATTCTTTTCGCATAAACTTTAAAGAGATTCCCATTTTTAGAAAATAAATTACGTAACAAAAAGGATTGAGAATTGGAAAACAATGGCCCAATATTCTTACTTCTAATTTCGATTCTAGATTTAAAGGAGAAATATAAATATCCAAAAGTTTACTCTTAATAGTTTTCTTGTAAGGGAACGTATTGAAATAAAGAAAAAAGAATACATTTTCGAATTTCAACAAAATTGTTCAGTAAAGTGAAATAATTGAAAATGGACGAAGTTTTTTAGATTTGTTTTCATTTTAATCAGCGTCAATCTCTTTCGAATTCAAAAGAATATGTAACTTTAAAATATAATTTAGCGAACATTTAAAGAATTTTCAAATACAGAAAGCATTGTCAAAATCATTCTCGTTTTTTATATTGACTTTCTTATGAATTGCAAATAATTTTGAAAAGAATGGAAATGTATCTTTTTTCAAATTCCTAAGAAATAAAATTAATTCCTTTTACTTTATCTTCGTTGTACTTTTTTCAATATCCTAAACACAATATCATTCATAAATATTTAACATGAGTGTTTTTTTTCCATCAGTGTAATTTTTGATTTCATCTTTAATGTTTGCACAGTAAATGAGCTGTGAATATTTCATAATTAGAACATAAAAAAGAAATCTGACATTAATTATTTATAATTATTATATTAATAACGAGGTTTTTTAAAGCTTTTTTTCAAAAGAAAAAAATAATGTGTGATAATATTAATATTTGAAATATTTTCCCTTTTTAAAAAGAAGTATTTTCAGTACACTTTTTAGTTCCTTAAAGATGGTTAAAATTAATATTGTGAGCTTAAAATGGGAAAAAGAATCTGAATTAAGTTAATATTTGATGTCGAGAATTTTTTATGATATTAATTTGAGATTTAACTATACTATATTGCTGGTCAAAAAAAATTTCCAAAATTTAAGTACACATTTTAAATAAAATTTAAAATTTTTTTAGAAATTTAGACATATTTAAATCGTATGAATAGCTAATTGAGAAAGGCTAACATGGAAGAATATAAATTTAGGCTTCGGTAAACAATGTGAAACGCGTGTGTGAAATGTGTTATTGCATATTCTACTAACAAAATATAAAAAGCAATTTACAACACAAATTTATTTAAACACCAAAAGACTAAAAGAAAAAAATATAAAATTTATAAGCTATAAGATTAAAGTTGTCAAGAAAATGAAGAACGTAATCATGTGCGCGACCATCATTTGCATTGAAAATTATCTTGCTACTTTCAAGTAATGTACTAAAATGTTTATGTAAATTTTAGCAGAAAACTATAAAACTTACTCCCAGTTTGACACATGTCTTATTTTTGTCTCCATATTTAACATCTCTTAGAAATTTTCACTGCAAACGATAAAGTTCACTTTTTAAATATGTGCTATGTTGAAAAAAATTTCTAAAAGGCTTTATTCAAGTTGAAAAAAAATAATTTTAGTAAATACATGATGTACCTCTGTTTTATTATTATTGTATTTCACTTTGTTTTATTTCTCACCGGTGTTTATTAATAAGAAGCTTATGTCAAGAATTAAAATGTTTACTTTAGTAGTGAAACATTTTTAAGGCATCACAAGTATCACAGCCTGAAAAGATTTTGCATTTAAATGTATCTTTAAATTTTTTAAAAAAAAATAGTTTTTAATGCATGAATATATAAAACACTAAGCAAAAAAATATTGGTATTATTTATTATATCGAAAACATATTTATTTTTTCTGAAAGGAAAGAGACTTCAATCTACAAATGTATGAAGCTTTTCAGCTTTAGCATCATTAATTCTTAATTATTTAAAATTGAAAAAAAGATAATTTTTCCTTGTAATGAATAATGATGCTCTATTTTCCCACATTGTTTTGTATTTTCAAACAAAATCATTAAAAACTATTATAATTAGTAGTGTAATAGAGAGCTTAAAGTTCAATATAATCACAATCTTTTGAAGACATGAATTTAATTTATTTGAATTAATATTACACGAAGTTTTCAAATTCTCTCTCATAGGCCAACCAGAGAATTAACTATTAACATTTAATATGAACTAAGTAACGTGAAGACAATATATTTCGCTTAACTCCCCATTCTTGAAATCTTCATATTCCATGTGATAATGTAAATATACTTAGCTAAATTTATTATATGTTGTTGTTGTCACTTATGCCGCCTGATCGGCAGTAACATCAGATCAAAGTCCACGAAATTCATCGTGGCATGGGACTAGTTGTACACCTGTCGTTATATGTAGCTTTGAGCACCATACAGGTGACAGTACGATTTAGCTCGGTCCCACCCCAATTTTGAAGGAAAACACACTGGGGGTGGTCAGAGGCCTCCCACCTCTCTTTTCCTTCCACCAACCTCATAAAAGTACTTACAGCTCGACGGCTAGTTAGAGTACCCATCTGCTGCAAATGCACTATGCATTTTTAACATCCATGTCTTCTCTGGGATTCGAATCCAGGCCCCACGGCATAGGAAGCAGTGTCACTAACCATATACTGGATGGGTGGTAAATGTAACAACCAGTATTATGTAACAGCCAGTGCAGTTACGTAGAACATTGTGGCCGCGGTAACCTAGTGGTCAAGGTATCGAATAGTGACTGGCTTGTCACGAGTTCGAGCCCAGTACCACTAAAGACCCGTCGTGTAGGGTAGCGATGCACGTTAAATATGTTGAGAGCTCAGACTCCCTCCCCAAGGTGTAGTGTGGTAGTTAGGATAGGGAGTGCCAGCTCAGGTGTGGTCCTCGTCACTTGGGCATGGTTCAAAATTACGAGGTCCGTCGCCCAAAGCCCTCTTGTAGCTGAACAGTGCGACGTTATTATTCACTCATTCACTCTACATAGAACAATAGCCATCTTCTCCCCTCATGAAAAACCAGGTTATGGACCCCCTTCTACTTGGTGTCAGTCTAGTTTTGGGCCCCCTAAAATTCTGGGCCTCCCTCCTCGATGCGGGAGTTGCAAGAGTGTATGTTACATTACTGGTAACGGCAATCATCTGACATTCGATGTAGCCATGATAACAAGTAGGCATGGTCATAAACTCGTGACCAGCGCTGTTGAGTCGTGGGTTCGAGCCTGACACCACGAAAAACCCACTAGCTAGAAGGGCCGATGCATGTGAAATCCTTCGAAGCCCGAAGTCCTCGCGTTGGCTTCGTGGGGAAATTTGAAGAGTGCAGTACCCTTTTAGGTGTCGTTACTGAGATTCAAAATTTCGAGATCCACTACCCTCATGCGACTTTTAAGTGCGAAGCTAATTTTAAAAACTAATCAAATCTCACATGAGGATGTTTGCGGGAAATGAGTCTCAAACACTATAGATTCACTCCTCATCAGGCACTAGTCGAATTAATCCTTATAACTGGGTTGTAAAATCCGCATGTTAATTCTGTCCTCATCATTAACTTATTATAAATTAGGAATTTCGAGAGAGGTAACAATAATTAAAGAAAAGGGTGACAGAAATTTATAAATTAATAAAAGTATTAGGCATATATGTACTCTTAAGTTAATTTCTATCAATGATGTATATTTATCGATACGTATATATCGATATGCTATTGATCATCCACACAACTGTTGATATTTGTTTAAATAGGTTGAAGTTATTTTTTCGCCAATTTTCTCTTTCCATGCTTTTGCTTCTATGCCTTGCACAAAAGTATAATTTATATAACGGTGGAGATTTTTTTCTTTAATAAATGCTTTTCTAGTTGTAAGGCAAATGTTCTTATCGTTGTTACTCCTCAACACTTGCATATAATACATAAGAGAAAAACTGCCGTGTAAGATTATCAGAACTAAGGTTTATTAAATAAATTGCGACGCATAACCTTCTCAATAACACAAAATGGAAGTCTCCATATTAGTTGTTGATTTGATTTTTGACCTGATACAAAATCACAAAACCTATTGACACCTACAAGTAAATTACAACAAAGGAAACTTCAAAATAAAGGTACCAAAAAAATTCACTAGATAAAAATTTAACTCTAAAATTCACATTCGCAGAATCTTTTTTGTATAAAGTTAAGAAAGACGCCATTTTAATCTTGCCACTTAAGGCTCTAAAAAGAGAACGTGGGTACAGAATAATATGTTACATCACGCCGGCTGGGTGGCGTGTTTGGTTTGTCGCTGGCCTTCTGTATTGCGGGTTCGAAAAAAATTTTCATGATGCGGACAATCGACAGAGGCTCATTCGCGTGAAAAAAAATCTTTTGTCCATTTGACAAGAAATTAAAAGTTGTCAATTTTGTCGGCAAAAGAAGAAATTGGGCGTCAAAATTACTTGCAGCAATTGGTATCGTCTATATGGTGCCGCGCTAAAAAAAAGTTTTGGGGAGTTAGGTCTGCAAAGTTAGAAATATCAATACGCAGCCCCATTAGAAAAAAAAAATATACACTGGTGTGCAAAAATTAAGGACAACGGTTTTTCAATATAACTTTGTACAAAAAGCTTTCTAAAAATACGAGAATGTGGGTACAGAATAATAAAAAGAAGCTTTATTGAAAAAGTAGCTTGGACATCACGCCCCTGGCTGGGTGGCGTAGGGTCTTTAGTTATGATCTCCCCTGACTGGCCTCTGCACCATGCTGACCCAGGGGTGTCAATGGTTGTTGAGGCATTGCTGCCCATTCGTCTTGCAGCGCCAATCCCAAGTTACTGGTGAATTCTTCCCATACATGCTCGATGGGATTGAGATCGGACAATCATACGAATATCACTCTCTAAGAGCTGTTCGGCAGCTACTGTGCGATCGTATGATTATACGCCTCTAAAAAGACGCACATATGGAAAAATCTCGTTACAATAACGGGTCCCGTTGACTGAACCTGCGTCGAAGTGTCCATTTGCCTCCCCAAACGAGAACACCGCGACCTCCATACCTGTCCCTTTCAATGATGTTAGAGGGATGATTGCGGCTTCCCGCTCTCTCCAGATGATATTAAAACTGATTCCACATCTGTAAAGTACTCGTCCCCATTCATTGTCTCTCGAATCGGCAGTGTTCCCGGCACCAGAGCCTCCTTCTCTGGGGAAGAAACACCGTACAGGGTCGTCAAACATTACCACCGTGCAGCAAAAACGCGATTGGTATCGTCTGTATGGTGCAGCGCTGTTTCTTCTGGCCTGTAAAAATGATACCAGATTCGGGTGTGGTTCCTCGTGGAGTTAGGTCTGTTCAAAATTGTCTAAAGTCGTGAAATGCTGTGATCAATACCACACTTGCAGCCCTTCCTCCATTCCCAATGAAAAAAATATATTGATTATTCGCCATTTCTCGCTGATCCTGCTATACGGCGTGCAATGAAAAATGCTTTATACTACTAGCGCATGAAAATATGCTAATTTTTCGACAGCTATAGAGCAAGATTAATTGTTTTAAAACAGAAGTAAAACGAGTCCATAATGTTACAATTGCGTTAGTAAATATCTTGCATAAAGTAATTTAAATTCGGGTCAAATTGACTTACAAGGATTGCATTTTATTGTCTACCTCCTGGAATTGAACTCAACCAAGACGTAAAGGTAATCCATTTTGTAAATTGAGATTTTAAAAAAAGACTTTTTTTCTCTGTTTCCCTTCTTTTCCTGTTATTTTCTAATCTTAAAAAAAGTAGATATCTCAAAGGAATACATTCATTGGAAAACCGACTTTGCTAATTTACCAGCCTCCGTGTTGCCAATCTTCGTTATCTTCATGTAATTGCTTCAATTAAAACACATATAGTAGCTCAGCCATTTAACATTCTATTTGTTCATTTATATCACTAATTGCTTGAAGTTTTCACATTTTACAACTTCGTTTTCTTAAATAATGTGTTTTTCTCTGCTGTTTTAAATTCTGCGAAAGAGAGATTCTCTTTTGGAATTAATTACTTCTGTTAAACTTATCTTTTCTATTAGTTTAATTAATTTTTATCTTCCTTTTTGAAGCCTTTCACGCTAAATGATCTTTTAGGGAAAAATTTTCTTGGAAAAGGATTCTGTAATTGTTTAAAAGAACAATCCAGAACGCATTATCGTTTGCTAGGTTGTTAGTGAATTGAACAATTTTTAGAAAGAAATGATGATTAATACTTGTAATAAATGAACTCCTAAAAACTAATCAATTTTAAAAATAGTTCCAGCTTTGAAATCCCTAAATGTAACATTGTAGTTTCAGGTGATTCTCTAAGCTCAACGGAATGGATGATTTTATGCCTGAGTAAAAGAAATTTTTTAATTGATTGAGGAACATAGTTTAAATATAGCTTTCTAAAACAAAAAAAATGAACCTTTTTAAAATATTCTAAAATTTTAAAGCAGAGCTAATGATTATATCTTTATAAAAAGATAGAATTCCAACTAGAAAAGAACTTTTTTAAATCTCAAAAATTTGATTTCCTTTATTAACGTTACACTCAAACGCAGTGGCTTTTGATGCCGCACTTCGAAATTTTGAGCCACGGTCGAGTGACAAGGACGTCTCTCTTTGGACTAGCCGACCCCAAGTTCGTGACCTTGACTCTTTGGCTACCACGGTCCCTTTAAATCTTTAAAAGCTTGTCAAAATTATCACAACTTCAAGAAGTAATTGTAATTATTTTTGTCTACTGAGTTTTAAAATCATTTATGTGAGGTTAATTTAACAAAAATCAGTTAAAAATTATTTTTGAATTTTTATTGGGAAAAAAGATTTGCAAATCTATCTATTTCTAGCGCAGATTAAATTAAAATTTCAATTAATGCAGATTGAACTTTAGTTCTGGTTCCAATTAATGCAAATTAAATTTTAGTCCCAATTAATGCAGTTTAACCCATTTATACCGGTGGTTGGAATGTAAACCAACTTTCACAACCTCTTTGTAGGCAAATATCTGCAGGAGTGACTAACTGAATGTTTTAAACGAAATTGCTATGCCCCTACGAAGCAGGTTAAAGTCCAAATTCCAACCACAAACGCCATCTTGAACTTCTAAGTACAAAGAACATTCACTCGACTGCTGTTCCAAAAATGGAACACTTTGAATAAATGGGTTAGATTTCATTCCTATTAAAATGCAATTTCAATTTTAATGTAGTTTAAATTTTAGTTCCAGTTAATTCAGTCTAAAATTTACTCCAATTAAAATACAGTTTAAATTTTAGTTCCAATTAATGTGGCTTAAATTTTATTTCAATTAAAATCCAGTTTAAATTTTAGTTCCAATTAATGCAGTTTAAACTGTATTCTTATTAAAATGCAGTTTAAATTTTAGTTCCAAGAAATGTTGTTTATATTTTAGTTCTAGTTGATGGAGTTTATTAATTTCATTTTTTGTAAGTAAACATAGTTTTATATACAAAGAGAAATATTTTTTAACAAAATTTTTCATTTGTCAAAAGCCACAGCTCAAAATCTCTCTTTTAATCAAAATCTCTTATTTCTTTTTTATTTTTTTCTGTTTGTAATCTCTCTGTCCAGATTTTTAGTGGCATTAATCAACATTATAGGTCACAATGGCCTTAAATCGGAAAACAAGCACTCTATAAATTTTTTATTGCATTATAAACAAAAAAGTTTTGAAAATAAGAACGAATACAGTAAATTATATATATTTCTATTCGTTTTCTATGGATCTTTGAAAATAATTCTGTATTTATATCTGACTAAAGAATTGAATAAAAAAAATGTCATGTTCTTTTTTTTTGAGAAAAATTAATCCATAATCTAAAACCCCGATCATAAAATAACAACTAAATAGGTATCAAAAATGAATGACTTAGTATTTTCTTGGGATAATTACATTGCACAAAATAAAATGGGAATAATAACTGTTAGGAAAGCAAAATTTCCATTTATTTTTAACCTCTTACCGTCGAATAGGAATTGAAGCTACATACTACATGGAAATGCCAGAGTTTTAATATACGTTACATTTGTTCTGTATTCTAGGTCTAATTACAAAGAAAATTGTATTGCGTGACATTGTGAAACTAAGAATTACTTCGGTTTCTTTTTATAGTAACACAAACATATTCAAACACTGGTAGAAAAATGGGGCATCGAACATTGTTCACCCATTCACAAACTTAATGTCACGCACTGCTTATTTATGAACATAAGAAAGTATAATACATAAGGTATTTCTTAACATATTAGTATTGTAGTAATGTATTTATAATGTCTTATTTCTTACAAATATAATAATGGCAACATGAAAATTATTCAGCATCCCCCCTAAATATGCAATATACATAACTAAGCTAAAGTTATGTGTGCGTTGGGTCAAAGTCAGATGGCCAATGTAATATATCAGTAAATTCTTAGGAAATAAGATAATGATGTGGTTAAACATTATTTACCAGTCAACCAAGCTTCCTCGTATTGGTGTATGCTACAGAGCTAAGAGGTAGTGAAAACACACTTATGTCCAAAAATTAAGAATAATTCTGAATCACACGGAAATCTAACTTTAGAGTAAAAATTTCTCCTCTTGAATTATCATACACATCTTCAAGAATAATATACAAACTACAGGAAGCCTCCAGATGATGCAGGTAGTACATCACAATGATGAGAGTGTAAAAGAGAGCTATACAAGGAGTTGTGGCAAAGAAGTAAAATTGTTCACAATTGTTCTGTAAGCCGATCAGAGCGAAAACCTATTAGTTATGACACAGGGGAAGCATTTGGATTATTTTTTACATGGTAGAATTATTGGGCACCTGAAATGTGGACGTACTCAGATGTAAGTTACCGAGGAACTTGGAATTGCCCAAAGAGAAGCGTTCTCTCTAGACTTTGGAAACGATTCTAAGATGACGGAAATGTCAGTAGACGTTATAGTACAAGTTAGTCCCGAGTTACAACGCCAAACGAAGAACGGTATTTAGCAGTAATTGTCAAAAGAAGCAGATGGGGCACAGCATCCGACCTGTCTCGTTAACTATCTGCTTCCACGAGTGCGATAATTTTAAAGACAAACTGTGTGTAAATACGTTTGTTACATATTGATTTATAAACTTGCAAGACCGTCAGATGTATTTCGGTCACGATAACTCACTGTCATTAGCGGTTAGCTTGGAGTAGAGAATATACAATGTGTGTTTGTGTGGACCACTGGCATAGCTAGACCCGAGTGGGCCTGGTATCAAAGTACCTTCAGGGCCTATTTCTAAGAGCTCCTTAATATTTAACTATTTTTAGCTTACGTGTTTTGGGGGCCCGTATCATTGATACGGCGGCAGCCACATCCCTGGTGTGGACATCGTCAGAGTTGACTTATGGGATGTTTTCCGAAGAGTACAGGTTTATTTTGCAGTCTGATTCACGTCGGACTTTCATATGGAAAACACCAGACACCCGTTACCACCAAGACAACATCATTGAATGGTACCGTTACGGTGGTGCAGAACTGCTCTGTTCGGGGAGGGATTATACTGGGTTTCAGAACAGAACTGTATGTTCAAATCGGAACCTTGACATTTCAAATGTATCGCGACATCATTCTGAAATAACATGTTTGTTTGCTTAGGGGTGCCAACGGCGAAGAATTTGTGTATACATAGATGCCCATCTTCACCGAACAAACATTTTAAGATAATGCTTTTAATTTGAAAACTTCCCCGCATGGAATGGCCAGCATTCCCACCTCTGACTTTAATCCAATAAAGAATGTGTGTGTCATGCTTTTCCGACGAGTTTCAGCTCATCAACCCCTTCTTACATGTGTACCGGAACTTCGGAGAGCATTGCTTGCTGAGTGGAGTTTAGCTCGATAGTTTAAAACTCAGCATGCCTAGGCGTATTTAATTGCATGGGATACATACCAACCAACGTAGCAACTATGAAATATTAAAGTTTTGTAAAGGGAATATTTCTCTTATAATTGACACAGAGAACAAAACGCAGTTTTTATGAATGCTATCATATTTTGGTTACTTATCTTTTGTTTAAAAAATAGACTTTATGAATACATCACGTTTATTTTGTTTCTGAACTTTTATTTGCCGGAGCAGGCATTACCCTTAATTTATGGACATGAGTGCAATATATATGAGCCGTTTTCTTTCACGTGGTGTAAGTCCCTTTTTGACTAAAAGTTGGTTAACGATAACATTGAATGCTATCTGCTATGAACTTTTTATCTATGAACAGTTCCCCAAAAATTCCTTCAAAATTTTCATCATTTTGTCAACATAAATTTACGTAGTTAAGGAAATTACAAATACAATTACTTAGAAAGTGGTAAATATCTCCATATAATATAAAATGGATTTAAATCCTTTTCAGGGAAAACGGCAGATATGAAGAATGAATGTGTTTGATATACTAAACTAAAATAATAAATGAGCATCAACCTCTATGTAATATATGTATAATATACGGCGGAGACCATGTGACGGAGAGAATAAATACTATAGGCAAAAGCAACTAACCACTAGCCGGTGGAACTGCCTTGGATGAGTTAGCGAAGAGCCTCACCGACAAGCTTAAAAGGAGTTAAAAGGAGCCCAAAGAGAGAGATGCGTTCGCATAGGAGTCGTGTTTTTGTGCATTCTGACACTTACTTTTTGTAAATAGTTTCTTGACATAATTCTACGTTTATTAAATCAGTTTTATTCAATTCCTCCAATCTGAGTTCCTTCTCCGTTTGTGTTATTTTACATTGTATATTAAGGTGACCAATTTTTTTTACAATTAAAAGGAGCACAAAAAATTTAAGAAAAAATTACGACGTATATGTATAAAACATTCTATACATTCAATTAAAAATACACTAATTACGCTTAGATCTCTTTTAGTTATTTACTTAAACGAGTATTTTTCCGCCAAATGATTTTTTTTTTGTTATCGATATGCCATTTTTTAATTTATAGGAAATTTCGGAGCAAGAAATATCCTTCGTATTGAATTTCAAGATAAGGGCTACAGCTAAAGTATCAACATTCAATCTTGATTTCTCACTTGTCCAAAAATCATAACCAATTGAAAAAACTCTTCCAACTGCTGCATTAGTTCCAGGACAGCACAATGTAAATTCAACAAGAATAATTAAATTTTCATATGGAATGAGTTCATTTCCGAAGTGATTAAATATTTCCACCCATCTTTTATCAATTTCAACATGCTGATTTTCAAATTGTTCTAATTTATCAGAATTTAAATATATACATTCAGTTTTCCAATTTCTTCAAACAGGCAATTGTCATCAATTATGATATCAGGTCTTCTGCCGATAAAAAACACAATTTTCTATATCTGCTCAATTTACTTGCGATGAAGTCAAAAAACGCCATTGGAAAGTTTTATTTCCTATGATATTTGCTTTAGATCCTTCATCCACATATTGGAAACATGTTTAATAAAAATTCTGCACTTTGTTGGTAAACTTTACCATCACGCCCGATTTGATTCTCTGAGTTTGACAATTTTCTTTTTACTATTAAAGGAATAAGTTTTTCTTTCTTAAAAATCGTGATTTTTATTGGACAAAATCGTTCAAAATAAGACTAACTTCTGTAGCTGAAATATGTTCGCCATCAATTCTTTTGAATCGTTTTATCGAAAATAGATGCCTGATTATGTTCAAAATACATTCCTTCCATCCTCAACGTCACGACAACCCAGGGTGGGCCTTGGCCTTCTCAAGAAGCTTTTCCCGGACAGCCTTCTCCCTGCCAGTGTTCTCCAATTCCTGGCTCTTAAAACTAGGTGATCTTTTTCTAGGCCATCAATCCATCTAAGATTTGACCAGTGAATAGGTTGAGCATTGAAGACTTTTTTAGAGGTGCGGTCTTCGTTTTCTGATAACGTGACCTTCCCATTTAATTCGTTGTATTTTGATAAGGTTAACAATGTCAGATTCTTTATATGACAATATACAATACATCAAAATACATTAATATCGCTAATAATTCATACTGCACTGGCACATGACGCGTAACAATTCGGCATGGCATCTCTGAATAAAGAGATTAGCATAATAATTTTAAAATATTGAAAAAGTGAGTGAGTGAATATATTAACGTCACACTGTTTAGCTACACGAGGGCTTTTGGTGAAGGGCCACGAAATTTTGAACCGTAGTCAAGTGACGTGGATGACACCTGAGCTGGCACCCCCTTCTCCTAACTACCATACTACACCACGGGATGACGTTTCAGCTCTCGACAGATTTAACGTGCATCGCTGCCCTGCACGGTGGGTCTATAGTGGTACTGGACTCGAACTCATGACATGTCTGCCATGATCCGATACCTTGACCGCTGGGCTACCGCTGGCCTAAAATATTGAAAAGAAGGATACTTTTTGAGGAAGGAAAAAACCTATAAAAGGAGGAGGACGATTGGTCATGAATTGCGGAAGGCAACAGGATCTTACGCCTTTCTGTAACAGAGTAGCCAGTTTTTGCAAAGCAGATACTTAATGGTAGTTATAGACAGCTTTATGAATTCGTATAGCATTTGAAGTGTGTCAGATGAGGGGTAAATTACTGTATAATATGTGTACTCTTTAAGTTTCCTATATTCATACAGTAAATACTCCATACCAGGGATGGCGAACCTTTACGAATCAACATGCCATTTTTTGTAAAGAATTGCTTATTAATGAAGTGTAGACGTGCCATGAAATAATTTTGACTTGTTATTGTTGGAAAAATAATGAAACTGAATACTAACAACATAAACCTCTTTATCTACTACAGAAAAATAAAATTTTGTATTTTATAGTTGTAAATATTTTAGTTAAACGTTTAATTCAAATTATATAAAGTAACATTAGTGAGATTTCTACTGTTGTACATTAGAAGACCAATTAATTATATTGGGATTGGGTAAGATGTTACTTTTAGCAGAATCCATGCTGAATTGAAGTCATCTGCCAAATGGTTTCTAAGTGAACCTTTAATGTTATTTATCTCTGAAAATAATGACTCGTAGGCATAGGTGGCTGAAATTATGGCTAAAATAGCATGAGCCTACTTCTTCAAACAGTTAAACGTATCTGGAATCGAATTTCATGTTTTCAAAATTTCGTTACAAGCATTTTTACTTATATTGCTTGTCAATCTTTCTGTTTCAATCAATTCTAACTTTTACCTTGTTCCAATAAATTTTTGAATCCATATTGAACTAGACTAGAAATCAATAAGTTGCGCGTTTCAAATTCTTCAATTCACAACCAATCGAATTGAGGCAATTTCAGTTTATCAAATGATGTCACATCAAAGTACATAATAAACTTGAGCGTTTCTTATAATTATTCGAACTGAGAAAATCTCCCTGAAAATTCCTTGATTGAAGAATAAATCACGGTTGATCGTTTTGACCGGTGGCGTGCCCAAAATATTGTGCCATGAATGGCACGCGTGCCAATGGTTCGCCATCCTTGCTCTAAGCCTTCATAAAGTACATAGTTTCCCTTTGTTTAAGGTTATTTAGGCAATTTATCTTATGTTGTATTCTCAAATAGACAATACATGGAAGTGTACAGCACAATATTTTCTGAGGAAACACTCGTACCTTTTCTGTTTTAATCCCATTCTCAATGACCCGACTTTTTCTCAAACTCGGCTGACCTTTGGTCCACATACAACTATATTAATTATTTCTCTTGTGTGCATTTTTTCTGCTCTCAGTTCTCCAAAGTTCTTGATGGCAGATTTTATATATTTAAAGTATATGAGATAGAATCCTAATAACCGTATGCTTACAAAGATTATCATTACTTATATTTTATTTGATTCCCAACTCAATATTCTTTCTTTATTAATAAAAGTATTACGTCGTAGTGAGTAGAATTTTTTCAAACTCTAAAAAATAAAAGAGTTTTTTTTAACCAGCGTTACTTCGTATAAATTATTTTTAACAATTCTTCTTATACCATTCTTAACTCGCTTAGTGACGAAATTTCTTTTAAAGAAAGTTAAATAAAATATTCAAAAACATAATTATTTTTCAGAATAAAAATATATTTTAATGGTTAGCCAAACCAAAGCAAGTAATCAATTCAATTTTAATATTAAATCATTATTTATGAGAAAATTGCATTTAACGATTAACAGAACCAGACAAAATAATGATCAAAGACTTGGTTTAAAATAAAATGTCATGGGTTTATTCATTCCTTTCGTTTGAAAAAAGTTTTTACTTTGATTCTCGAATGAAGAAAGTAATTTGCCTTTCAGAAAAAAATAATGCATCAATAACCGCGGAAATGAAGTAATAAACAAAATGCAAAACAATCAAACAATTTTATGAACGCAGACAAATAATTTAGAAAGCTGCTTTTCAAATAATAAGCGATTCAAGCAGACGATAAAATTTATTTATAAAACAGAAATTTATTAAGGAATAAATTGTTTTGTTGTACGAATAATGAATTTGGTAAAAAGGGAATAGCCAGATGTGCAAAGAATTTAATCATAACATAAGCATTTTTATCATTGTGTGCTATGTGTAATAATTTTGTTAACCTTTGTTATTTTAGGAATCTGTAACATACTTATTTATTATATGACTGAAGAAAAATTCAAAGCAAACTTAATAAACAGCTTAGAACACAACGTAAAATTACATTACTGTACTAAACTATATGATAAAAGAAAAAAATATCTTCTAAGACTTTATCCGTTTAAAAACAAACATTTATCAATTTCATCTTTTTTTTTAAGCAAGAAAAGTTTTTTACTCTACTTTAACTTATTTATCATAACCTTGCGAATAGTCTGAACAAAATTCATCCCAAGAAACTAGACCGAACGGAATTTATAAGCCTTCCACATTGTTCAATACGATCCAATCCAATCAGCAAACTGCACTTACATGGAATAAGAACGGCTCAGTGTAGCAAAAATTAATTTTTACCTCTGTTCTTTTTTTTTCCAACGGCTGTTCCTCTTCTCCTGCATATCAAAGCCTTAGCGTAAACGCAAAAATATGTACAAAGAAAAGAAAAGTTTTCCCGCCAGAATTCGCTCCGGATAAATCGAGTTAATCTTTCAGCGCGTCTTCAGTGTATCGAATTATCTATCATCCGATTACTTGGGTTATTGATTTCCGGGGCGGCGGATACGACTTTGAAAGAAGGTTGATTGCGATATCCCGTGGCTTCTGTGGAATGCTTCAATGACTGTGGCCCCCAGCTTGTAAATGAAGTTCGCATGGAAACAGTTGAGGGAATGGAACATACTTCGTTTGCGGATTTCTGTGTGTCATTCGCTGGAATTACGTGCCTATTTGATTTGTACAATCAAGTTTTGTTTTTGTTAACTTGTATTTAGCATATTTTTTAGGCTATAAAAACAGTCAGAGTTGGCAACTTTGATGGATTTGTTTTTAAAAATAAAATCGTCTGCTCTTTGAGAACAATCGATTACGCTTTTTTTTATCTGTTAAAATTTATGCGCGTTCTATATTTTTTTTAAAAACAAAAAATTATCATACTAGTTTAAAAAAAACTCATTACTCACTAGAATAATTATTTATATGCAATACAATAGACGAAATTTTTATACCGTTTGCTTAAATTCATAAAACATTTTAAAAGAAAGGGAAATATAAATACATTTGTTAAGGAATAAAAACAATAACGCGTTTTTACATTCCGCATATGAAAAGGGGAGGGTACACTAATAAAAGAGAGAAAAAATGCAATTACATTAATTAAAAATAAATATATCCCTCAAGAGAAATATAAATTTTAACAAATCCAATAATTGGTGGAGGAAAAAAATTATACTAATTAAATATAGTTTAGTTATAAAAACAGATGAATTGTTCTCTGGAAAGTTATGAAAGGATTTCAATATTCGAATGAAAGAATTCCTAAAAGTGTGAAATTTTTCAGAAACGTAAAAATTAAGAAAAATTTAATCCTACGCTAAATATGCAAAAATGGAATAAAAACTCATTTAATTGTGCATTATTTCAAAAATAAAATTATTACAACTAGACTAATGAATTCCTTGAGGAAAAAAGCAAAAAAGTTACAAAAAGCAAACTTGCTTTAACATTAGCATTTTTTGCTAAAAAATTAAATTCTTCTATCTGGAATAAAAAAAAAAGTTTATTAAAAATTACTTTTTAACCTAAAATTGATATATGTATGCAATTTTATTTATAATTGCTGAATTATTACACCTTCTACAAAAATATTTTGAATGATAAATTGCTTCCCAATTTTAATGGGTTTTAATAAAAAATAGAGAAAAAATGTCTGTTATCACATTTTTCGTAGAAATATGGAAAAATAACTGGTTCGTAAATTGTTAATTATTTTTTTTCTTTACTTCGTAACTAAAACTTTTTAGAATAAAATCTTTTATAAAATCTCATTAAATATTCAACAGATAACGATTTGTAAAACTCTTGAATTTTTCTGATATGAAGCATATTTAGATAAATTGAGATTTCCAAAATATAAAATCGAAATATTTTGAAACGTTTATTTATTTTCTTTATAGTATATGTGAAGGTATTGATATTTGCACTATATTTTTCCTCAATTTTAATTGAAGGGAAAAAACTCTTATTTTAAAAAAGATCATTTTTGAAAAATGTTTTTACTTTTTTAAAAAGCCTAGAAAAAATACGAGCAATAAAAATATATATATTTTTAAAAAAAAACTTAACAATATATATAAATGGTGATGAGAATCTGAAAAGTAAAAAATAAAGCAAAATCTCTCTGTCTATTTCTCTCTCTATCTCTCTTTCATAAACTATATATAAACTAAATTCCAAATTTTATAACGAAGTATATATAGTTACTTCAAACATATTTCAAATGTTGCATATTTTTTTATCGATCTAATTCAAATAAATTAATACTATACATGGCAACACAAAATAAAATTTATGAGCTCTCAATTTTTTCTCTAATAAAAAAATAACTGATTTTCGATTTTAAATGTATTCCTTAATGATAGGTTTTACGCATTTCTTTTTGGATAAAACATTATAAGATGGATTTGTATGTATAATTTCAATTAGAGTAAAAGGTAAAATTTTTAAAAATTATAAAAGTACAAAAAGTAACTTTTAAAATTCAGATATAATTGTTCAAAAACGAATCATGGTTAAGAAAAATGTCAATATATATATGTCAGGTTTGAAAAGTTTAGCTTCGAAATTAAGTAAGTAATAAATGAAAATAGAGCAAACTCTTTACCATCGCGTAAGGATTTGTAGGTAAATAAGCCTATTTAAAGGTGGAGCGAGCGCTCACGAGGAAGAAGTTTTATTTTTAATTTTTTATTTTTATTTTCATTTCTCTTTAACTTTTTAATTCTGCTACCCACACAGGCAACCTAGCTTTTGTAACATTTTAAAAAATTTCCTAAGTCCTTAATATCTCCTTGACACCAGGACAGCCAATAGAGTGCTTGATCACTGATCCCTGACGACCAATGGCAGACGAGTCTCTCTCGTCTGCTTGCAAGAACTTTGGACTTTTTTTAAACCACTGAAACCATTTCTTAGCCACTCCCACTTTCTCTTTCCACGTCCACCAATCAGGATACACTGACTCAATTAAGGCCCCTCAACATCAAAGCCCAAATACTTCAGTATGGGACGGAGGAACGCTTCTCGTTCCATTTTCCCAATGCTTTCCAGCATCGTCGTGACAAGGAAAAACGCATACTCGTAAAGGCTTAGCTGGTGGCTCCTCGCCGAAGTGTTGATTATTATTCTACTCGGTTGCGCGCCAAAGGACCGCCATATTGGATTTTATGTGATTGAAGCAAAATAAAAGAAGTATTTTAGAGATGATGCCCTCCTCATTTTACCAGCAGGACTGGGGTCTGATATATATATATATATATATATATATATATATATATATATATATATATATATATATATATATATATATATATATATAATTTAAAGGAAAGATTTTGTGCAAAATATTTCAGAAATATTTATATGAAATATTTATACATATTCTGACTATTCAAAATCGTGGAAAATGTCTAAATAAAAATTCTTACAAGAGTTTAGAAAAGACTCTCGTATATATATAAAATATTGCACAAAATTTCTACCTTTACTCTTTAAGAACATAATATTAAATTATTGACGAAAGTCACATTGCTTTAATCAACTAGGTTCAAAAAGTGTAGTAATTAATTAGACATGTATTAAAATTTACTAAAATAGAGCATTCAAAATAAATATCATACATGCTTATAATAAGTTGAATAGTTAAAACAAAATCTATTTAATTTTACAATAAAACAATATTGCAAACGATATCTATCATATTGTCCCGAAAATAAGATGCAATTAGAAAATAAGCTCAGCATTATTTCTTAGACTGATTGTAATATTAACACTAAAAAAAGAATAAGCTCTAGTAATACAATTCAAGCTGCACATATTTTTATTGCTTGTTCTTTTACAACGCTCTCCTTGTATGATACAATTTACTCAAATATAGTTTTGGCATTAAAAAGAGTTCATACTTACGCTTATGGGCATTCCGCAATAAAATTTGAACACCTTAAGTGGTTTGCCCGTACATCGTACGGGCTACCGAAAGCTGGCGGCAAATGGTTTGCCCGTACGATGTACGGTCACTGATATTTTCTTTCATTCTTTGATTTGCGATAACTTTCAATTCTTATGGTGTGTTATTTAGCACTAGTATTTTGAAAAGATGATGCAGTTTGTCTATCGCCAGGATGGGCATTAAGTCGATTGCGATCGACTGGTGGACAGCCAAGACATTTTGTGGTGACCACCTTCCCGAAGAGCTATATATTAAAAGATCGCATATTAAAAGATATCTTCGCATATTAAAAGATATTTTTTTATGAACACTGACCGCCAGATGAGCTGGACTATAGGCTCTTCTCAATGCATGCGACTATGCGTGGACTAGGGATCTTCAACCCGTGGTCCGCAAATGGCCCACTGAAGGCCTTTAAGTATCCATTCATCTGAATTCGAAGCAATTTTTAAAAAAATGGCTTTGTTTTTGTCGAAAAGAACTTCATTTATTCTGCTATTTTTGATATTTAAAACATTTCACTGATGTGTTTGTGATATGCATTTCAGATAAAATTTTCTGAAAATGACGAATTTTTCAAAAATTTTACTGTATCTTAAATATAAAAAATATGACTGTGTATAAAATCTCATACATTTTTGGAAAATGGTGGAATCTTATATTTAACACGTTTGCAAGGCATTTTAATTCGACTCCCATTTAACTTTTTTGAAATTTTTTTATATAAATTTCCTGACTGCAATATTTTTTTTGAAGACGTGTGGCCCTCGGATCATTAATAATTTATTGATGTTGTCCACTGATTACTCTAAATGTATTAATTTGGTGCTCGAGCGTGAAAGGTTTAAGACCCCTTGGTACAGACAACACATGTACCGTTTATGGAAGCACACAATGACGCTTAACTCATTCTCTGCGACTATAGGAGGGAAATCTAATCACCACAATGCCAGCCGTAGAAATGAGTTTTTCCGCACACACGACTAAAGGGGAAAATAAACGTTGATCAACTTTTCCCGCGATAACACGGGACTCACTACTGAAACATCACCCAAGATATTCTAGATTGGGGCGGACAGTATGCAGACTAAGTGATCTACTGACACTATAACTACGAGAACTAACTTTAAATTAAAATGATTTATTTTTTCATGTATTTTGAATTGTTTGATACTAAAAGCATCATTTGATATCATTACATTTGTGGAAATAATTATTATATTTGTATCTTGCGTTTTGCTTAAAACGTCGTTTTAAAAAAGTTTTTTTATCGTCATTATCTAAGCAAGTACATATTTCGTATTTATTATTGTTATAATATAAATATTGTTAAGAGATGTTGGAAAGCTAAAATCTTATTTATCTGACAATTTGAGATTTTTACATTTTCAAATTGTATAGATTTTAACTTTTCTAAAAATGTCTTACTTAAACCTCTAGGGTAATTAGAAGCCCTTAAAACATATTTTTAAATAGTCGTTGAAACTGGGACACACCCATTTGAATGTCTAAAAATTTAAACCAAGTACTTCGTTTTTGCTAAAAGTCGAACGTGTGATGTAAACCAAAACATGTATCTTTTATTGTAAATTGAGCCTTTTATTTTTTTTATTTACTTGCCGATTAGAATCCTCACTGTATACATTAAAATAAATTTATTTCAAAATGTAAATTTTGATGTTCGATGTACCTTTTCTGAGAATCTACTGTTCACAGGTATATAATTTTTTATTATGTTATATTTATAATGATGGCTAATATATACCAAAATGGGCTTTTGTAAAAAACTCAAAAATTAATTTTTTACAAATTTTTTATGTGAAAAATGGGTCAAATTTTACTATGTTTGATAAAATATTTTATAATTTATGAAAAAAATTCAAAATTAGCTAAAAGCACATTTCAGTATAATGAGAAAGATGTACTTTAATTGTATGAAAAATTTCAAGCATGTACATATAACAGATTTTGAGAAAAGGTACATCGAAAACAACCTAATTAACATTGTCAGTATAGAGAGAAAGAGAATTTTCCAACTCGCCTTAAGCTTTTTTTAGCTCGCCACACCTACACCACTGGGTGGACCGCAGCAGTTTGAAAAAATTAGAAGTAGACCGTACCATGTAAAAGTCTGCCCACCCCTGGTGTATGGTACTGAAATGCTTTTCATCCGACATTGTTTTTGTGGTGAAGGCGGGAATAAGTACCGTGTTTAATTATATAAATAATAAAATAGTTACCTTTTTAAGCATTTTAGGTTTAAAAAATGACTGTTTAAAGCAGGGGTGCTCAACCTTTTATTTTCTGCCGGTCGCATACAAATGTTAGTTATTTCACGCGGGCTGCAAACATATGATGGCTAATTCACGTGGGCCGCAACATAAGAATTAATGGAGGGGGGGATGCTTTAAGACTAAAATAATACAGAAAATTTAAAATGTGGAAATTGATCAAAATCTTAAAACTCCTATTTTTTGCTTTTTTTAATTACTATTTATTATCTTTTCTTATTTTTGTCACTAAATTTTTCTAATTGGAAGCATTTAAGTATCACACTTTCACAATTTCTGCATCAGTAAACGGTTTCATATGATAACCAATAATATAACAAGTTTCATAGAGTGCCTTTGTCACCGCAGTTACATTAAGGCTGCACTGTACTCTTTTTCAAAAAAAATTTTGGAGACAGTTACAGTAAAAATAATTAATGTTTTATATTTAGATTATATTATTAAGCTGATTCTGTAAGCAAAAAGTCAGTTTGACCAGCCGTTATTATACAATTTTAAAAAATTAGGAATTTTTGAAGTTTTTTCAAACTCTTATAAAAAACTCAATTTTTAAAATGTTTTAGTAATTTTAAGTTATTTATGATTCTTAGATTACTACAAACAATATTTAGTATGGATTTGAAAATCTTTCCCTTGTTGATTTTTAATAATTATTTTTCTAGAAAAACCTGGAAAAAACATGAAAATTTTTAAAATATCAACTTTGGCATTTTTTTAAAAAAATAACTAGAGTTCTCAGCCCTAAATCCATACTAACTTTTCTAGAACATACATTTGGGAGTATATACAAAAAATTCAAGGCTCTATATTTAACAGGAAAAAAGCCTTAAGGATTAGAAAACACTTATACCTTCAAAATTAAAAGTCTGAGAAAACCGCATTTAAAGTTTGTAAAGTCATAAAACAAAAACTTATAATGCCCGTAAAACTCTAATTTTTTTAATATGTTATTTTCCAATGAATGTTCTACATTAAAATACTATTTTTATTAAATATGACTGAAAATTATATTTTTAATTCAAAATATATTTTTGCATAATATTGATAGCATTTGTTAAGACGTCAGTTTATTCAGCTTTATCTTAACCTAATATTCACAAAAGTTTTGAAACACGAAGCATTTATGTACAAAATAATAATGATACTAACTTAAGCTAAAAATAGTCAGGTTTGCTCATAAAATTTAATTTTTTTCAGTTTTAAATTGGGGCAGTTTAGGAAGTTTTAGCTCTTGTCGTACGACTTTAAAATACTAAAATATAGTACTACAATATGTTTAGTATAATGTAGTTTGGTACATCAAGGAAATATTCAGTTATATCTGCAGCATTTGAATTCAGAATACTTGTATTCGGAAGCCTAATTGCAGAATCAGCTGAGGACTGATTTTTAGATACATCATTTTCAGTAGTATTCCATCTTTTCGAAATATTGTTTCTCACAGAAACCCAGAACGCATTTGCCATGGCATTTTCTCTACAGGAAAAAAATAATGATAAAACTTTTAAGGTATATAAACTACTTTTAAAGCAAAAATTGGCCTTTATTAATTAATTATGAGAACTCAAAAAACTCAAAACATAATCCAGCAGAAATGATTTTAGTAATGAAAATTGGAATTAATAACCATTTCAAACTAAAAGCTCAAAAATATTTTTAATTAATTCAACTTCAGTGTGAAAAAATGCTTTAAAAGAAACAAAAACCATAGCTCATAAAACTTCAAATATCTTAAAAACTAATTTGCTAACAGATCTGAAATTTCGTGGCAAGCATCTCAATGATATGGGCCAGCAAAACATGCAAAAAAAAAATTTCGGTAAAAATGAAAATTTTTAAGGTACTGTGTAGACTTAACACTGACAAAACTCGTTTTGCTGTTGTAAAAATTGTTCAAGAAAGCCTATTTGCCACCTCTTCAAAGAGATCTTCAAGGAAATATGTCATTGAATGTGTGATTCTTGTTTATATTGGTATTTTTTAAATGCAACACCTTCGTTGCAAATGAATCAATCACTGAACCGTGCTTGTTTTTCACTACAAAAGAGTCGACTTCTAAATCGTCTTGAAACAATGTATTTTCTTCAAATATTTTTCATTTGCCAGATATGAAAGATAGTTAAAAATTGTTTCCACTCAAAAAATGGTCGCCACTCTACTGTTGTCTATTATCTCTAATTAAAGAAAAAAATATCAATTCGCACCCATACTACATCGACAACAAAAATCAAAATTGATACATTTGATTTTTTAACAAAGCATTTCCCACCAAATTTTCATAAATAAATGAATTTTTTAAGCAATGAGCAAAGACCGGGCCACTTTAAAAGGCCCAGTGGGCCGCAGTTTGAGTATCGCTGGTTTAAAGGGTTAAGAGAACTAATAAGACATCTCAGTTTGCACTTCATTTAACATGCATCTAAAATAGAGTTATTGTCAAATGACAAACATAATGCCTCAGGTAGTTCCTGTGTATCACCTGAATTTAACACCACATGAATAATTCGAGACTAATTTCTATTTAACCCCCAAGCAATCCGAATTATTCTCAACGATAGATCTTTAATTAAAGATTATTTCTCGTTATTTGAATAGCGGCCATATGACTTGTGGTCGATACTTGACCCCACTCTCTGAAATCAAACCATGCCAGAATGAAATGTCCATGCAAGGATTTTCAAACCAACCAGAAATTAAATACAATATTTCCCTTATTTTGCCCAATAGTCTTAGATGAATGTTTCTGAATCCAAAGCTTTTAAATAATTAATAATAATGTAATTATAATGGACTAATATAAGAATCAGAGATCCTCGGTTATATAATGATAATTGAATATTAACCCCATCGCCTTTAGTTTTAATCCTAGAAAGATTGCTACTACTTTATTCTTTTCCCACATATAAAGACCAGTGAGTGAATGAGTGCTTATTAACGTTGCACTTAAAACAACACGATGGCTACTAGAGACGGACCGCGTAATTTTGAACCATGGTCAAGTGATGAGGACGATAGCTGAGCTGGCACCCCAATCTCATTGTTGTGAATAAAAATGATTTGTGTGAATGAGTGGCTGCATGGCGCCACGTTTTTGTAACTGTGAAGAGGTTGTGTGACGTCATTATGTTCTGTATATAAAAAAGGTGAAGCAATCACGTGCTCACTCTCACTCGGTAGTTCTGAATAAACTTAGTTACTTTAATTGACTGTGGCTCGAGACTGAATTTCTTCATCCAACGCCCAGTATCGGGTAGATGCAGCTCGCAGAATTTTAGAATTGAAATTGTTCTTTACATAAGTTTTTGGTACCCTCGGCGGAATTGGTTGTTGGTTGGAAGCGAAACTGAAACAGAATTTAAATTATTGAAATTTGAACTATTGAACTTAACTTTTTGAACTATAAAATGGAAGTGAATGCTTTGAAAGCGGTAAGAAAAGGCCTGAGAACAGCATTTTCTCTCAGTCTGAAAAAGATTGAAACCGAACTCATAAAAGAAAACATCGATATGAATCAACTTTCGATTCTGAAAACTCAATTTATGGATAAATTTCAGAGACTCGACACTTGTCAGAATCAAATTTCTGAACAACTCTTGGATACAGAAGATGTCATGCAAGAATATTTAGATGATATGGAAGACGCAGAAAACTACCGTGACCGCTACATCGAAATGTGTACTCGAGTAGATTTGAAAGTACGAGAAAACGTTGTTCCTACCGAAACTGAAAAGAGAAGCTTTAAATTACCGAAAATCGAACTGAAGAAGTTCAGAGGTGAAGCTAAAGACTTTTTGGCCTTCTGGAGTCAGTTTCAGAAAATTCACAATGATAAAAGCATTGCGGAAGAAGACAAAATGCAATATTTATTGCAATCCATGGAACCAAAATCGAAAGCAGAACGATTAGTGTTGAGTTTCCCTACAACGGCGGAAAATTATCCTAAAGCCATTGATCAATTAAAAGAGAGATTCGGTCGTGAAGATTTGTTAGTACAAATTTACGTACGTGAACTTTTAAATTTAGTAATGAAGAACGCTGTTTCTGGAAGAACGAAAACTGATTTGTCCACCTTGCACGATGAACTTGAAGGAAATTACGGTCGTTGGAGAGCCTTGGACGAACACAAGAAAAATATGGAGATTTCCTTACACCATTGGTAGAGTCCTGCTTACCCGAGGAAATCCTGATGGCCTGGGAAAGAAAACGGAATACTGAAACAGACGCTAAAGGATCGCAAACTCTAGAACACTTAATGACTTTCCTTCGCCGGGAAGTCCAAGGGGAAGAGATGGTGCGCCTGGCAAAATCCGGTTTTGGAACTCCTATCCGAAAAAGAGATTCCCCAACTGAAAGGGTTAAGCCGACTGAATTAATGACTGCATCAGCTCTGGTGAGTTCCGAAAAGTCCTCAGGTAAGAAAATCAATAACTGTGTATTTTGTGAGAAATATCATCCCATTGAAAATTGCTTTAATGCTAGAAAAATGTCTTTAAATGCTAAGAGACAATTGTTATTAAGAAAAGGTACTTGTTTTATTTGTTTAAATAGATCTGGTCATTTGAGTAAAAATTGTGATATTAAAAATGATACTAATTGTTCTAAATGTAATTATTCTCATTTTGAAATTATGTGTCCAAAATTAAATAAGAATTATGATAAAAAATTGTGTTCCATAAAAACTGAGAACTCTATCAAGTAACTGCAACAACAGAAACCAAAGTATTTACTTTTAAACTCACTGCGTTTTCATTCGCATTAAAGATCAGGAAAGGAAAGTTAGAGTTCTGATTGATACCGTTTGTGAAAATAGCTACATTAGTGAAAGTGTTACTAGTATTTTGAAGGCCACTCCACTTTTAGAGAGGAAACTATAATTCATTCTCTATTCGGGGGAAACGAAACTAAACCGAAACATCGCAGCGTGTTTTCTATTGAGGTCAGTGATTTGATACACTCTTATGCATGTTGTTTTGAAGTGCTATCCGAAAAGAAAATATGTGGATTTATTTCTAAGATTGATGATAAGCGTATTTTAAATGAGTTAAAAAATAAAGAAATTATTTTATTGGATTTAAATTGTAAAGAAACGGAAATTGGGCTTTTGATTGGGGCTGATAATATAGGAAAATTATTGACTGGGAATTTAATTGAATTTGATTCGGGTTTAACAGCTATTGAAACTAAACTAGGATGGACGGTAATTGAAAAAGTATGTTCGAACGATAAAAACGTTATGCTAACGACATCGTCTTTGCATGTTCGGAATGTTAGCGTTAAAGAATTATGGGAACTTGATGTTTTAGGGATAACGGATCCCTTACTTAATGAGAATACAAAAGAAAATTTTGAATTAGCCGATTTTAAGAATAAAATAAAAATTCTTCCCGATGGAAGATATGAAGTTAAACTCCCATGGAAATGTAACTCTGAAAATTTGCCGAGTAACAAAGAACTAACATGGAAAAGACATCTACGGATGATGAATAGATTAAGAAACGGAAAATTTTTTGAGGATTATAAAAGTGTGTTTAGGCAATGGGAATATTTAAATATCATTGAACGTGTGCCGGAAGTAGAATTGAACAATGAATGCCATTATTTACCGCATAGACCTGTGATTAAATTAGATAGTGCGACTACAAAAATCCGACCCGTATTCGATGCTTCGGCCCGTGAAAAAGGGAAACCATCTTTGAACGACTGTTTATATAAAGGCGTAAACCTTATTGAACTGATACCTGACATTTTAGGTCGTTTTAGAACTTATCCAGTCGGAATTGTAGCCGATATTGAAAAGACGTTTTTGATGCTATCTGTTGCACCGAAAGATCGAGATTATCTCAGATTTTTTTTCCCACGCAATGAAAAACAATTAGTGTACAGGCATTGTCGAGTTGTGTTTGGGGTGTCTTCAAGCCCTTACTTATTGAATGCATCTATTATGCATCTTTTGGAAAACAGTAATTCCGAATGTAAGGAAGTTGCACAAAAGTTAAAATCTTCCTTTTATGTTGATAATTGTGTAACTGGTGTTTTCAGTGCTGATGAAATAGAGATATTTATTGAGAAGACTAAATTAATTATGTCGGAAGGATGTTTTAATTTACGTATTTTTGAGAGCAATGTGGCGAGTAAAAGTGTTGATAAACACTCGGGCGAAACTTTTATTTTGGGTATCATCTGGGACTTGGATAATGATGTTTTGAAATGTTGCACGAGTTTCGACTCATTAACGTGCGAAGTGAAAATAACGAAACGATTAGTTTTGTCTACTGTACAAAATGTTTTCGATCCCATTGGAATGTTGGCGCCATCTACATTGCTCCCAAAATTACTATTGCAGGAAATATGGAAAATGGAAAAAGCATGGGATCAGGAACTACCTCAGAATATTGTAAACAAATTTATGAAATGGTTTAATGAAATTCAAATTTTGAAAGATGTAACTGTAGCACGTTGTATGAAAATTGATATTTTTACTGAATTACATGCATTTGTTGATGCAAGCAAGGGGTCATATGCGGGATGCGTCTTTGCTCGATCAATAGTTGATTCTAGAGTTAGCGTAATTCTCGTTAGAGCGAAGTCTAGAGTAGCTCCTCTCAAACTTTTGAGTATACCGCGTCTAGAACTAATGGCGTGTTGTGTAGGTGCTCGACTTGTAAATTCTATTTTGAAAGCGCTTAATATGCCAGACTTGAAAGTTACTCTTTGGTCTGATTCCACAACAGCACTTTGGTGGATTAAAGAATATGGAAATTGGTCAGTTTTTGTAGCTAATAGGGTAAAGGAAATTAGACAACTAACTCGAATTCAGTCATGGAAGTATGTTCCAGGGAACATGAATATCGCGGATTTACTATCTCGTGGTTGTTCTCCACGACAAATGCTTAATTCTAGATGGTGGGAGGGGCCTTCCTGGTTAAAACAAAATTCGGAATATTGGCCAGATGGTAAAATCAGTTGCGAGCCTCAAGAAGTTAACGTAGAGAGAAAGAAAACTAAAAATGCGAATGTTGATCTAGCACACGATGCACCCCCCTTAATTGTATGTAAAGTGTCTGATTATGATAAAATGATAAGAGTATTTGCATGGATTTTAAGATTTGTAAATAATTGTCGCAAAGACTATAACAAATGTAAGGAACATGAACTTTCTGTTGCTGAAATTGAAAATTCTGAGAAACAATTGATTCGTTTAACTCAGACATATTATTTACCTGATGTTGAATCTTTAAAATGTGTTACTTTTATTGATAATGATAATATTTTAAGAGTAAAATCTAAAATAACTGAACGAAATGATGAAAGTTCTTTTTTGTATCCTATATTGTTACCTGAAAAATGTGAATTTACAAAACTTTTGATTAGATCTATACACAAAAAGAACTGTCATGCAGGAATCCAAATAATGCAGTCATTAATTAGAGAAAGATTCTGGATTATCAGAGCTAGAAAAACTATTAAGAGTATTTTGAATGAATGTTTTATTTGTGCTCGTTTTAAAGTGAAATCATTGTCAAGCGGACCATCACCTTTACCACCAGACCGTGTGAATGATTGCGCGATATTTGAAGTTGTAGGAATTGACTTAGCTGGACCTCTCTCTGTTTTTAAAAACTAGCCAAAAGGTATGGATTACATTATTTACTTGCGCCGTCTATCGCGCACTACATCTTGAATTAGTAAACGCTTTATCTTCTGATGCCTTTTTGCTAGCCTTCAGGCGTTTCATTGTTAGGCGCGGCAGACCCAGGATAATTTACTGTGATAACGGTACTAATTTCCGAGGTGCTTTCAATGACCTTGCGAAATTGGATTGGCATAAAATATCGAGAGAAACATCAATTCAAAAAATAGTTTGGAAATTTATACTACCCACCACCGCATGGTGGGGAGGCTGGTGGGAAAGGTTGGTTCGCATTATCAAGGAACTATTGAGACGTTCTCTTGGAAAATCAATATTGTCTTATGAAGAATTGTCTACAGTAATTTGTGATTGCGAATTTTTAATCAATAGTAGACCTTTAACTTATATATCTGAAAATGCACAGGAATTGATCCCTCTTACTCCAGCAATGTTTTAATAGAGAATCGCTGTTCCGATACTACCGATATTGACGAATTGAATTCGAGAGACTTAAGAAAAAGAATGAAATATAGAATTAAACTTTTAAGTGATTTAAGACAACGTTTCAGGAAAGAACATCTAAGTGAGCTAATACAAAAACAGAATGATAATCGGGTGTGGGAACCCCGAATTGGTGAAATGGTCTTAATTGGAAACGACAATAAGAAACGTTTGTCTTGGCCTATAGCTAAGATTATAGAATTAATTCCTGGTCGAGATGGGGAAATTCGAACAGTTCGGCTAAAAACTCAACATGGAACAGTAATACGCCCTGTGCAACGTATCTTCCCTTTGGAAGTACAAGCGATTGCTAATAGCGATAAGGAGTTGAAAGAGGAATCAATTTCTGTTAAAAGTACTAAACCTGAAAAGATCTTGAATACTAATGATGCAATTGTAAAAAAATATACTTCTTCTGGAAGTTTGGTTAAAGAACCGAAGAGACTTGATCTTTTGAATTATAACTGTTATAGGTTTGAGACTCTCCCCAAGTCTCAAAGGGGGGAGTATGTTGTGAATAAAAATGATTTGTGTGAATGAGTGGCTGCATGGCGCCACGTTTTTGTAACTGTGAAGAGGTTGTGTGACGTCATTATGTTCTGTATATAAAAAAGGTGAAGCAATCACGTGCTCGCTCTCACTCGGTAGTTCTGAATAAACTTAGTTACTTTAATTGACTGGCTCGAGACTGAAGTTCTTCCTCCAACGCCCAGCATCGGGTAGATGCAGCTCGCAGAATTTTAGAATTGAAATTGTTCTTTACACTCATAACTTCCGCACCACATCAACTTGAAGAGTTTGAGTCTCGACAGGTTGAACGTGTATCAGCTCCCGTACATTTCGGGTCTTCTACGGCATCAGGACTCGATCCGGCGACTCGACAACGTCGGCCACTAATTCGTGACCATGACCATTAGGCTACCGTGGCTCTTTCATAGAGCAACCAGAGCTGAGGATACATAACAAGCAGCAAACACAGAGATGGAGTTACACAGAAAGTTGGTTGATTTGCGTAATTTTGAAACGTTTTCATTTTTATAATTCCGCAACGAACTTCGTAATTTTGAACCCCAGTCAAATAGCAAGAAGTGGCACAGCTATACTAATATCTCATGTTCTTAATCACCACACCATACCAAGAAAATTACAGTTACTTTTAACGTGCATTTGCCTTTATTATTTCGCAAGGTTTTGATAGAATTAAGAATCGAATTTGTGACTCAGTTTAATTGTTGCTGGCCATGAGTTTTACAATCATCTCTAGTCGATAAATGTGGATATTGTCGTAGCTAGTGAGAACCAAGAACTCAAATTTCAATTCTACAAAGATTTTATGGTGAGTATCAACTGTTAGAAGGTAACTACAAATTAAATCAGATAGGCTTGGAATGTTTATGAAAACTAGTTATATTAATTTTCAAATACTGTCCATTGCTCACTGTGCATCCATCGTCATAACTATATCCGCTATTGTATTATACAACAAACCGTCATCCTTATATCATTGGACTCAAATTTAAATAGTTCCAGTTGCGTAATACACACCCCCTCATAGCGGGGGCGGGCAGGGCTCCAAGGGCCCAAAAACCTGACTGCCACCAAGTACCTACCTTTGTAGAATCCAACTTGGGGGCCCAAAACCTGACTTAGCAGGGGAGCTCAAATATTTTCCATTATGGCTCTGAATATTTCATTGGTTTTATTTTATCTTTTAAAAATTGTTATCTTTTCAAATCAATAAATAGATTCAAAAGAAATAGGGAAGTAAGTTGATAACGAATATGTGGAAGGAAACATCTTGGTGGAAAAAGTAAAGTTTATACATTCCGTCATTTTTATTTCTTTCATTATTACGCTATAATTTCCAGAGAGGAAGCTTATTACTTTTCTACCAAGCAGTACAATACATTTGAGCATTACCGCTCGATAATTTAATTATGTTTCATATCAAAAGAATTACATCATAGCAGTTTTAATTAAATGAGTATTTTAAATTCCGTTGTTTTCGTTACTTAAGATATAATAACAATCATTCACAGAGAATAATGAAGACAAACTTAACTCGACAGTCTTAAATACTTTTATCGAATTCTATTGCGAAATGGCTTCTGTCTAAACAAGCAGAGGAAGTAAAAAAAAAAGCTTCGTTTTCGAATAATAGGCATTTGGGAACAGAGTCTTTTTCCCAACACAAATTCGAAAAGTGTTTTGTTTTGGAACTGTAATTAGCCCATTTAGTTCTCTCTCTCTCTCTCTTTGCACATAATCATCATTATCTGCCTCTCAAGTTAAATAAACAACACTTCGAAACACAAAGTCATTTAATGGCGGACTGAGTAAAAGACTTCAAGAAAAGAACGTTTATATTGGTTAGACAAATTTTAACTTAATTTAAAGAATATAAAAGGGGGAGAACTAATTCTGAGGTAATTACGTATGGTATTTTAAAAATAAATTAAAACTTTACGACCGAAGTGGACTTGTTTATTGGTATTATATAAGTAATTCGAACATCCCTTTCATAACATTTGAACGTACACTTTAGAATGAAGCAGTACATCCTATTTAATGAACTGTATAATATTTGCTTTGTTGAACGCCATTATTAATTGTTATTATATTATGTTTTCATTAACAGATATTATAATGCACAAAATGCTTTAAAGCTGACAGCTAAGCCTTGCAAATTGGTTAAAATCGAAACCAATTATCCGATTTTGTGTTAACCCTTTATCTACCGCGACGGTACTTATAAGTACCACTTACTTTAAAATTACACAGAACAACCATTTTTACGAATACTCTTACAATACTTAGCAGGAATATTTTTTTAAATCCACTCTTTCAAGATATATGGCAGCACATGTTCTATGATTAGTATTTTAGCGGGGACAGAGAATAGTTTTAAAGCAAAAGTTGCGTTTTCAGCTGACATTTTGATCGGATTGCGAAGATTGTCATTTTTGCTCCGAAAAGAGACCTTAGAAAACGGTTTGCTATTTATTTTAAGTGAACAGTGTATAAAACTAATTTTACAGTTGAATAACTTTGTGGTACTTATAAATGCCAACAGCACACGGGATGTTAGAGCAAGAACTTTTTTTTTCGTATCCGTGTAGCTTACTGTTGTTTTTTGTATATATATATAGTGTTGAAGGGTCATCACTTTAATGCAATACAGTTATGCCTTTTTTAGCGTTTATTTTTGCTTAACTTATTTATTTTGCTTTTTCTTATTGTTTTATTTTAAAGTTTAAAAAAGTTTTAAACTTTGAATCTGAGCTTGTTTCTTTTTGCCACACAATTAAATGAAATATCATTCTTATTTATATATGAAATATCTATTCTATTCTTAACAACATTTTAATTTCTTTAAGTGTAACTGAGATTTAACAGTAATTGGAGTTTTCGAGAAGGTGCTAATATTATTATTATTACTATTTCCTTTTCTTAGAAAGTCTGGAAAAAGGAAGCTCAGTCTTAAAGAGGTTTTGGATTTATTTTAGAACCTACCATCTGAAATCAGTGATGTACTAACATCAGTTTTCTGATGAAGAAGTACCAGCAAATAATCTGTTGGAATTTTCGTTAGATTCTTAAGATGACGATCAAGAAAGACTGGACAAGACTCAAGGCGCAGTTGTTCATGTTAAGAAAATACTGTATTTTCTACACCAGGATGCATTACTTAAAAAAACATTCAATCGAAATCTCACTCAATATGCACAACGTGTAATGAATTTTTCTGTGTATTAATGAAAAGAACAATTTCTTTGAAGAGCAACAAATTAAGTTTACGTGTAAAAACTTTTTTTACGTGTAAAAAAAGGAAACAAATTTTAAAAAATTAATAATCTTTAAAAATAAGTATTTTGGGCTATAAAATATCAGTGTTCTCTGGTTATTTAGCATTTTTAAAAGTTAAAAATGCGTTAAAAAAGTCATTCGGTCTGTTCGTATTATGAGAGTATTTTAGACCTTTATATGGACTGACGGTACTTTAATAAAGTACAAACTTAATTAATTAACTTTAACGAATTAAATTTCCCAAAGTTGAGTATTTTATTTATATCTCTTAATTTTCAATGTAGTGATTCAAAAAAATATACTACATGAAAAAAATTGCATTAAATCATAATGTAGTAGGTAAAGGGTTAAAACCTACCTAACCATAAAAGCAGGTTTTTCCCCAAAAATTCAAAAATTAATTATATGTGTTTTAAGTGATAAATAATTTAATATTTTTCTATTGTCATTTTTAAAGTAATTATATAGTATGAATGAAAACGACCTGTGTGTTTAAATTATTAAATGATATCAAAGTAAGAGTGGAATTTGAGTGCCAAGATTAAATATAAAAATACTGAAAAAAAGCAATGTATTTTTTCACAGTACAAATTTTGAGTTGTAATAACTGTTACAGTATTAAATTTTTTGAAATAAATACCATGTGTGTAAAATAATATATATATATAATAAAAAATAATGTTTTTAAATTACCAAAAAACATTCAATCGAAACCTAAATTACCAAACATTATGTTTTTATATGATATATGACCTGCTAGACGCCTTATATTTCTTGAAATATTATTTTGCTAAAAAAGTTGTAAGAGTTATATTTCATGCTATTTTTCTATTATTTTCACATAATGGAATATTAATAATAAAGTTGTTATTTTTTTTTATTTTATAGGAAATTTAAATAAAGAATAATTTTAATCGCTTAATTTGTGCAACACTTTACTTTTTATCTTGGTTTATTGCTCCTCTATATTTAAGATAGGTTTTATTTTATATTTAAAGTAATAGTCTATTTTTATATTTTACTAGCTGGTACACCCGTTCTTCGCATGGCTGAATTGAAAAATTAAACAATACACAGATTGAAGGACAAAGAAGTTTTTAATTAGTTAATTTTACGTGAATTGAAAATTAAACAAAAAAAACTTTTTGAGTATCTCAGCTTAACAAAAACCATATTTGTTAAATTGTAAGTCTGTAGATCTAATAGCTGTGATCAAAAGGATTTTTTTATAACGCCCGTAACTCTCATGAGGGTCGATTTTTTAAAACTCCTTCCTAAGCTGATCTCTGCTCAGCAAAAGCAACACACTGTTACAAATTTTGTGTAATGAAAGCTTAAAATTGTGTAAATAATTTATATCTGGCTGTGTGTACTAGTTAATATTATTTTATTTATTTATGATAAAATTATAATATTCGCATGTAACGCCGTTCCTTACATTACAACGGCGATTCAATGGAAACATAGCGAAATGTTGGCGATTGAGGAAAGTTGGCAGCATTTTTAGCGACCCTGTTGGTAACTTGACGATTGATTGAGCGGTGAAGAAATTGATATGCTGTAGTGCCACCTGGTGGGGAGTTGCAACAAAGAAGTTAGCTCAAAAACCTTCTCCACAAACACACAAACATCCATATATATATAGAGAGAGAGAGAGAGAGATTTAAAAAAATTTAAAACTGGTTAACCGGTTTTTTATTTTATGGAAAACCGAAAACCGAGTTTTTAAATTTCAGAAGATTTTTATAAGCCCTACAGACAATCACATTTTAGGGAAAACATTCATTTGAGTATATCTTAAGCATCTCAAAAAATATTCTTAGAAATAAATATATAGTTTGTATTATACAATTCTAAGTTAAGAGGTCAAGATAAAATTTTTAAAAATTTCATTTATTTTTATTTAATTGGTTTTATTTAATATAACTCACAATAGACCGGAATAGCAGTTTATTATCGATGAAACTCGTAACTCTGAATGTAAACCCATAATGAGAATATTAAAACTTGGGATTGAGCTATTTCTAGCACCTAAAAGAGTAAAAAGAAAGATTAAAAGAAATTGGTGATTGTAAGTTTATGCTTCTCTGTATAGACAAGTTGTTAACCTGAGTGTCTAGAAATTCTAGCGTGTTTATCCATATTTCTTAAACTACTCCCTCCATCTATAAAGCTATTATGAATTGCTAAAATTTGTGTCAGGAAACATAGTATGGAATTTCTTTCTTCCTTTCAAATCTAGATTTTCTTTGAGTCGGTAGCACTTATTTGAATACAAATAACTTGCACTTAAAGGATTAATAAAATAACGTGCTTTTGTTAAGTTGCAGTTTTCTTCGGTTTTTACTCATGTTTTTAAACATCTGAAAATCCAGAAATAAATCATTAATAGACATGAATATATCTTCATGTTAAACGTTTCGAATGTTCATACGTCAAATTTCAAAAATTAATGGGAATTTTTTTTTCAAAATATTTTTTCGTTTTATCTGCTAAAATATATTTTTTCGACAGAAATAAAATGCTATTTCCTGATACAGTATTACTCAGAAAGTAAATAAACGGAGTAAAAATATGCTTAATTCACCAGTCATTAAAATAACACGAAATTTTAGCAAACAATTCTGCAAGTAAGATTCTAATCTCTCTCTCTCTCTATATATATATATATAAATGGATGTTTCTATATATGAAATATCTCCTACACCGTTCAAATGATCATCATGAAAATTGGCATGTATATGAATTTTTTTAAGAGAAGGTTTTTATGTTCTATCTTCTTGGTTGCAGCTTCCCACCAGGGGGCGCTACAGCTTATGAACTTCTGCAACGTTCAATCAATCGCCAAGTTGCCAACATGGTTGCCAAAAATGGTGTCCACCTGGCTCTATCGCCAATATTTCGCTCTGTTTCTATTGAATCTCCATTATAATGTAAGGAACCGCGCGTTGCTTGCGAATATTATAAATTTAATATAAAATAAATGCAACAGAAAGTAATATTAACGTATTATACATCCAGATATAAATTATTTACATCGTTTTAAGCGTTAATTACACAAAATGTGTAACAATGTGTTACTTTTGATGAGTGAGATCAGCTTAAGAAGGTGTTTTCCAAAATCGACCCACAAGAGAGTTACGGGGCGTTATAAATAAAAAAAATCATTTTTATCAACTTTTAGATCTACAAACTTAAAATTTAACAAATATGGTTTTTTTGTTTCATTGAGATATGCAAAAAGATTTTCTTTGTTTAATTCGCAATTCACGTAAAATTAACTCATTAAATACTTCTTTATCCTTCAATCTGTATTGTTTAATTTTTTAATTCACCCTTGCAAAGAACGGGTATATCAGCTAGTTTAGCTTATATTTTTGAAACATAATGCCAGCTTTTAAAATTTAGAGTATTCTTTTCAGATTAGATTATCTGGAAATAAATAAAAAAAATTAATATAGATATATTAATGTAATAAAATAACTGTGGCACTATTTCTTCCGCGCACCTTTCTCTAAAGATTATCAAAATCTATTTGACTCATTTTTTAGTAACAATATTCATTTAAGGTACTATTGAGATGCCATTGTAAATGTTTCAGGTTTTTTAAAGCTGATTTTGACTTTTAAAAAATAGAAAATAAAAAGGAATTAAATTAAAAATAGTTTTGAATACACAAAAACAAATATAATGTATTAATCTTTTTTTTATTTCTTAGTGTCTTTAGAAAGTATTTGTTTGTCTTACATAATTATAATTCAAAAAAATATTAACACAATCTTGTTCATTTGTTGAAAAATGTCTTCATAACCTTAAATCATAATACTGTCACAAGGTATCAATAATAAGCCAAAATTTGGAAATGTTTCCTCGCAATCAACGTAATATAATTCTTTGTTATCTTAAGTACATAGATATATTCTGAATTACTAATTTATATTAAATGTCCGACTGTTTACTTATACTATGTAGGATTCAAAAGTTCCGGACTGAGAGCCTATAGCGTGTAAAAATTTTGCAGTAGAGTGACTACAATAACGTTTTTTTCTTACTCCGTTCTTCCCCTTTTCTAAAAGTGATTAATCCAATATCAAGTGGTTGATAGCTTGCCGCGGCGGCGTATTTTGTCAGCGGATACGTTTAGCAGCCGGCGATTGAAACAAATGACGCTTGTAGAGCAGAGAATGAATATCAAATTTTGCATAAATTATATTTTGCAGAGTGCTACGGAGACTGACGAAATGTTGAAGCATATGTACAACAGTGATACATTATCGCGAATGCAAGCTTTTGAGTGGCATCGAGTTTCAAAGCAGTGAAAGTTTCGAAGACGACGAACGCTCTGGATGTCCGCAGACTGACAACCGCTGAAAACACCGAAAAGGTTTCTGCGGTGGTACGTTTGAGCAGACATCAAACAATGAAGGTGTTAAAACAAAAACAACTGTTTTGCCAAATCCTCCTTACTCCCTTGATATCGCCCCTTGTAATTTCAGAATGTTTCTACAACTGGCAACTTGTGGGTCATCGATTCCAACTTGCAGATGAAATTAAAAGTGCATCATAGGCTGAATTAATGGACATGGCTAAAAATAGATTCCAGAAATGTTTCGATGACCTTTACAAGCGATGGCAAAAGTATTTTGTTGCTCAAGGGTCTTTTTTCAAAGGAGGATGTGTTTTAGCAATGTAACTGGTAATATTTTTTTAAGTTATACACTCAGTCCTGGAACTTTTTAATCCTACCGATCCATTTTGTTAATTTCAATTCACTGTATAGTAACTTTATATGATCTACTCCATTGAATAATGAATTTAGAAAATATTAAAATGTATAGAAAATTATTGTCCCCCCATTAAAAATAATTTATATTGCACTATTCCTGTCACTTATCATCCGTTAGATAAGCATACAATTAATCAATTATCAAGCTCTGTGCGTCGAGCTAAGACAAAGGAACTCGCTTTCCTTTGTACAAAATTAAGTTCAGCTTCTTGAGCTTTAACAAAAACCCAAGGGACTATTTGTTTTCTGTCACCATCGCTTACGAAGGTCAACTACCTTCCCCCCTCCAAAAATAGCTATCTTCCCTCGAGGGTGCGGATAAGGTTGCCAAACTCTCAAAAAATCTACCGCCAACAGCAGCCAGACGCTACAAAATTCAAAAATAATGATTAAAAAATTAGTTAATCTTTACTTTAGGTGATCTGTTTTGAATTGGCATCTCAATAAAATTACTTAATCGGCTCTTGACGATTGACCTCATAATTTCGATTCATAGTTAAAAGACAAGTATGACATATCAGTTGGTGCCCCAGTCGCACTAAATGTTAGCGTCACACCAAGATGGAACTTTTGAGGTATAACGTCTCTCTCGAAACTCTGGCATATTTGACCACAAGATTATTATGGTTTTTATCGATAATTACCTAACTAGATATTATGCTCATTATCTAGTTTGATACATAATCACAGAGACGGTAAAACCTGAACAAATTGAGTAATATGCAAAAAGTATCATGAATTTTTTTTTAAAAACAACTCCATAGAATTTTTTATTTAAATTTTTATATTTTTTCTGTTCACTGCTCTCTAATTTAAAAACTGAACCATAAATCGTAAAAATGGCCAAAATATTAATAAAAGAACATTTAAATAAAATAAATTACTTTATATGTATGAACTTATCGATTTTTGCATAACCATACGTTAAATACAAATTTAACGTGTTTTACTAAATTAATAATATCTTTCATTGTGTGTATTTCACATTACTATTTTCGAGAACATAAATTCCAACCAGAAATTCTATGGGGTCTTGAATGTGTACATCCCCCTCATCAAACTTGAGATTTTCCGAACACATCATTATTAAAGTGCCACTAAATTCGAAAAGATGACAGAAAATGCTCACAAATGCAATGAGTTAAAGAGAGTATATGGCTAGAAAAGCCAGCTGAACAATTGGTGCTCATTAAGCTCTAATGAATTAATGTTCGCAGCCTTATCTTTTCGCGATGCACTGATAAAACACATTTTAATCATCTCCTTTACAAGAACGCGTCCATTTTTAGGAAGGAAAATGGCTCCGTTATCTCGGCGGAACTGATGCTGTTGCCAGATCCCCTGAAAGGCTAATGACCATGATAATCGTTTGGTTCGCTCAGAACAACTGAAGAGTTCCACATTCGCGCTACTTCGCAATGAATTCTACTGAAGAACCCTCAGAATTTAAGCAGGAAGATTGTCGTTGGACTAAGCGGAGAAAGAGTACACACAATGGGAACAATTTATTTTCACTGCAATCATCTTTAACTTAAAACAGTTTTCAGAGACTTTTAGGGAATTTTTTCCCCTCTTTCCTTTTCTTTTCTATTCTATTATATCCGGATATTAACTTTTGTTTTGAATTATAGAAGTCGCCTTTATACTGTTTAGTGCGAGAGGTATTTTTCGTGATGGATACAGGGGTAATGAAAGCTGTCATTTTGAAAATAACACTGGAATTCGTGAAAAATGGCGAGGAAGGATTTGTTGCTTTCATAAATTCGTATTATGATATGTCTGCTTTAGTCTCGTATTTTAAATCGTGCAGATAAAATGTAAGCTTTTACATAAATCTTTAATGAATTGTATTTCAAGATATACTGCGTTTTGTAAATTTTTAGTTTATTGTTGACATTTATTAAAACGTCTGTAGTTGAAAAGGCACGCATAAAAGCTTTTGTTTAATTTTTAATAATGCTGTTTTACCTGAGGTAATGATTATGTGTTATTGTAAAGTATAACAACATGAAGTTTTCACCCACACAAAGTTATATGTTTTCAAACATTTTTAATTGTTTGAAAAATTGGGTTGATTACTTTTTTCCTGATAATTGTAATTTTCTTATGAAATTAATTAGCATAGAACAGCGTTTATCAAACTGTGGGGCGCTCTCCCTAGGGTGGAGGGATAAATGTACGAGGGGGGGAGGGACGCGAGCATATTGAAAAGTCGAAAACAAAGGATTATTTTTTAAAAAATTGTTAATTTACTGAAAGTAAACAAGCAAAAACATTCTGACATAGTAAAAATAAAATGCACAGTTACACTAATATAATACACTTATAAATGTATCAGTACTGCACGATGTATTTTACAGTTAATTTAACAATACAAAATTAAGAACATGTTTAATAATTACCAGTAATCCATGGGCTTGTCATTTATAAATTTGTATACAAAAATTAACGCTTATCTTAATAATTTGTTCTGTTTATAATTAATCCCTTAACAGCTGATTAAAATTTAAGCAATTTTCTCCCATATGTCACATCTTAAGCAGACATGCTTATATAATGTATAAGGAGGAGGGGAGAAAAGGAATAAATAAGTAAATCCTCTGAATTAAAAGTAAATCCTTCATAAACACTGCCAAGGTCCTTTTATTGCATTCCAAAGCCTTCAGAATAATTTTATGGATAGCAGTGACAAAAAAGAGAGTGCTTCATCAGAAAGACGTATACATACGTCGGGAGCAATTAACTTTTTGGCTGAGCGAGACGTTTATACACGCCAAAATGGCACTTAAGAGGTTAAAGTCGTATTCCAGCTTTAGCGTCAAAGTATAGTAATATTGAATTCAATACATTGTTATTGTGTATGAAGAAGGGGTGGGTGATAAAAATTATGATTGAATATTGGGTCGCAAATATTGAAAATTTGAGAAGCACTGGTGTAGGATTACTTTTTGGCATAACTTAACAACATTTGCAATCTTGGTAAATTCTTCACATGAAATGCATTTGTCTTAGTATATATCATGCAAATTAAAAATATATTTCATAAAGAAACTGATAAATTGGATTAAATTTAATTCTTTAATAAAACGGTTAATTTTAAGTTTTCTTCACAGAATTTTATAACATTAGATTTTGAGGCATTTTTTATAGATTTCTTTTATAAACGTTTTGATATGGTTTAGAACTCAGGAATGAAAAATACATGCAATCCTTGACTTTCGACCAGTTCGCTATTTTCAATTGTATTAAAAAGTAGGACTGTTAATTAAGTAAGCCACAAATGCATTACCATATATCTGTTTCTAATTTTTTTTTTCACATTTTCTCATTAATTACATAATCTTCAGGCAAATGCTTGAAGCTTTTTTTTAACAAGATACATAGTTTTTACATTTAAGCTTATAATTTCAAAACATTAAATAAAATTCAGCTTTATATGCCTTTACAGAAATTTAACAAAAATAAATCTACATTTAAATAAAATTTCTATTAAAGACTCATTAAAATAAAATTCTCAAAAACGAGAAAGAGAGAGACAGAAAACACATTTTTTTCTTATAGGCTTTTTTGTTTTAGATGAATGGGATCTATTGAAAACAAAACTACAATAGGATCGATCTTTAATTATAGCACCAAAGTTTACAGTATCCCATTTTCACCCTTTTTTCAGCAAAATAGGCATCAGCTTTATTTGTTTTTAAATATATATAGTTACTGCATTTCTCGCAAGCTGAAAAGAAAAATATGAAACTATTATAATATAATAAATCAATTTCAGATTTTCTTACCTTTACCAGATAAATAAAGAATTTACGACCCCAAATGTGTGATCTTTCTTTTCTGATATGAGGATTCTTATTTTTTGGTGGACACACCCCTTTCATCTGAAATCCTCCAGAAATTTTTCCCGATTTTCACAATTTCATTCTGCCAATTCATCCGCATCTCTCTACCTTTCTTCTATATACAGAAGTATTTCTCAAACTTCCAATATTTGCGGCCCAATATTCACTCAAATTTTCATCGCCCCCCTCCCTTCCATGCAATAACAATGCATTGAAGATACTTTGACGCTAAAGTTACAAACGACATTAACCTCAGAAGTGCTAAAGGCAAATATTAAAGTCTCTCAACCAAAGTGTTAATTTCCCCGGACATATATATACGTTCTTTCCGAAGTACGATCATTTCTGTGCACTGTGCACTGCTATTGATAAAATTATTCCGAAGGCTTTGTAATGCAATACAAGGACTTTAAAAGTGTTTGCGCAGAAGATTTGCTTATTTATTCTTTTTCTTACCCCCCATACATCACATATGCTCGCCTACGTGGAAAACGGTAGCATTGGGGAGAGAATCATGTAACTTTTATTTGGCAGCTAAGGGCTTAATTATAAACCGTACAAGTTATCAAGATGACTGTTAATTTTTATATATAATTTTATATATGGCAAGCCCAAGGGGTCATTGGTAGTTTTATTAAGTTTATTCTTAATTTAGTATAATTAAATTAATTATAAAAATCCTTGCGCAGTACTGATACATTTATAAGTGTATTATATCAGTGTGAATGTGCATTTTAATTTTTAGTATGTCAGAATGTATTTTGTTTGTTTATTTTCAGTAAATTAATAATTTTTAAAATAATCTTTCGTTTTCGACGACTCACGCCTCCCCCCTCGTAGAACTATCACGCCCCTCCCCCAGTTTGAGAATCGCTGATATGCAGAACTAAATCGGATAATATAGACTTTTTTTTTCGTAAACTAAGGAGCGTTTGACTGAATATGGCCTTTGAATTAACAAAATAACAGGCAGCCAAATGTATTTTTTATTTTTAAATATTTTGTAACAAATCCCAAAGTATTTCTAAAAAAAGGAAATTATTAGTTAAATCACACATATAGTAAAATATTGGAGAATTTCCTTACATTATCTCTCTAGTTAATATTCTTTCTTTAATTCTGGTTAAAATTATTTAACGTTATAAAACGTTAACTCTAATTGTAACTCTTTAGTGGGTACGAAGCTAAATGGGGTATGATTAAGTAAATCCCTAGTGTCAGCGATAGGAGATCACACTGATAGTACCTTATCAGGATGCTAGTATATTCACTGCGAAGTTTCAATTACATTTTAAGCACGTTCTAAATTTACAAGTCTAATTTTATCTCGTAACAAAGAGCTTTAAATTGTGTCACACAATAATAAATGTAAGGTAATTATAGCATGTATATTATTATTGCCCGCCGATACGTAAGTGTATTACCAAGCTTTCACAAGCGATATTTTTTAAGATGCAAAATTTTTCAATTCCTACTCTATTAGTTCACTCCCTCCCTATATATATCTTGTTTAAATTTTCAATCGTCAATAAAATACTTTGTCTATTCATACATTCAAGTCCAAATACATTTTTAAAAACTTTTAGTGGATGACACTGGATGTTAATACAGTTTTTTTCAAATATTAATTCATTAATTACATTAAAAAATGAATAAATAGTAAAAAACAAAAATAACAGTCCAATAGGAGATATAGAAAAGAAAACCGTTCTTTGTGCCACTGTATGGCAATGCATAACGCGTTGGACTTCTAATCTAAAAGTCATGGATTCGAATCCCACCGGGGATGGCCTAATATTCGAGAACGCGTGATTTCTTTTTATTATACTATTTTATTAGAATAATTAAATTTAATTAATGTGAATAAATAGTAACAAACAAATATATAGATTAGTCCAACACCATATATAGAAAGGAAAATGAAAAATTGCAAGGAAAATCACTTTCTATTTTGTCATTCAATAGCATGATTCTGTCATACGTATATACATATTTATATTAATTGTAACTATTTAATAAACAGAAACTAGAATAAAATTTTTCTTGTTGTTACTGTTACTTCTGCTGCCTGATCAACACAGTAACATCAGATCAAGGCCCAAGAAATTCATTGTGGCAAGGGGCTAGTAGTACGCTTGTCGTTAGCCGTAGCTTTGAGCACCATACAGGTGATAGTACGATTTGGCTAAATTCCATACCAATTTAGAGAGAGAACACCCTGGGTGAGGTCAAAAGCCTCCCACCTCTATTCCCCTTTCCACCAACCTCATGAGAGGACTTGCGACTCGATGGCTATTTGGAGTACCCCCATGTCGCAAAGGCACTATACATTTACAAAAATCCATGCATTTTCTAGGATTCGAACTCAGACCCTACGGCACAGCAGTCAGCGTCGCTATACCGGATGGGTGGCAAAATTTTCTTTGTTAACCTAAGTAGAAATTGACTTTAAAGAAAAAATTATATTACTGTTAAATTTAAAAAGGCTTTATCAACTATGTTGTCATTTATCTAGGATTAATTTATCATCATTATGGATTATTTTACTTATGTTCATAAATGTATATGGTAAACGAAGCAAATGGTTAACACCTTTTTTATGTGAATTAAAGAGAGATATAGAGAGATTTAAGGGTTATTTTTATAAAATATTTTATTTTTCGAAGTGCAATAGGCAACAATTTTTTCTCTAAACTGTTAAAATGCATTGCTTTTTAGAAAACAGGTAGAAAAAAAGTACTCATACACTTCTATGATTACATTCTTTTTGAAATGTTCTCTAGACAAAAACTGATAATAGTTACTTGGAGAAATTTTGCTGGTAATGTTTCCTCTCCAAAGTGCTGTTATGGGGAGTTAGAGAGCACATTTGTTAAGGGAAAGTTTTTCTTCAGAAGGAGGGATTTTCTGCAATACTCCCATTTATTAGTAACTTTTATTTCCTTAAAAAATTTCTACCCAAAGAGCTTCTGAAAACTTTTGTCTATTAAGACATTATTGTGAACTGCGATTTTTGTGTACTTTTATATTAGATGACTCTTAAAAGCCAAAATAACCTCTCTGTAAAGGGTTCTTTTTCGTCTTTCTACTAATAACCCTCAAGGGATAATTTGATTTGAGAACCCTTTTCGAAGAAGAAACTTTTCAAACGAAGGCTACTATTAGTTGTGTGGGCCGTGGGTAGCCTAGTGGTTAGAGCATCGGACTCCAGACCGGAAGGCCTGGGTTCGATGCTCGATGTCACCAAATACCCTCCGAGTGCACACGGAGTACGTGCTCGTTAAATCAGTGGGTCCGTAGTCTTGAGGGCTTATTCACTAGCGCAGGAACTGGAGAATATTTCCTCCCCTTCAGTTCACTTGCAGAAATTGTGGAGGTGGAGATAGAGGTTGTCGCCATCTATTTTTACTGAGCTTAAATCGCACTGTCACCTGTTGGTGCTCAAGGCCAACGACAGGCGTACTCTTTCAATGCCACGATGAATTTCGTGGGCCTCGTTCTGACTTCAGACAGGTGGCATTAACCACAACAACAAATGTGTTCAAATGAAAGTGATTCAAAGCTTCGCATGCGAACACTTTTCAATGTATTTAAGTGAAGCATCCATGGTAGGGAAGGTGTTTGTACCACGCACACGCGTGCGCAAACAGATTTGTGATAACTGCATTCGAAAGAACGTGGCATTCATTTAAAAATCACTGGTATGGATGCAACTGTCCAAAACAGATCAGCAAGCTATAGAAAAGTTTTCAACTCTGGAAAGTCGTAAGCCGGAATGGGACTGAGTTCAAAACATTTGTTGTCCTACAGGGATGATTTTGTGTAGCACATAGTGGTAGAGGATGAAACCTGGTGTCACCACTTCCAGCTGGAAGCATGCAATGGAAATAACCCGACTCACATGGGCCTTAAAGATTCAAAGGTCAAAAGTTAGCCGGAAAGGTGATGTTGACGGCCTAATGGGTCAACGACTTCACTCCGACAATGGCGTAAAAGTTGCCGTCCTGTACTGATTCCATGATCAACCGACATCGTTCTTCGCTGACAGAATTCATAGCCTAAGAAGTAAGACGCCTGCCTAAAGGCTATGGGTGATTTATTTTAACAAACTTTGTAAAGGGTGTTTTTTTAGAGGTATAGAACTCTTTAAATTGCAATAAAACAACGATGTATTATTCGATTGACATGAATTTTTTTTATTCGAAAGATAATCTTCTGGCATTACATTTTAAATATGATTTCTGGCATATGACTGCCACGGCTGGCTCGGATGTAGTCCAATCTGGACGTCCAATTTTCGATGACTTTTTCCAACATTTGTGGCCGTATATCGGCAATAACACGGCGAATGTTGTCTTCCAAATGGTCAAGCGTTTGTGGCTTATCCGCATAGACCAATGACTTTACATAGCCCCACAAAAAATAGTCTAGCGGTGTTAAATCACAAGATCTTGGAGGCCAATTCACAGGTCCAAAACGAGAAATTAGGCGGTTGCCAAACATGTCCTTCAATAAATCGATTGTGGCACGAGCTGTGTGACATGTTGCGCCGTCTTGTTGGAACCACAGCTCCTGGACATCATGATTGTTCAATTCAGGAATGAAAAAGTTAGTAATCATAGCTCTATACCGATGACCATTGACTGTAACGTTGTGGCCTTCATCGTTTTTGAAGAAGGATTCCACCAGCCCATAAGGCGCACCAAACAGTCAGTTTTTCTGGATGTAACGGTGTTTCGACATACACTTGTGGATTAGCTTCACTCCAAATGCGGCAGTTTTGTTTGTTGACGTAGCCATTCAACCAGAAGTGCGCTTCATCGCTAAACAAAATTCGCTTATGAAAATCGGGACCCACGGCAATCTCGTTTTGGGCCCATTCGACAAATCTACGCCTTGCTTGATGATCGTTTTGATGAATTGCCAAACCAAACTGAGACAGCTGTTAAATTGGTCGCCATCTTGGAAAGTAATGCCAACTTAAACTTCTATACCTGGAAAAAAACACTCTGTATATAAGCATTTCACTCATTAAATATTGTTGTTTCTATCTCTGTATCTGTCTCACTTCTGTCCCAACACATCTCGGGGACACACACCTCGAATCGCTTTCATTTGAACACCCCTTATATTTAAAATTTAAAAAAATAGTCCACGGAGAAAGTGAAACAGAGAGAGAGAGTTAGTAGTAAAATATTGGTAGTGTTACTCTGAATTATATATTTAAGAGAATTACGTTGTGAAATGTCAATGTATCTTGAAATAGGACTTGGAGTCTTATTATCATCATCAGGATTTGGTAACCAGTGCGTCTACATTTCTTCATATAATTACGATAAGTATATATTAATATTAATACTATTTCTTAGGGGTATTTCGCTTAAATTAACTATTTGCAATCATGTTATATAGGGTGCTTATAAATGAATATCGGAGTTTTAACACTTTATTACATTTATCTTAGTATAACGCATACATCGAATGAAAAATCAACTGGAACAGTTTTGTTGAAACATATATGTTAATTTTTTCCCCTTCTCCGACGATCAGCGCGCTAGTAGAAAAATGGTGACAAGTGAACAGAAAGCGTTTTGTGTTCCCCAGTTTGAAAAGAAGGCCTTGTCTGCTATATTACTGTACAACGAGTGTTCCAGTGGGCACCTCCGTGGACATGTGAATACTCATAATGAGCGCATCTGGGGCTTAAAAAATCCTCACGTGGTTCTAGAATCGCAACAAGACTCACCTAAATTGTATGTGTTTTGTGCCATATGTCTGTGAAAAGTGCATGGGTCTTTAGTTTTTGGAGAATCAAATGTAACTGGTTCTGCCTATCTTTATGCTTTATAACTATGGCTATTTCCTCAAATGAAAGAAAGTGAACCAGATAATTTCATTTGGCAGCAAGATGGTGCACCGCCGCACTACCATCCCTCAGTACGCGATTGGTTAAACATCACTGTACTCGACCAATGGGTTTCCCGCAAAGGACCTCACGATAAAGTTTGTTTCGCATGGCTTCCACGTTCATCCGATCTGACACCATACGATTTTTATCTGTTGGGGTTCATTAAGGATTGTGTGTACGCACCTCCGCTATTAGCTGACCTTCTAGACTTAAGACACAGGATTGAAGCAACTGTTGCAAGAATTACCTCAAACACACTGAACAAAGTTTGGGATGAACTCACCTATCGACTTGATGTGTGCCATGTGACGAATGGGGCTCACATTGAACATTTGTAAGCTTGTAGGTAAAACTGTTTCAGTTACTCTTTCATTCGATGTATGAATTGCACTTGTAGTTATATGTAATAAGTACTATAAAGCGTTAAAACTCCGATATTCATTTAGAAACACCCGGTACTTTGAATGGACTTGAATAAAAGTTGTTGATTTTTAAATATATTTCTACCGTTGGTTTCTCCTCACACTAACCCGATCTTAAAATCGGTACAATCCTAATAATCGTGAATTTTAAAAAAGTATATCATTGTTTGATTATGAACTGAATTTAAAATTTAAATTAGTATGCTTCAATATATTTTTGTTAATTATGTATGTAAATATTTTTAATAGTCTCTTGATTTTATTTGCATTTATTTTATCTGTTTACTTGAATACAGTGACATTCAAATATCTGGCCTCAGATTTTCTGTTTAAATTAGCTATACAGTAATACCTCTAATTAACGCTGTCCCGGCTTACGTGATTTTCAAACCTCATCGATACGTCTTTTGCTTAGGCAGAAAAATAAATTTAGAAGTGAATAGTGATGACACTCAAGAACTGATGGATTCCCACAATCATTAGCAGACAATTTATGAGCTCTAAGAAATGCATAAGCTAGAGTAAGTCATTGAAAAACTTGAGTCTTTAGACCCAGTTCAATCAGAAGACCAAATAACAGTTGGGGATTTGACAGAAGGCCAGAGTTTAATTGAAAAAGAAATTTTAGAAAAATGAACTCCAACGAACAGCTATTTTTTTCGACAAAACAAGGAATTTAAAAAAATATTAGCAGGCTATATACGAGAAAATTTTGCCGGGGGAAAAACCTTTCAGCCGGCAGGTACTTGAAACTTTCTACATCAAAATTACCGTAATACCAGCTTATAACGTGCACTACCGTATAACACGTGCCTAGACTTTTAAACTGCATTTTTAATTTTGAGGTATAACGCGCACGCCCCCCCCTTTTTTACGAAGAAACTTGAAATGTTCCTATACACTGCTCTTATGTTTTTAAGTCATTTATTCGAGGTATTATCCCAGAAAGCTTTTGAAAGATAGCATACATACAAAATTACTACTCTTGAAGATCATAAGGTATGTCATTTCATTAAAATAAATAGTATTTCAATACATGTAGAATTCAAATTTTCTTTCTGCTCAACACTTTTATTAATATTTAAAGCTATCATTTTTATACCTGTTGTATAACACGCACCCTTAAATTTAGGTCTTATTTTTTGTGTTAAAAGTGCACGTTATAACCCTTTAAGACTAAAAATTATTTTTATCTTCAAATTTTAAATTCTTCTGGCTATTAATACTATATGGACCCCAATGACATTGGGAAAAATAATAAAAAAATCCCCATTCCCTCCATGGAATGTAGACGGTACCCGCACAATCGTGCGGGTTGGGTGTTATCTGTGAAACAATTCACCCATGAAATTTAACACAAGTTATACATTTTTAGCTCTAAGTTAATAGAAGAAACAATCTTAATTCAACTAAAATTGTTACAAATAAGGAAATTATTGATGAAAATTAACTCTTATATTAATTCATTATTTGTTTACTACAAAAATCTTTTGTTCTGTCTTTAGCAAGTATAAATAACCGTTGCATTTTTCACAACATGTTTTCGAACTGCTTTCGAAGTTTTCATATCTGCACTTGCTAGGCCTTGAAATGTCATCAACATATCAAAAACTGCTATACATGTCAAGTCTTTTATCCTGGAATGGCCAGGATAAAAGCCGTGACATGTATAGCAGGTGGATTATAACGCTTTGATCTTTTTGCGAATGGAATTACAACACTGTTACCTTCATCATCAGTTAAAAAACGTTTGTTAGTAGGTGGAGAGGCTGATAACGCTTCAACTATTTCTAACTTAAATTTTAAGCGATCTATTTTGATTTTTAGCGGAATTTTATTTGATATTGCATCTTGTTTGCACAGAAACCAAGAATTTGCAACAACTAAATCAATGTAATGAATGCGTTCAAGAGGCTTTCATGGTAAAAAATGATCCTTACTTACCTTTATAGCTGCAGTGACTCAAGTAACGCCCAACCCGCACGATCATGCGGGTAACGAAATCCGGAGCCCTAGAAGCCACATTAATAGAGTATAATTAATTTTTTTCTGTTTTACAATTATTTAAACTTTAATACAAAAATTTGTATCCAAGCAATTAGAAATATATTGACTATTACCTTTTTACGACAGATAAAATGAAGACGTGTTTTCGTTGTATTTGAAAACCAAGTTAGATTTGCCAGCTGAAAGTAAAATATTGACTACAACCACCATCTGTTGATAAAAAAATGATACTTTACACCTTCTGCAAACACGCTCAATCGTTAGATTCGGGATTTTTTTACATACGACTATTCCAGAAGCAAAAATGTAGAAGAATGTCTAACCCGCACGATCGTGCGGGTTGGGTCTTAAAGGGATACACCGGATTTTTTACGGTGCTTCGGTTTGTGATTTTCTATGTGTGTGTTATCCAAGATTTTATGAAACATTTTTTTCTAAATTGTTTTCTTTTGTCTCCAGCCCCAACTAAAATTAATTTATTTGTATTTACATGCGAAATTATACCCGACTTATGCGGTTATCATTCAGTCCCACTTGCCGCGTTATATATATATAGTTCGGGGTATTTACAGTACATTCAAATACCTGGTTAAAAAAATTGTTTGACTGCGTTGTTTATACAACAAGTATCTGGCAATAGTTTTTTACTGCCTGCATTGGAACTATATTTTATAAATAAACAGTTTTTTCTACCTCTCTAGACCAGATATGTTTTTCGAATCTTGGAATGAAGATAGATATGTTGAAACTCAATAATTCTTTTACGCGCGCGTGGGTATTTTGAATACTGCTCTATTCGTGCTACGATTATTATTCTCATGATTCGACTTAATAAATGCATGTTTCAGTGTGTTGTATTTGCTTAGTAGGTTTATGCAATATTCGAATAATCATTTAAGATGTTGACATTTGTATACGAAATCTTTTGTCCATAGGTCATCTTCTTAAGTTCCATAGATTAAAATCATAACTCGATTCCATACATACAGTCCTTTTGTTTGTGATTAAATTCCAACAATCACCACAAAAATCGTTTTTATTTATTGTAGCACCAATGCCAAACGTGATACATATAATTCATACAATGCTCCTATCAAATTTTTCACCTGATAAAACTAAGAATAAACAAAAACCCCAAGTGAAATTTTTTTGAACTGACAAAATAATCATTCTTGACAAAAGCAGATTTACTAAGCCATGCAAGTTTACTTTAAAAAGAACTAAAAACTAATTTTTTTACAAATCATGTAATTCCCAATAACAAAATAAGTTGATACAGCATCCCCGAATTGCTGTGAAACAAAATTTCCCGTCAACTGATACTTCACGAACGAAGAAATTCTTGAGCACTAGACGAAATTCCACTTTCAAAAGTCATCAGAACTATCTTCAATTACTCCGGAGAACATCGAGATCATCTCAAAAGGAAACTTGAAGTGAGTGAAAAACTAATCGGTATTCCCCAAGTACCACACAACCAGGTGAGTAGCAGGTCTCTCTACAAGAAGCCAAATGAGTTAGTGGGCTATCAGCAAATTGCCTTAACATCCGTCTTCATCTCAATCCCAATTTGGCGACAGCATCTGATGTTCCGATGCGAGTTTCACCAAAAGAAGGTCAGAATACTAATTCGACTACTTTCCTGATAAAATTCGACGTGCTGAAGTAAATGACGTCACGTAGCTTTCTACTTAACCTCTTTGTCTGTTACGTGACAACCATTAGGCGGAATTAAAGGACCATTGAGTTTCCGAAACCTTCGATGATCTGTTTCTTCGAATTCAACCGCGTCATTTTAGTCCTAATTTTAGGGATTCTTTATTCATTAAGCTGCTATAGAGATGCTGGTGTACCTATACGGAAGAAACCTCTTTATTTACTTCAAAAAAATCGATGAGGTAACTGAGTGGTTGGGAACATCAAAGAAAACTTTTGAAATTGGAATTGGTTTAAGATCAGTAAGTGGTATTAATTGTATGTTTTCAGAAAATGTTCAGTCATATAGATCAATGTTTCAATTCTCTCTGAATACATAAACAAAAACATCTCCTCACTTTTTTTTCCTTCCGTTTTGTTTATCAGTGTGCTTAATAAAATATTACAGTGCTTTGTTGTTTTTCCAGCATTGCTGCATTACAAAATCTGAAATATTTTTTGTTAAGTTTTAGTTTCATATGTTACACTCAGATTTATGAAACTCTTAATATCTTCATAAGCTAAAGCAGGGCTTCTCAAACTTCCTACGTTTACGACCCAATATTCAATCATAGTGTTCATTGCCCCCACCCCTTCCAGACAATAACATTGTATTTAATTCAATAACACTATCCTTTGACGCTAAACCTACAATATACAACTTTAACTCCTTGCCGTCAGCGTATATGAACGACTCGCTCAGACCCATTGTTAATTGTCTGGATGTATATATACGTCTTTACGAAATACAATCTTTTCTGTGCACTGCTTTCCATAAAATTATTCTGAAGGCTTTAGAATGCAATAAAATTACCTGGGCAGTGTTTGAGAAGGATTTACTTATTTCAGACGATTTGCTTATTTATTTCATTTCAACCGCCCCCTCCCCAATACACCACATACGCTTGCCTACGTATTAAACTGTGACAATAGGGAGAGAATTGTGTAAATTTTAATCTGTTTTAAGGGATTAGTAATAAACCGTACAAATTATCAAGATAATTGATAATTTTTGAATATAAATTTATATATGACAAGCCCATGGGGTCACTGGTAATTATTAAACTTGTTCTTCACTTAGTATTGTTATATAATTTAATTATAAAATCATTGCGCAGTACTGATATATTTATAAGTGTATTATGTCAGTGCAAATGTGTATTTTATTTTTAGTATGTCAGAATATGTTACGTTTATTTACTTTCAGTAAATTAATAATTGTTTTTAAATATTCTTTTTATTTTCGACTTTTCAATATGCTTGCACCCCCCTCGTAGAGTTACTACGCCCTTCTAGGGGACATGCCCCACAGTTTGAGAAATGCTAAGCTAAGGCATATTTGTTTCATTTTTTTATCATATCAAAATTAATTTTTTGTGTGGTTAGTTGCTTTGCATTAGTTATTTTGCGATCTATTTTTAAGAAATAAAAAAGGCTGGCATTATTAGGAAGAAAATACACTGGTGTGCAAAAATTAAGGACGAGACGGTTTTTTCAATATAACTTTGTGCAAAAGCTTTCCAAATCAACACATTTAATACTTTCCAAATCAACACATTTAATACCGCTAAAACAAATACATAAAAGTAAGATCCCCAATACGTAAGGACATGTGTAATATGTAAGCAACACTTACTAAAAGAGAAATCAGAGGGATAAAAAGAAGCTTGATTAAAAAAGTAGCATGGAGCGCAATGCGACTGAAGGCCGAAACATCCCTGTGATGGGTGTCCAGCAAAAAACTATCCGGTCTTTAGTAGGGGAAATGATCTCCCCTGACTGCTAGGCAGGTTTAACAGCGTCTGACCATGCTGAGAATGAGGGTGTCAATGAGTTGTTGAGGCATTGAAGCCCATTCGTCTTGCAGCGCCAATCGAAGCTCCTGAATCGTTACTGGTGGTAAGGTATGAGCTGCCAAGCATCTGCCTAGAAAATCCCATACATGCTCGATGGAATTGAGATCCGGAGATTGTGCCGGCCAATCCATACGTTCAATATCCTCACTCTCTAAGAGCTGTTCGGCAGCTACTGTGTGATGACATGGTGCATTGTCGTCCATGAAAAGGAACTGCAGACACATAGTGCCTCTAAAAAGACGCACATATGGAAGAAGAATCTCGTTAAAATAACGGGTCCCGTTGACTGAACCTGCGTCGAAGATGTGAAGGTCTGTACGACTACCAAGCATGATGCCTCCCCAAACGAGAACACCGCGACCTCCATACCTGTCCCTTTCAATGATGTTCGAGGGATGATTGCGGCTTCCCGCTCTCTCCAGATAAGTATGCGAAGAGAATCGCTACTCAAACTGAATCTGCTCTCATCTGTAAAGAATACTCGTCCCCATTTATTGTCTCTCCAATTCCGGTGTTCCCGGCACCACAGAGAACGCCTTCTCCGATGGGCAGGCGTTAAAGGTACACACCGTACAGGGCGTCGTGCAAACAGACCACCACCGTGCAGTCTTCTGGCCACGGTAAAACGCGATATCGGTCGTCCAGTCGCCTTTGTCATGTGTCTAGCGATTTCTCCCGCTGTCTGCCGCCTGTTTCTTCTGGCCTGTAAGACAATGTACCGGTCATCTGCGGGTGTGGTTCCTCTTGGACGACCACTACTGAACCCCCGGATAGCTGTTCCTGTAGTTTGAAATTGTCTCCAAAGTCGTGAAACGATGCTGTGAGCAATTCCGAACTCTGCAGCCACATTTGTCACACTGCGGCCTTCCTCCAACTTCCCAATGATTCGACCTCGGGTAAAAGCATCCAGATGTCGTCTAACAGATTGATTATTCGCCATTTCTCGCTGAGGCAGCAACTCGGTGTGATTTTAACTGCTATACGGCGTGCAATCTCTTTGCCAGAAATACTGATCTTACACCGACAACATGCTTTATACTACTCAGACACTTCCCCATTACATCTACCTGCATATCTGCGCATGTGCTACCGTACATCACCTTACTTAATCTCCTGAATGGTCTTTCTGTCCGCTCTGCCTCTTCGTTCAGCTGATATGCTAACTTTTCGACTTCGTCCTTAATTTTTGCACACCAGTGTATTACATACTCAAATCAACGCTAGAAGTTTGTGTTGACTGGATGACCCCATTAGGGTATTTAAATAAGGTTGGGCAAAATAATCGCATATTATAGAAGGGTTTCATTCAAAAAACTTTTATTTGAAAAACTAGAAAAAAAAGTTCTTTTGCAAACTTCCACTTTATGTACCCAATATACATCAAAATAACCTGTCTTATATGGCAAAAGTATAAATCAGAATTACAGATGTATCATAAATATAAAAAGTATTTAAAACATCATCAAATGTATTAATCATTTACTGAACATGAGCAGGAACTGGTTTCCACTATTGACAACATATCATGTCATTTAGTGACTTCGCACATACACTCACAAACGTTTTCTAAAGTAAGGGGGCTTAGAAAAAGAGCACTAAAAATAAATTTGAAACATTTTATAAGTGAACATATACTTACAGATTATCTGAGTGAGCGTTACATTAACGCTGCATTATGTAAAGTTGCACAAGGACTTCGTAATTTTGAACCATGGTCAAGTGACGAGGACGACATTCGATCTCGCACCCTCACACAGATTTAACAAGCAGCGATCTTCTCTCCACGGTGGGTCTTCAGCAGCACCAGGCGTGAGCTCAAGACACGCCATCGACTTTGACCACTAATCTATCACGCGGCCGCTACAGGTCCTCTGAAACATATGCAAAGCTCCGTGCAAAATATTGGGTTGATTCAATCGATGGTGTGGATTTGTATCTGTCCCAAACAAATATACAAACATTCAAACTTATGTATAAGATTAGATGGTAAGTATAATAAGACATAGCACAATTACAGGTTGATTCAAAAAAAAGTGTGACCAAATTTAAAGGCATACTACTGTTTGTGATGAATTTCTATCGTTTTACTACTGTTTTCATTTTGAAAATGAAACATTTAAATTGCTAATGTAACCGTTTTTATTAGTGGGAGTAAATTATAGTACTGAAATTAGATCCTCAAAACTGGAACGAAAATTTACAGTTTTTCAAGAATGGTTGCACAAATTTAAAGCATTTAAAAATCTAAAAAGACATTTTTCTATTGTATTATAATATAAACTTTAAAAGAAAGAAATAAAATTTGGCTCGCAATCAAAAGCTCCAAGGAAAAAATGTGAACGAAAGGAATTCCTTACTGAAAAAGAAAAAAAAGTTGAAAAGAGAGAATTATCGCTGCAGAAAATCCTTTGCCTCAAAAACCTATGACAAAGAAACTACAGATATAGCAAACGACAATTTATCGTCAGATAAAGAAAATTGGCTATAAAAAAGTAAATTTTCCAGTCTGTCATCTAATGTCTTTTAAGACCGTAGAAAAACGGAAAAAGCATTCTTGGCCTTTGTATTTAATGTTATGCAAAGATAGATACAAAACATGAATAGCTTCGGGTTCTAATCTTTCATCCGCAACTGGCAAAAGGAAGAAGAAGTTGGAAAAATACCGCAAAAGTACCGAAAAAACTCTTTTAGCTGAGCCAAAATGCTTACGTAAAGTGTACTGTGCTAGAGGAACCATCGTGGAAAATTCCATGTGAATAACTTCATTCAATAAAAATTTATGATCCTCTGAAATTTATCACACTATTTATGAATCAACCGGTAAATTTTTATTCTAAATTTTTAACTTATAAAAATAGCTATAAAATTTGAAGAAAAAACTATTAGTCGTCTTATTGTTCGGCTCAAATGCAGCATTTTGTTTTATTTTATACTTCTTTAATAAATTTTTAAGCATGCTTTGTATTTTAAACAAAAACGCAGTAGTTTTAAGTAGATTTCTTGAAGCTTGAACTTATATAAAAAAAATATTTCTAAGGTTGATTTAGATAACAATTTTTTCTGCAGAACTTTTTTAGTTTTAAGTAATTTATTCCTGATTCAGAAAACAGAAATTTTTTCTCAATATAGCAAATAAACAGTGAATATCCATAAAGTGCTTTCTCAAAAGTAAAATTTAAAAAAAGTAAATAAAATTACTCTGGAAGAAAATCAATAGAGATTCATTTATATATCTGTTTACAAAAATAACGAGGAGTTTTTCTTTTCACGCTAATTTTTTTTTCTGTTTAATCCATTAACTATTTTTTTCTCGCTGCTTATTTTAAGTGCTATATCTTTGCTAAGCAAAAAAAAATATTAGATTAGTTTAATTTAATTAAAGTTATAGTATTAATTCGAAGATATATTAAGCTTATAAATGTAGTTCGTTTAAATAACTTAAATATTTAGGATGAAAAAAATGTTAAGATATAACTAAAAAAAGTGCATTTGTTACAAGTAATAAAAAGAGTTTTTTTTTATTTTATATTCGGTAATTTCATTATTATTCAAAAATGGGTTCGTTTATTTTACTCAGTTTTGAGATAAGAGTTATTTTTATTGTCTAATAAATAAACACTTAATTACTTTTTCTGTTTAATTACGTTTTTTTTTCATTGAAAAATTTCAAAACGACGATCAATAAAGGATTTTACAAACAGAATTTCCTGTACGTATAAATTAGTGGTATTAGTCAAAAGATCACACCGACAACATTAACTCTTTCTGTTTTTCTTTCATACGATTTTTTGTCGAAGAATAATATTAGGAAATTTTTATCATCCAAAAAAAAATTTCAGTTTCTTAACGAACTTCTCTGAATATTTTTCGGGGGTCCTGGTAGTCAAGTGGTCTTGGTCACGAACTCATTACCAAAGAATCGTGAGTTTAAATCCTATTTTCTATAAAGATCCACTGTGCAGAGACGCTGGTACTCACATTAAATCTAAAATAAACCCAAATCCTAATTTTGGCTAGGTGTGCAAATTTGGAGAGTGTGGTACCAGTTCAAATGTCACCCTCGTTAATTGACAGAGGCTCGAAAATGCGAAGGCCATCGCAAATAGCCCTCACGCTGCTTTCAAATACAAATAGGGATTGCAATACCGGGAAACCGAATACCGGTATTTTGAGCCATTTATACAATTTTGTAATACTGGTATTCACAAGTTTAAATACCATTTTTCGGTATTTACTAGAAAATTTTTTATATTGTCTACACTATACTTTCAGGGATCGCCTTCATAGTAAAATAGTATACGTTTTTTTGCGCTCATATCTCCCTAACAGGCGAAACTAATTAGACTATGAATATAAAGTTGCATAGTACAATCAAAAGCAATGAATAATGTGAATCAGCCAAGGAGGCAGGCCAAAACTATCGTATTACAGCTCAGAGCGATACTGCACACGTGCAAGATTCGTAGTCTGGAATTCGTATGTGTGAAAACAAGGTTATAGTTATGAAGAAAGTGCGTAATATTTTCGATATTTTTTAATTTGATGAGTTTGTTCTTTGCATTGTATTTGCATATCATACTTTACTGTTCAAAATATTTTTCAGACTCCTTATGTATATGCTCATAAATAATAACCCATAATAATGAATGAGAACAACTTCAAAGAACATAAAAATTCAGTTGAAAAGACTTCGGTTCGGTTTCCTTATTTATATGATGAAAAGAACATGGTGTTACAAGCGGACAATAAACAAAAAATTTAAAAACGAAACATGATACAAATTTGTTAAAAATAAAAAATCTAATTGCGATGAAGATACAAATTTAAGCACAGTTTCTAAGCCCAAGCCTTCAGGTATTTTAGATTACTTTGAAAAAGAAAGATAATTTTGATGAAATTATAAGTAAATTGGCAGCATTAGAAGATTTGCCATTTCGAGTGTTTTGTACTTCTACTGAATTAAAAAAATCACTATTCGCCAGAGATTTTAAGAATCTACCAACATCGATTATTACTATAAGAAGAACTGTTATAAACTACAGTAACGATGTTTGCAATTCTTACAAACACGAGCTAATACATTTAAAAGTAAATGGTGAAAAATTTAGTCTTACATCTGATGAATGAACGAGTGTAAGAAATAGAGACGCTATTTAAATATAAATATTCATTCAGAAAAAAAATTGGAATTTAGGACTTACACTGTCTCTGGAAGTATGCCAGCCGAAAAATGTGTGGAAGTGTTTAAATCTAAATTAGTGAAACATGGATTATCCCTGAAAGAAGATATATATCCATAACGACTGATGGTGCAACAGTTATGAAAAAAGTTGGAAAGTGTGTGTTGTTTGGTGCAAATCAGCAATTGTGCTATGCTCAAGGAATTTAATTATAGTAATAGATGTATAATACCAAAAAAGTAAAGAATAGAGGAATCTAAATACTGTGGATATAGAAACTTCGTATTCCGACTTAGTGAGGAGTGATACTAACAATGAAGATAATGACAATGTAACTGTTGTAGGTATTGCTGGTGAGGTCCGATAATTAATAACTGTTAAGATATTTAAACGTTCCCCTACAAAAAAAATGCCTGTTTACAAAAATATATACTAACTGAAAATAAAGTAAAACATATGTTAATATTGGATTCTAAAACACGTGGGAACGGTTTACTTCTAATGATGGAACGATATTTGTGAAACTAAAAAATGCAATCGTAAAAGCAATGATCGACTAAAACCTGCAAACTAATTTTTCCAATAGTGAATTTGATTTCATATCCAGAAATGTATCAGCTCTACTTCCAATAAAACTGACTGTTGAGGCATTATGTGGAAGAGGAAGAAGTAAGCCGCGCATTGCTAACAATATGACCAACTAACGAAAATGCCGAAAGAGCGTTTTCGACGGTAATTTTGCGCAAAATTACCTTCCAGGCTTAATGACAGTATAATTGATTATATTTTTAAGATCACATTTCAAAAATTTGTAATAGTACTACTGACTGAATAGTGATATTTACACTTTTTTGTGATTTAAATAAATAAGATGTTCTTTTACTTTTTTTGATTCTTTATATACTGTTATAATCAGAGGCGTAGCTATCGCCGTATCAGCTGTACTACAGGGGTCCCAACATGTGAAACTACAGTACCACTAAGAAGCTTTTAATTTCTAAAAGAGGGCATCACGAAACAGTTTTGATACGGGGCCCACTCAGAACTAGCTACACCAGTGGTTATAATTTATAAGTTGCAAATTATTTTTCAATTCCTACTATTAGCTCGTACTCTCTGTTTATTTATTTATTTATCTTGAGGGAATTTTCAATCGTTAATAAAATACATTTTACAGCGCTAAATTGAGCTGAAATTTTATATACTTGATTATTTTGGATGGCAATACAATAATTTGATTATAATTAATAAAAATTATTGATTAAAACTAATTATTTAAAGAATCACAAATACAGCCACGTTGCCATTATTTTGGCGACTTAGCGACCCTTTTGGCGACTTGTGTCAAAACTTGAAAAGGTTTTTTCTCACGTTTTAAATCATTCAGTTGAACTGAAATTTTATATACACGATTGTTTTGGATGACAATACGATACTTTAATAATGATTAATAAAAATTAATTACCACTTAATGTTGTTGATCCTGCCATGTTTATACATATTTATATTAATTGTAACTATTTAATAAAAGGTAGCTAAAATAAAACTTTTTTTGTTGATCTTAGTAGGAATTGACTTAAAAAATTTTTATATGTTACTCTGTTCATGATATTTACATTCTCTAATAAAACCGGGAAACAAAACAAAGAGAAACACCTGTCTTTTCTTTCTTTTTCTAAAATTTCTACTACCGGTATTAAAACAGACATCCTAATATTCAGATCTAAAAAATACCGAATACCGGTATTGAACTTTTTGTCCAACCTCAAAACTAAAACTTGATTCTAATTTTTTCAACAAAAAACACCCACGGTATAGATAAACGCAAAACTCCGTAACGTATTTATAGATATGCAATATTTTTTAACAAAATAGGTATTATATTCTCTTTTTAATTTTTAATCATCTTTTCTCACAAAACTTTTTGATGAGGTTCATATATGCCTACAATGTATTTATCTAATATCTGTATTTTTTAAATTCCAAACGTATATCCATTTAGTTTTTGAAGAGAAAATGCATTAAAAATATGTATTAAATACAGAGAACGTAATCTTTCTTGTGACTGATATAAATATAACACAATCCCGCTTTCATTGTCAGAAAAAATATTTTATAGATTCCTGAGAGAAATGTCTCAGTTTTGTTTGCAACGAAATGCATTCTAAAAATATTTCAGAAGTTTTGTTTATTACAAACTGACAAGTTCTCGGAAATATGAATCCTAAGAATGCCGTTCCAAAATTCGTAAACGATAAATAACATCACACAGAAATGTTTCGAATTAATTTTTATCGAATATCTTAAAGAGCAAGACGAATTTAATATCTCATAAATAAGCGAAAATCTATCCTAGGAACAAGTTTTCTTGAGATTTTGAGAATTACAAAATTCATCTTCTTAATTGAATGAAACTGGAGACACTAAATTAAACCTGTTCTATAATAAAAAAATAATAATAAATAAATTTTTATTCCAGAACTTAATTCAAAATATTCTTAGCTTTCGATGCTTCATCAAGTCAGAAAAAACTCCAGGAAAATCATGAAATGTAAGAAAATAAAATAGGAAAATCTCTCTCTCCAAGAATGGCTTGCTATCATTAGCTATCTAGGATTCAAAAACTGAGAATTTGAGTTTTTATTTTTTTAAATAAATCTCTTTAAGGTAAATATTACTTTTGCCTTATATCGAAAGAAGAAATACATTTCAAAGATTGTTAAATTCATTTAAAAAAATCGTTGGTAAAAATATCATTGAAATTTGAAACCGACCTTTCAAACATTAATAGTGAAGGTTATAATATTTGTTTTTTTACATATCAGTAACATTAGAAACATAATTATTTTCAAGAAAGAAAAATATCCGTTGTTATAGTTTTCGATGAACTAAACATCTATTTTAGAAATCGAAGCAAAAGTTTTCTGTACAAAACATAAATTTTGTTTAAAGCAAAAATTGTTAATAAGCTTTTGAGTTGAATGAAGTTTAATTTTCTAAAAAGGAACTTTCTGACAAAAGTTATATTTTTAGTTTATTACAAAAAAATATTTTAATTTTCTCAATACAACGATGTAACGTATTCAATTTATTTGCGCATAAAATTCACTTTCAATTGCACGATAATAATAATAGTAAAATTGCTGAATAGTAAGATGATAAAATTATATCCACGAATTATTAAAATAGCTATATATGATCGATTTGCCGTTTTTATTTTGAGGGTTCACTGTCCGAAATATAGTGTAAATTATCAATTTGGAATAAAATAAACTTTTTAATTAAAACTAACAAACAAGAAAATATATTTACCCGCAAGAATATTGAAAAGAATCTCTGCAATCTAAATCTTATTAAATCAGATTTAATACCAAACATTTTTTCTATAATTTGTCAAAAACACGTTTTAAATTCTAATCCTAACAATTAACTGAAAAATTTTACATCGAGATTCATTACAAAAAGAATGCCAACTTCCGCAACAAACCATTTAATATCAAACGATTAAATATCAGTAAATAAAATGAACAATAAGAAAAATTAAGAGTTATGTAAATTATTAAGTCAAAGCAAACGGTAATAGTATGAAAAGAGAATAATTTTCATCGTTAATAGATATTTATAAAAAACAATTTCTTCTTTTTTATATATATATTACACATTTTTTAGTTCATATTCAAACCTAAATCAGCTAAGTAGTTTCTGTTTTGTGTACAGCAACTTCTTCGAGTCCAGGTGACAGGTGAAGTAGTCCGTCAAAAAGTACGAGCTATTGCTGTTTCCACACACAATTACTTATCCCCCAATATGCACTGCTGGACAATTGCTAAGGACGGATAACACTATCATCCATAGCAACCACAAAATGAAAGGAAGCAAAATGTAGAAAATTAGAATAAGTGCGGGATATTAGTATTGATTGATTGATTGAATATTAACGTCGCACTGTTCAGCTACACGAGGGCTTTTGGCGACGGACCACGTAATTTTGAACCATGGTCAAGTGACGTGGACGACACCTGAGCTGGCACCCCCCTCTCCTAACTACCACACCACACCAACGGGAGGACGTTTCAGCTCTCGACAGATTTAACGTGCATCGCTGCCCTACACGGCGGGTCTTTAGTGGTACTGGGCTCGAACTCGTGACAATGCAAGCCACAGTCCGATACCTATACCACTCGGCTACCGCGGCCACACGGGATATTAGTAAGAAGAAGTATGAGTATGCAAATTTTTTTTCCACGTCTGTTCATCACGTGATAGCGTTCATAAGAGCTTTAAAGGTTTTGACGCGTGTGGACAGTTGTTGTTTCAAGTCAAAGTTTTACAGGAAAGATTTAATAGACGAACTTAAAATTTTTGGCATGTCTTCCCGACATCACATAGATGATTTTATGCGTGGCCGAATTATTGGAAAGATCGAAGAAGGGCGAAAAATAACAGATGTTGCCAGGGAGTTCGACATCGCTCGCAGCATTGTTTCACGGCTGTGGAAGTCATTTAAAACTACTGGAATGTGTAGTAGACGGCACGGGGGAGGTTATGTTACAAGTACGATGCACGTTAAATCTATCGAAAGCTGAAACGTCCTCCCGTTGGTATGGTGTGGTAGTTAGAAGGGGTGCAAGCTCAGGTGTCGTCCACGTCACTTGACCATGTTTCAAAATTACGTGGTCCGTCGCCAAAAGCCCTCGTGCAGCTGAACAGTGCGACGTTAATATTCAATCAATCAATCAATTTTGAGGCAATTCTTGGTTTTCGTGTTGCATAAGGTTACCCCGCATTTTTCACATACATTATTGGTAAATCCAGCATACTCCGGAAACTTACACTTTCTTGTAGCGGAAAGGTGACTTTGGTACCTTATTGCCCTTGTAGCGCCATCTAATAGTTTTCTTTGATACCAGTTCATTAGCTGAGAGTGTAGACTACACTGCATAATTCCATTATAAAATCGACTCTGTGCATTTGGCAGGTAATCAAACGGTATGTTGCTGACAAAGGAAAAAGTTTTAAGGCCTCACTGAAAAGTTCTTACTATACGCAGAACTTCATACAATATGATACATCTAATATATGTTACTTTATCCTTTTTTCGTTTTAACTAGATGCAAATAATTTGTTTTTCAAAAATAGTGTGTTATATGCAAAGAGATAAAAAATTTCAGATAAAAATGCTGCACGATATGTTATTTAAGTTTCCTATATGTTCATTGCACTATTTGATAGCGACTTCGATAATTGAGAACTCGTCATTTGAGGGGTTTTTTCCAAAACCCAGAGTAATATAACATGATTTTCGTTTTTTATATCATTTATCATAAACCCATTTAAAGAGTATAGAACAATTAATTTTTTTTCTGTAATATATTTTTATCTTTTTTTTCTACACAGTTCCTTATACAATCTTATTCAGACAAAAGATTAATCTGTATAACATTTTTTTTAAAAATAAAATGGTCGTTCTGCTGACTTGCATGAACCCCGCAATGAATAAAATTCACACTCTGACACCCCAGGCGGAATCGAATTTTGATATCGAACTGGTTTTTACGAGAGCGAATAATGTCCTTAACAGCCTAAAAAAGATCGATATTTTGTATTTTATGCCTTATAACGAAAAGCTATCTCCTGATTATTTATAGCGAACTAAAACTTGGTCTTTCTCAAACTTTTCAATGCACGAGATAAAGGAATTGGCACCTTCGACCCGAAGAGTGGGAAAAAGTGGCCAGGGTTGTAAAGGCTTCAGGCAAAAGTTGCAAAAGTGCTTTCATGAATTCGGTATTATGTCCTGATATACTGCCTCTGCTCCTAGTGCCAAAGAAGTAAAGTAAAATATGAAAAACTTATTTACTGCTGTTGGACATCCTCCAAATCATGGAGAAGTTTGGATAGTGGTATTCTTGTTAAGCAATGCCAGCCAAGAGTAAAAGTGCATATTCAGTTTTTTTAAGACGCGTTGTTATGGCTCTTATATGAAAAAAGAATAATTCTTTAAATGTGCATTTTGAAATGTCCTAGACCGTAACCCATATCATTCGTAAAGATTTTCTTGGGCACTTTTTCCCATTTTTATAATTTTTATGAAAATTTGGATAGAGAGTTTTGCTGAGAGATTTAGTTCACAAGGGTACTAAAAGAGAGGGTTTTTTATTAACTGATAAATCCAGAATCAAGTTAAAAAAATAATCTTACTGCAACTAAAAATAATATGTTATAATATGTTGCTATAACAAAGTGTTTATTCTATAAAAAATAATCTTACTACTACTATTAACATGTTATAATATATCGCTATAAAAGCATTTATTCTTTGCAGAATGAAATTTGAAAGATCTCATCTGAAAAGATATTCTAAATTTTAGTTGAAGAAAACAAAAACAAAAAATAGGAAAAAGTAGCATTCTATTATTATTTAACGACTTGTCACGAGTTCGAGCCCAGTACCACTAAAGACCCGCCGTGTAGGGCAGCGATGCACGCTAAATCTGTCGAGAGCTGAAACGTCCTCCCGTTGGTGTGGTGTGGTAGTTAGGAGAGGGGGGTGCCAGCTCAGGTGTCGTCCACGTCACTTGACCATGGTTCAAAATTACGTGGTCCGTCGCCAAAAGCCCTCGTGTAGCTGAACAGTGCGACGTTAATCTTCACTCACTCACTCACTCATTATTTAACGACTGCTATTTATAAAATACTTATCTTATTAGTGGTATTTACCGTAAAATCCGATGCATAACGTGCACCTTTAATACAAAAAATATGATCGAAATTTACGGGTGCGTGTTATACTCCGAGTATAAAACTGAGAGCTTTAAAAAAAAATTTTAAAAATAAGCATAGAAAAAATTCGAGTTCTTTACGTATCGAAATATCGTTTATTTAATATAGAAATGGCATTCCTTATGAACTAAAAAAGGGTTGTGTTGTTTCTAATGCCACCTGTCTGACGTAGTCAGATCGAAGACCACGAAATTCAACATGGCAAGGGGCTAGATGTACACCTGCCATGGCCTTAGCCTTGAGCACCATACAATTTACAGTACGATTTAGCTCGGTTCCACCCCAATTTTGAGGGCGAACATCCTGGGGGAGAGTCAGGGGCCTCCCACCTCTCATCCCCTGCCACCAACCTCACGAGAGGACTTGCAGCTCGACGGCTGTTTAGAGTACCCCTATGCCGCACAAAGGCACTATACATTTACAAACATCCATAGCTTCTCTGGGATTCGAACCCAGGGCCTGCGGCACAGTAGTCAGCGTCGCTAACCACTATACCGGATGGGCGAGCTAAGGGCTGTAGTTCTAGAAGTATAGAAGTGTAGTTCTAGAAGTATAGAAGTGTAGTACTTTTTTTTTAAGCTCAGAATAATAGCTCGAGTAAATGTCTTCAAAACATAAGAGCATTGTCACGTATATTTCAGGATTCTTCGCAAAAAAGGAGGTGCGTGTTATACGGCGAATATACCTAAAAGTCAAAAATTGCAGTTTGAAAGTATAGGTGCGCGTTATACTACATATTTTACGGTAATTAAATATAACACTGGATATAGAAACTTTTAAGAAGTGAAACGAAAAAAAAGGAAACATGTGTTTGAAACAATATAATTTGTTATAAACACACCTAATAAAAACTTTTATAAGTAGATTTTATAAAATTTTAATTGCTAATGCGATGAATGTTTCTAAATATTTGTAATTATCTAAAAAAAATCTCGCAACGGAATCTTTAAAGTAAACATAAAAATATTCTCAGAAAATTGGTGAAAAAATTGATTTTATTTTCAATAGCCAGGGAACAGGAACCTTATGTATTATACTACGCACAAAAAAAGAGTTAAAAGTTATAATTTTGTTTTGCAAGACACCTTGATGAACAATTCTAAAATTAGAAACTCTATGCTACTATTTTCAAAAACAACGTAGAATATGCTTTCACAAAATAAAAGATATCATTTTATTGGTCAATTTTACTACATCTCTTTCAAAGCGATCCCCTACAACTTTCACAACACTTTTGTCAAAATCTCCAATTTTACGAAATCCTTTCAAAGTTCGCATGGAGTTTTTTTTTTTTATTGCATCAACAGACTCAAACTCTTGACCATGAGGAGAAAATTTCAACCGTGAAAATAAGAAAAAAACCACATGGCTCTATGTGAGATGAATACAAAGTTTGTGTGGAGCCGTATTTGTTGAATGCATTGCCAAAAATTTACGAATAATAATGGCATTGTGAGGATTTGAATTATTGCAATGCAAAACCTATGAATCTTCTCGCCCCAATTCAGATCATTTTTGACGATTTTTTTCAGGCAAAAAAAATTACAAAATATACAAATAATAATCTTTATCGACCGTTTGTTCAACTGGTAGCAATTCATATAATGCAAACCAACACGACAATAAAAAAAATAACTTTGAAACATTACTTTGATTTTTGAAAGCTAATTAAAATACTGTTGATTAAAAAAAAACAGTCTTGTAAAGTCTCATTGCAAGATTTCATATGTACAGTGTGACCGGGCTTAAAGTATCCAAAAGTTATGGCTTATTATTATGGAACTACCCATCAGAATGTGATAAACTGTTTATCCGAGGATTGGAAAACCCTTCGTGATGTGTTATGTATAGTCCAATTGGCCGCACGCGCGCGTATTATTCTGCAAGAGCAGACGATGAACTAGTTACACAGACTTCATTCGTAAAGATGTGAACGCCACAGCAAAAGGTACAGTGTTTACTTTGGTTAACGGAATTTAAATCAGTCACGTGTGTACAACGACGTGCTCGAACAGAATGGAATGTCGATCCTCCGACATTGAAATCTATCCACCAATGGGAAAGAACTTTAAAGGAGACTAGAGCTTTGGTATCTCAAACTTGCAATTATCCTTAGGTTTTCGTGATAAAAGACGCTGTTGATCGTGTGCGCGTGATTTTTTTCTTTATGAGTTCTTATAAGTCTATTAGGAAAGCCAGTAACGACATTCCATTCTGTTCGAACACATCACTGTACACGCGTAACTGATTTAAATTCCTTTTAACCAAAGTACGGACTGCACCTTATGCTGTGGCATCCACGTCTTTACTAATGAAGTAAGTGTAACAAGTTTATCGTCTGCGATTGCCATATCATACGCGCATGGGCAGCCAATCGGAGTAGACCCAAAAAATCACAGAGGGTTTTCCGATCCATGAATGAAACTTTTACTACATTCTGATGGGTAATTCAGCAATAATAAGCAATAACTTTTGAATACTTTAAGCCAGGACACCCTATATTTGCAGCAAAAAATTAATTGCGAGCAAACATTATTGCATGCTCTTTGTTCGATTATACTCGATATTTCAGATAATTAATGAAGTAAAAATTCTTCTCTCCTCAAAAAATTTTTTATTTTGAGATGATAAAGTAGGCTACTGGTCACATGATAAATATAATCATGTGTTCTTCATTAAATTTAGAGCTAACATTGGACTTGTTCTTGCTTTTATGCATGTAAAGTATACATGCATAAATCTGCTAACTTGAGACGAGTTTTGTCCTTGGTCTTTCAACTAATCCTCTAGGGGAAATTAGTCTTCTAATTTGAGTTTTATATCACTTTCCATAGCTATTATTTGATTTTATGCTGATATAAATGCTATTTAAACCCTGGCAAGGGGTTTGTTAATAGTAAACCGTTAGTAGTGAGTTGTTAGTATTTAAGTTATCATTCAAGTTAGAACTACCGTTCAGAGAATTGGAAACAATAGAAAAGCTGATTTGAAGAGGATAGTAGCAGTTTCAAAAAGAGTTTACAAGTGATCTACAAGCGATTCAAGTGATAAGTGTACATTCGATAATCCTATCTCAGTTAGATTAAGAAACTAATTAATATTCCTCTCTCACGGTTATTTGATTAGTCTGCGGCGATGTGATAGCTATATGAACTAGTACCAACATCACGCGAAGACGATCGTTTAGGCGTGATTGGCTAAGTGCTCGCATTTTCATTCGGAATGGAAGGTACCCAGAACGAACCTTGCTTCAAGTCTAAAATAAAAGTAATTATTTTTATAACAATGTCTGGCGCTATTAATGGCCATCAAACAAGCCGTCAAACATTGCAACCTTACGGGTTATGTCAAACAATGACGCAATAGCCGTCACACACATGACGTATAAACCGTCGGACTGTGGCAATTAAACCGTCACAGACGTTCGAGCCGACACGCACCAAAAACTAAAGCAACCCGCCGTGAGGGCAACGATGCACAAATAAATCTGTCGAGAGCTGAAACGTCCTCCGTTGGTGTGGTGTGAACTAGTACCAACATCACGCGAAGACGATCGGGCGTTGCCAGCTCAGGTGTCGTTCACGTCACTTGACCATGGTTCATTGGTGCCCCTGGCCGTCGCCAAAAGCCCTCGTGTAGCTGTCAGTGCGACGTTAATATTCAATCATCAATCAATCAAGGTTATGACAAATTGAATAAAAATTTGCAACTATTAAGATTCTTCAAAAAGTCTTTTAAAATTTAAAAAAAAATTCTTATATTACACGTGTCGAAATTCCATGCCATGTGTTTTGTATTTTGTATATAAAGCAGGGGTACTCAACCTTTTTTTCTGTCAGGCCGCATACATATGTTAGCTATTTCACGCGGCTGCATATATATGATGGTTATTTCACGCGGGCCGCAACATGAGAATTAATAGGGGGTGGTAGAAATGCTTTGAGCCCAAGATAATATAGTAAATTTAAAATGTGAAGATTGATCAAAATATTAAAATTCCTATTTTGCTTTTTTTAATTATTATTTTTTACATTTTTTATTTTTGTCACTAAATTTTTCTAAATTAGAAGTATTTTAGAAACACTCCTTCGCAATTTCTGCGTCAGAAAAGGGTTTCATATTATTACCAATAATATAGCAAATTTCATAGGGTGCCTTTGTTACCGCTGGGGCAAGACCACTGACAAAACACTTTTTTGCTGTTGTAAAGATTATTCAAGAAAGTATTTATTATCTCCTGTGTGTGTGTGAAAGAGATCTTATAGGAAAAGTGTCATTGAAATATTTCTGTTTATTGGTATTTTTTAAATACAATACTTCCGTGACAAATCAAACAATTATTGAACCATGCTTGTTTTTCACTACAAAAAAGTCAAATTCCCAATCGACTTGAAATTGTCTATTTTCTTAGAAAATATTTTTCACTTGCAACATATGAAAGATAGTTAAAAATTATTTCCATCCATGAAATGGTCACTACTCCACTTTTTCTATTATCACTAATCCGAAATATATATTTTTTCATATATATATATATAGCCAGAATCAGACTTAGTTTTTTAAAAAAGGATCTTTATTCGATGAAATCTATACAAGCTCTAACACTGAGAGGAGAGAGAAAAAGAACGCCACGGGATGTTTTAAATGTTAACCCACTGAAAATACAGATGCGGTAAGTATCACGGCTTTTATGATTGTACTTGAAAATTAATGCTGACATATGGGGCTATTATATCTAACGATCTGGAAGTATACATATTTATTGGTTAGGCCATATGTTCCGAAGAAATAAATGGGTGATTAGTTTGATACTTGAAGATGAAATGAAAATATATGAGTTAAGTGCTAGATAGGGAATTTAATTTTTAATTTAATTTAGTTATCTTTACACACACACACACATATATATATATCAATTCGCATCCATATGACACCGACAGCAAAAAGCAAAAATTTACCACCAAATTTTCATAAATAAATGAATTTCTCAGAACGATAGGTCATAACCGGGCCCCTTATAAAGAGTCGGTGGGCCACAGGTTGAGTATCACTGGTATATATAAACTACACAGTGAAATGCGTTTAACACGAAAACACTTACGAACAAAATCGGTTAACACGAAATAATACGATCCCGACAAATTACTATGGGTTTTCTTGTATTTTTTCTCTTAACACAAAACGAAAATTGCATAACACAAAATAGTGGAGAAGGTTATTGAAACTGAGCCGATACTTAATGAAATATTTGAGAAAGTTTCTGTATTTTTGAGTTGTTCTAGTGTACCATCGGGAGAATTCATTGCAGTAGAGGATGATAAATTGTGTACAGTCCAAATTTGTGGCAGACATTTTGGAGTTAGTTCAAAGCTCAAAAATATTATTGATACAGATTTGAAAGACAAAGATAAAATGAATAATGCAACTCCCGTTTCCCCGTCATCCGAAATGAGAAACATAATAAAATGTATGCGCAATTATTTAGATGCACGTTCCAATGGTGAAATGAATAACAAAATGGACGACATCGAACAATTTGTTAACAATTTGATCCGAAAAAAAGACAATGCAAAGAAAAATATTAGATTCAAAATCTCAAATGTTTTTTGTTTTTCCAAAAACTTAAAAATTTTGTATTAAATTTCATTAAGTGTTTGGAAATTTTTTGTTTCATTGATTTTTATTTATTAATACATATTTATAGCTATGTAAATAAAATGTACTCTAATAAACTTAATTTTGTTGAATATATGTATGCAATATCCTCTAACACGAAAATTATTTCAGCCCCTAAGTTTCGAGTTAAACGATTTCCACTGTCTTTATACTGTGCACTATTTTAGTGGTGGCATTTGAAAAGCTAATAATTTTTAATTGAATTGTCTATTTCTCTCAGAAAATTTTCGCATTGCCATTTCAAACTGTGAGCGTTCAAGAAAAATCTCTTCGATTATTCCGCTCACGATAATCAAACGCAGCAAATTTGACACAAAACTCTCCCCAAATATATACATAATTGAAGCTCCCAAACGGAATTAATGCAGACTATTTAACGAAACTCTCACGTTATAATCCGTATTCCTTTTCATTCTAGTGTCACACACTCAGGTATACATAATCAGGTTTAATTTCATAAAATTCTCTGCCACAGATCCTAATTTTAAATGCAACTACTTTACAAGGAAGAAATAATATTTCTCACTATAAATATTTGTTTTGATCTGGTTTGGAAATTGATATCCCTAGTTGGGCCGATTGAAGGGGAAAGAGAAATGCATGTCACGATGCTACACGTTGCCTAGGGAATATTGGAGTTATTTATTTTAACATGCAAGAAAGAAATTTAATTTAAAGATGGAGAGCAATAGTTTACTTTTTTTTCCTTTTAGAAACAATACATTTTGTTTAATTTTTATAGCTGTCTTATTTTTTTTAGAAATAGTAGTCAAGGCGGATCGATCATTTGATTACAAACATTACATGTTAAAGTATGCGACTACGTTCGGAACCGTGCTTTTTTAAGAGAGCGCATAAATAGATAATTTTCATGATATTTAGTGTCACTTAGATTAGAATATATATATGTATAAAACTGTTTTAAGAATATTTTGACAAAAAAAAAGATTATTTAAACACAATATTTTGGCAAATAGACTTTACTTTTATAGAATAAACTTTTTTCTCAAAATGTTCTCCTTTTATAAAAAATGCATAAACTTTATAAAAAACATGTGGATAAACCCACTTCTATGTTATATATTCCAAAAATTCTTGTTGAGCCTCTGTAGAGAGGACTGAGCTAGATACAGGCAAAATATTATTATAATAGGAGCATTTTTCATAGAAGGAGAATATTTTCAAAATGGGTCATTCTATGTTCATTTTTTTGGCAAAATATTGTACTTAAATAATCTTTTATTGTAATAATATTCTTAAAACAATTTTATTTTCTTTTTCTAATCAAAGTGACTCTAGATATCATAAATATTATCCAATTATGCACTTTTGCAAAATCACGGTTTCGAACGTAGTCGGATACCTTAAAGGTATAATGCTATTGGTCCAATGCCCAAGGGAAGCGAGTTCACTCGAAAGGGGTTTAGAGCTACAAAACATGACTGTTGGTGATGAACGTCATTATTTTAAGCCAAAGTCGAGAGAAAAGGTCAACACCTGTGCTGCCCTCCAAACTTCAATTTCATGCCGAGTAAGGACTTGAGACTCACTCACCTGTGCATCATCCCCTCTACAAGGCGTTAGGAAAGTGAGTGTAAGTATTTGTAAATGTTGCACTATAAGGCTCCCTTCACACCAAACGAATCCTAGCCTCTCGCGATCAATCCAAATCACACCGATTCTGAAAGAACCAAGATACGCCTTCACACCGACAAGGAAGTCAATACGAATGAACCTTTTTTCCATTAGTTGCTGGCGAACATGGATGCTGTTTTTAAGGTATCCGACTACGTTCGGAACCGTTTTGAAAAAGCGTATAAATGGATAACATTTATGATATTTAGTGTCACTTAGATTAGAAAATGTTTATAAAATTGTTTTCAGATTATTATTGCAATAAAAAATTATTTAAGTACAATATTTTGACAAAAGATGAACATAAACTGACCAATTTTCAAAATATTCTCCTTTTGTGAAAAATGCTTCTATTATAATAATATTTTGCCTGTATATAGCTCAGACCCTGTTAAGAGGCTCAACTAGAATTTGTGAACTATATAACTTAGAAGTGGGTTTGTCCATGTTTTACGACAACACTGTTGGAGAAATTTTAAGAAAAAAACTCCGATAATTATTTCAATGAGTTGTAACTCTGAAAATAATGTGATTTTTTTTTAAAAAGTAGTTCAGACTCTCTCTGAATGCCTTTACTTTATATAAGCAAAATATTATTACTTTAAAAGCACTTTTTATAAAAATAGAACATTTTGAAAAAAGGTTATTCAAAGTTAAATTTTTGCCAAAATATTGTATTTAAATAATTTGTTTTTATCAAAATGTCCTTAAAACAACAAGTGACACAAAAAATCATGAAAATTATCCATTTATGCGGGGTTTTTTTAAATCACGGTTCCGAACGCAGTCGGATACCTTAATGTTTTAAGACGATCTTGTTTTAAGGTATCAAGGTAATATAATTTCACAACTGTATTCTTATTCATTTATTTTCAAACTGAAATACATGAAATAAAAAATATAAAAACGGTTTTATTATACATACATATATATTTTCCCTTGTTAGTATCAAGTGTAATTATAGTCAAAAAAAAGTAACAAATTAAAAAAAATTTATAGTAATTATATTGAAATGCAATTACTTTTACAATAACATATATAATGTTTTAAAAAGGTATTTCAAATCAACTGTAGCATATAACAACTATTTTTTAAGTATAAAGTTAAAAGTGGTTTTACTCGGTTTATTAATATTAATCAATAAAAAATTTTACAATGCCATTTACATTTTGTTTGTTTTATGTAACATGTAAAAAAAGTTGGGATATATGTGGTACTTAAAAGGAATCTTTTAAAAAAATTAAATTATCGACAGTATTGGTGTTTTATTTTATTTTAGCATTCGTATAAATATATATCTATATATATTTAATTTTAATTCTCTCTCCCCAAAAATAAATTGTTATAAATAGATCTCTGAAGCTGTTTCAAACATTCTACAAAATATTAACCCCCTTCAACACATTTTGCATTAAAATATTATTAAGTAAGGAATATATTAAAGTTCTAAATTTCTAAAATAATAAATGCAAAATTAAATTTATTATTTACGCAATATTAGCTGCACACTCTGTGACAAGAGTTAGAGTTAGTTTACGTTATGAAATATATATATATATATATATATATATATATATATATATATATCAGGAACATAGAAAATATATATATTTATATATATATAATATATATTTACATATATGTATATAAATATATTTATAATATATATATACATATTTACAATCAGGAAGAGGGTATATAAATAAATATATTTATATATATTTTAAGCCGATTGTAGGATATATTTCGCAAGCCAAACATGCCATAAATATAAATATATTTATCACATATCAGCGAGTTTGATATATAACATCGGGATGAAAACTATGGACGATATTTATATATATATATATATATATTTAGATATTGTTGGGAATATATATAATATATATAAAATATATAAGGACAGATATAATATATATCGAATATATATAATACATATATAATATATATATATATAGCATATATATATATATTCCACAAACAATTATATACACTCAGGAACATAGAAAATAGCGACCCAAGAAGGAAGCTAAGTACAATCGATCAACTTTGCAAATAAGTACAGCATAATGTTGTGTATGCAAATGATCCAAGTTTTGTGCCAATACGCATGCTCATACACGCCGAGGTGGTGCTACAATCAGGAAGAGGGTGCTATATAAGCCAGCGCAAATTCGAAGATTCATAAACGTGACGATTACCCGCCGATTGTAGGAAGACTTTCGCAAGTCAAACATGCCAGGTAAACGTGCTAAAAGACATTTCTCACAGTTCAGCGAGTTTGAGAGAGGCCTGAACATCGGGATGAAAACTGCAGGCTGGACGACACGCTGTGTTGCTGGCCAGGTGGATCGTTCGGAGTGTGCCGTTAGAAATTGTTGGGAGCAGTGGACACGAGAAGGTACCCACTCGTGAAAACCGGGTCTGGAGCACCCAGGAAGACCACGAGGAGAGAGGATCGAAGGATCATGCGGAAATCACTTGTGGACCTCACAGTGACTCGTTCAACGATACGAGCAAACGTGGGCGTAGCAATTGTTCCACAAACAATTTCCAGAACCTTGCAGAAGCAAATCTGAAATCCAAGCGCCCTTTCTGTGCACTCCCTTTAACACCGGAACATCGGCAACTGCGTCTACAGTGGTACCAAGCCAGATCAATGTGGAATGTCACAGATTGGCAAAAGGTTGTGTTTAGTGATGAATTCCGGATTGTTTTGGGGACAGATGATAACCGTGTACGGTGTGGAGGCGCCCTGGTGAGCGGTACAATTCCCCCCACACTGTTCTACGTCACACTGCCCGCACAGATGGTGTAATGGTCTGGGGGTCATAGCCTATGATAGCCGATCCACTTTAATTGTGATGCGGGGAACCATAACGGGCCAACGTTACGTTGATGATATTCTTCAACCACATATAGGACCTTTCCTAAATGGTCTCCCAGGGGCAATTTTCCAGCAAGATAATGCTCGCCCGCATACAGCAAGAGTTGCTCAAGACTTCCTACGTCATTTTCAGACTCTTCCATGACCGGCCGGCTCCCTCGATTTGTCCCTTGTAGAGCACGTGTGGGATCAGCTAAAACGGCAGATGCCATCGTGTCATTCTGTACATGATTTAGAGTTGACTGTTCAAGATTTGTGGGCCCATCTGCCTCAGGATAACATAAGGTGTCTAATCAACTCAAAGCCGGACTGTGTGGTGGCATGTGTTGCAGCTGGAGGTGGTCCAACGCGCTATTGATGTTGCGCAGTATTTGTGTCGTTGTATACTCTGTATTCGTTTAATTCCCATGTTTTTGAGATCAAGTGAATCTCTCATCTGTGTCATTATGTGTATTAAATTTCATTCCAGTCCGATGATTTCTCCTTGGGTCGCTATTTTCAATGTTCCTGAGTGTATATGAAAAGTAGAAGGGGCTACCGAATGCCCCCTGGCACCCCCTCCCCCAGCAACCGAGATCGCTTTGGAAGGAAGCGAGGGACAATGACTCCGGTAGAAGAGAAAGAGAGCACAAAGAGAGAACCACGACGATTTTCCTTCCGGGCATTTAGGCAACGACTCGCGATTAAATGTTTCACTTGATTAATTGTTATTACCCATTTTCTTTGTTATTTTCTGTTAAAATAAACAGTTCATCTGATAAATATTAGTAACAACAAACACCAACATAACATATATACAGTCGGGCCTCTGTATAACGAAGCCGTTAAATCCCGAAAAACAATTTGTTATATGGAAAATTATTCATACAGAGGTTCATCTTTTAATTTTCTTTATAAACCACATAAAACAAATTTTAAATTCATAAGCCCTATATATTAAAAAAAAGTAATTATTCACACCTTTTTGTAAATTAAAAATATTTATTTTATATATCTTACTTATCAAAAAGAAAGAAAAACTGCAAGGAAACTTTCTTGACGCCTTTATCTATTTCCTGAAGGATTAATGTTTTTTCTTTGATGATCAAGAACTTACGTTTTGACATTTTCGAGCTACAATAAACGAATTTACCAGTATAACTGATCAATGCTACAAAAGAACGGAGACAAGTTTGAGGACACGGGGACACAAAACAACTCCACTGAGGATGATGGGAGATATCGAAGATGTTTCTAGTGAACTGGACGATGGGGATTAAATGTTACGCTTCTTGGAGGAAACGCCCAGATTTCTATTACTCTCGGCGAACTAGGTACCTAATAAAACCAGTTCAAGATTTATGATTACCATAAAATGAGTTAAAAGAAAGAATAACTTGTAATGTTTAGAAATACTGAAAAAAAGGGAGAAAAGAAATTGGAACACAAGAGAAAAAGTTCGTTATATAGAAAATGCACTTCGCTATTGGGGGGTTATTTTACGAAGAAAATCGTAAAATGTTCTTGGTTTCAAGAAAAAGTTCGCTATATAGAAAAATTCGCAACATAGAGGTTCGTAATATGGAGGTTCGACTGTATATACTACTAGATTCTTCGCACGGGTGAATTAAAAATGAAACAATACAAATTGAAGGATAAAGAAGCTTTTAATGAGTTAATTTTACATTAAATTACAAATTAAACAAAAAAAAACTTTTTGCACGTCTCAGTTGAACAAAAAACCTTTATTTGTTAAATTTTAAATCTGTAGATCTAAGCTGATAAAAAGGATTTTTTTTTTATTTATAACGTCCCGTAACTCTTTCATGGGTTGATTTTTGAAAACACCTTCCTAAACTGATCTCTGCTCGGCAAAAGTAAAATATTGTTACACATTTTGTGTGATGAATGCTTAAAATAGTGTAAACAATTTATATCTTGATGTGTAATACATTAATATTATTTTCTGTTGTATTTATTTTATGTTAAATTTGTAATATTCGCAAGCAACGCCGTCCCTTCTATTATAATGACAATTCAATAGAAACATAGCAAAATGTTGGCGATAGAGCCAAGTTGACATCATTTCAGGCTACCATGTTGCTATTTGACAATTTATTGAATATTGCAGAAGTTTATATACTGTAGCGCTACCTGGAGGAGAGCTGCAGCCAAGAGGATAGCACAAAACCCTTCTCCACAAAAAAAAAATACATATACTTGCCAATTTTCATAGTTATTGGTTGAACGGTGTTGGAGTGATGCGATTTCATATATACAAACATCTATTTTTATATAGATAGATAAGTACCAAAAATATAAGCTCCATATGTTGGCATAAAAACAAAACCATGTTAACCCTAAATATAAAGTTATTTTCTCCAACACATCTGAAATCAATGTCTTAAATAGAAACTTTATATGATATAATCACTAATAACATAAAAAAGCAATAAAAAAAGCAACACTCTATTTGTTTGAATTCACTTTTTCTTTAAGAAATTGCAACATCCATTGCGCCCGACTGTTGATAAATGATTGAAGAAAATCTAACCTGCTGAATCATGCGGAGATGAGATTCATGACGGATAGAACCGGATTCGTTTGGTGCGAAGGCGGCAAGTTATTCTTAGCTTATGAGCGTGTGAATGAGTGAATATTAACGTCCCACTGTTCAGCTACACGAGGGCTTTTTATTCTTAACTTATTTGAGCGGAAACTTACGAAGCTGAATCCTGGTCTCTCAGATAGGATTGATTGCGACTGACTCGGATTTGTTTGGTGTGAAGAGAGCCTAATGCAACATTAGGGCTATTGCCGATAGATCTCGTAATTTTGAACTCTGTTTAAGTGACGAGGACAAGAGTCCGCGTAAGGTTTAATATAAAATAAAAAAAATTTAATCTATTGTTATTTTTGTGGAAATTTAAATGAATAACAATAATTCACTTGGATATTCTCGACTGGGTGTTGAGCTCTTTATCGCGTTGACAAACTCAGACCCCAAACACAAATGAATCCGTACTAATTCAGGAACACCTTATTGAAGTATCCGCGAATGAGGGACTTAAACCAATGCTAGAACAAGGATATCACAAATTCTGATTTCAAAAACAGATTCCAATTTTATGTCCTGCATTATGGGTTATGTGTGAAGGGTGACGTGTACACAGAAAGTTTTGACTACTTTACCGTCTTCTTATTTGGTAAAGAACATGGATTCACAGTGCTGTTATAAATCTCATCACAAAGAAAAAGAAAGAAAGAAACCAACACAGGAAATAAGTGCTCGTGAGGATTTGCGGATGCAGCTTATAAACATTGAGCCGGACATAAATTTACTCATAACATTTCATCATACTCTCATGCAAGTCATTTTTTTTTTTATTTTAAACACAAGTTATAATTTCAATAAATAATTCTTCAACAAAATGAGGGGTTTTTTTAATTTGTAATTTTTATACTATGCATTTATGTAGCTTTTTCACTTGGGGGTCCGTGGTCAAGCTTTGTCTATAAAAAGAGGCCCGTTGTCAAGTTTTGACAGTAAAAGGGGATCCTTGAGTTTAAAAAGTTTGGGAACCACTGGATTACACTATAAAATTCCATTATCCGGCTTGCCATCTTTCAAGATACAGGCCCGTTGTCAGTGAAATTACTTTGTGAATCATGAGCAAAAACTTATTTAACTCCTTAGCCTCGCTCAACCGGGGTGCATTATGCACCCCGGACGCATGTATTCATCCTTCCAAAACACAATTCTTTTTTTTTTTGCGCTGCTATCAATAAACCTATTCCAAAGGTTTTGGAATGCATTAAGATGACCTTGACAATGTTTGTGAAGGATTTACTTAACACACACCACCAATACATCACATGCGAGAGACTACGTGAACAACGGTGGCACAATGGGGAGCCAATCGCATAATTTTTAATCGGCAGTTAAGGGTTAATAAATTAACATTGTCAATAAAAACATAACTTTACATAATGTTCGTCGCACCTTTTCAAATGTCGTTTTAGAATGAACATGCGGGGTTCTGATGACGGACTTCGTAATTGTGAGCCACAAAACAGTTACGAGAACGCACACATAAGCTGTACCTCATTTTTCTTATTTATACACAATATTTTTAGACTGTGCGATCCTTTTGAGCTTGAGGAGGATAGAACTCGGTACCTCCTGATCTGGAAGCACGTAACATACCACTGGACCAAAACGATCATTTCAGTCCAGAGGCTATTACTGGCTTATATAGATGATACCGCTACAAGCTTAATAATGTATTCCAAAAATATTATTTTCGGTAAAATAACTGCAGATAATCTTACGAACTAACAAATCTCTACAACGCTATTTTAGTACCAATAGCTTTTTGAGCATTTCATATTTGAATAACAATCGAAATTCGAATGGGAAAACAAAATAAATGTATAATCAGTTAATTTCTGAAGTAATTTTAACAAGTTATGCTGACTCCACTTTAAAGAATAAAAAAAATTATATATTCATAAAATAGCTAACGAATCATATAAAAAAATAGCTCCAATTCTTTAAAGAGAATTATTCATTTAAATGTTTAAGAAACGAATGCAGAAATATATACATTGAACCCATTGTAAATAGAATAAAAGTCATGAAATATCCCTTGGAATATTTTCCAGAAAAGAGCCTTGACAGCAACTCGTTCATGGCTGACTGTTAACTTACTTAGGTCACGTCAGTTTTCGTCATTTCGGATTAAAAGATTTTATTATCTGTAAGTGATGAAATCCTAACGTCAGCAAGAACAAGGTGTTTTCTTACGCATGAGCAAAAACTTTTCAAACTAAATGTGCATCTTAACGCCTCAACGCCCCCATTTTATATGAGGATTTGGCATGCTTATCAAATACTTTTCTAACGCTTGATGTCATTCACAATAGCGTTTCGTACAAGACAACCGTTTGACTTTGAATAAATAATTTTATTACTAAAAATACAGTGGGAGAGATAGCTGCGATATAGTCTTTGATGAAAAGTTTTTATTCAAGATGATTTCTGCAAAAAAAATTCTTTTATCATTTGTTATTAAAAAAAGTATCGAAATTTTGTGTGTATATTTGATAAATAAAATAAATATTGCCTTATATTTGAAAATTTTAATAGCAACTTTACTTAAAATCATATCACGAATTGCTTTAGCACAAATTTACGGTTTTAACATGATTAATAAAGATATTTTATATAAATCTGACAACCTGATTGTTCAAGTGGCCGTGTAAAAAAAACACCAATATAAAAGTTTCCTATCGTAGCTGAAAATATTAATTAAATATTCATCAGAAAATCTGCTTTCATTAATCGTATGAAAAAAAAACTGAAATTATAAAATAGCTTTAGATTTCACTCGTTTGGTAGTTGAAAAAAATACTATTAATTTGCAACGAACGAAATTTGGCGTTAATACTACGAATACGCGTTAATACTACTGGCGTTAATACTAAAAGTAAAGGTACTTTTGTAATTTCTCTTTCCAAGGTTTGGCAGCAGTGCTAGTATCAAGCATTGAATGAGGGATAGTCGGCAACATTTCTATACAACATGCAATTCGTCTTTCATTGTATTTGTTGGAGTGTAGCAGACCATTCAACATGGTAGTTCCATTGTTTATCTGCCCCAAGGAGGAAAGGAGGGAGGGCATTGATTCGCTTTTTGTTTGCGAAAAGTGTGATACTTGAAGAAATTATTCGTCGCATGCCAGCGCCGTATGGTGACAGCTGAACGCTACAAACAGGGAAGAACTTCTGTATGTGACAACGGACAATCCATTGATGTTAACCACTGAGGGTCGTCATAGTTGAGGGTATAAAGGAAGGGATGGTTAGTAGCCAGGGCAGGTAACACACTTTCCACAAACAAAAAGCGAATCCCTGCCTTCCTTTCCTCTTTGGTGCAGATCGACAATGGAGTTGCCACGTTGAGAATGGTCAGCTACACTTCAACGACTACAAGAAAAGACGAGTGGCATGTTGTATTGAAGTGTGTTGCTGACTACTCTTCATGCAACTCTTGATGCTAGTGCTGTTGCCAAACCTTGGAAAGAGAAATTGCAAAAGTCCCCTTTACTTTTTGACTTGCCCTAGCATATGTTTACTTGGTGTGGTGTGGTAGTTAGGAGAGGGGGTGCCAGCTCAGGTGTCGTCCACGTCACTTGACCATGGTTCAAAATTACGTGGTCCGTCGCCAAAAGCCCTCGTGCAGATGAACAGTGCGACGTTAATCTTCACTCACTCACTCACTAAGCATATGTTTACATTTTGTTAAAATTTCCATCTATAACTATTCTGAATTCGTGAGCTAATGTTAATACTATGGGGCTTTTACTTTCTTCCTCAAATCCAGACTAGAGCATCGATGCAATAAAGTGCCTCCGAAAAGCAATGAAGTTTTTCTGGAATTGTATTCTTCCTTGTATTTCCGAAAATACTTACATGGTTATTTTGATTATTCATATGTGGTTTTTCAGACGTTCAAGAAATATTCAGAAATATTTTTAAATGTCGGGGAGTAAAACGTAACTCCACAGAAACCAGCATTGCTTACTTATCTTTTTGCATGCAAATTGTAGCACTATCCATAAAGAAAAGCGTAGAGTTATGTAAAATATATTCCACGGAGTTGAATTTACGCACTCAAATTTACATCAACGTAAAAGGGTAGTTGAATTGGTATACAAAATGTCATATTCGCTCAATCTGAATCAAATACTCATCAGTTTAGTTATAATCAAATACATCGTACAAGTAATTCTTAAAAATATATATCCGTCTTTTGAAAGCAATATGAAAAAGGACATAAAAAGGCAAATATTGGATCACGAAGAGGAGAGTTGCAAAAAGGTAAAAATTAGGCTAGGGGTTTCGCGGGAGCTTCATCCGTGTATACAAGGTGGTCCCGAATTAATGGTACAAACTTCAAGGGTACGACAATGTAATAATCATTTATTGTATAAGAATGTGTGGGCACGAGTGACGCGGTGAGGCCCAAACACAAAAGACAAGAGATGAAAGGAAAAAATAAGTGCTTATTGAAAGCGTCGTTGACAAGTGTAATGTTTACAATAACTCTTTCTAACTATTCAGCACATGAACTAAGAAGTCCACCTGCAGCGCACATTGCTGTACCAACCACTGTCAATCGGAGAAGATAGTCTGCCTTGGTTCAAAGCTTTTCCTTGCTGAAAATGGAACAGGTGTAAGTGATTTTCGTTTAACCATTTACAAACGGTCTGATGACTCACACTTTTGTGCTGAACAACAGCTCTTGTGCTTGATTCTGGTCTGCCAGCCACAACGCTCAAGATTATCTCTTCAAGCTTGGACTGAGTGCAGGTCTTCGTCGACTAGTATCATGTACGGTGACGCGAAACGAACGTGTTTCATGAAGTTGACAATGAAACCGCTGAAAATTTCTGTGATCCAGCATTCATCGATCAGAAAACTACGCATAAAGCATTAATAGTTCAGCTGTACCATCACCATTAACACGGCTATACATGTAATACATGTCTGCAGTTTCGGTATACGTAGTCTCTTTTCAAAGACGTCAGCACAATTATGAATGGCGCATTCCCCTACTGAGACGCATCATGTTGAATGGTGGCTAGACATCCACTGCCCCTACCGGCAATGTATCCAACCGATAACTTCATTTATCTTTTCTTTTATTTCCCCTGTTTGCGTCACTTGCACCCATGCATTCCTACACAATAAATGTTGTTACAATGTCCTGCACCTACCCATAAAGTTTGTACCGGGGATTCAAGATCACCCTGTATATAAGATATTAAGAATCATTGAGAGAAAAAAGGTCCATCGGGTGCTTTGGAATTATAAATCCAAAAAACATAAAGAATTACCCCCATGAGAAATTGATCTGTTGAGTTCATTTGACTTTTTAATTATACAAGAACATTATTGATCATGACTTTCGTATTTGTGAACCACACCAAAATGATAAAGATGATACCTGAAAAAGAATCGAAAAGAGCTATTATCTCGATTGTCAAACTTTAAAGCTTTGGTCAACTGATCGTTGTATGTAGCGATAGTCATTGCTGATGACGCTCTCAAGGCTTACTTTGATTTCGAGTTATGGTCCCATCACAGAACCGAGGAACAGAATAATGCAAAACTCTACCGATTAGTTTTAAAAGAGATTTCGAGATCATCACTGTAGAAGTCTGCAGGTTACGAGGATAAGATAGCAGTTCCTACGCCTTTTTATTATTTGATTATATTTCCAAATTACTAAGTCACTGTCAACAGTTCTCGAGTTACTTGCTTTAGAATAATGATTGTTCAATTTAAACTCAATTTAGTATTTAGCAGTCCCCCTATGTTTAAAGAAGGTTTTGTTACGTTTTTAAAGTTAAAAACTCAGAATCGAACTTACAGATCAATTGTAACATCTCCGATCAGGAAGTTTACAAGCTTAAGAGGACACAGTACAATTCAATTGACTAAAATCGGTCAAAAAATCAAATCTAATTTTTTGTCTAAATTATTTTTATATACTTTTCTATAGCCTCACAAAATTTGAAAGCTCTAAACTTTAAAAAACGCAGAATTATGATAGGTTTTACGTTCGTTTTTATTCAACTCCCTATGGCAAATCAAAACTTTAAACTGACTTATCTCAGAAAGATAACTATTTTGTCTTCATTTAAAATGCTAAGGCTTTTTTTCTATTGTTCCTAATGCTTTGATTGTTTACCAATTGCTAATAGTACATGTAACAAAAGATAGTATGCATTTTTGTCAAAGCATTCCTTTTTTTAAAAATAATTGAACTCAGAATTTATACATTTTTAAGGAATTTTCAATAAGCATTCATAAAAAAAAGTATTGTACAAATACCAATCATGCTTTCACAAAACCCATACCAATTTTCGTCATACATAGTTTGAGGTACTTGTAAATCAAATTTCATGCGTGTTCGTAAATTTTGTAAGAGAGGAGTAGCAGTTTAAAATCACTTCACAAATTTTAAGTTTTTCCTTAAAAAACTAAATGGGTAGCTTTTTATAAATTCTTGAGCCCAAAAATGGTTTAACATAGCATAAACATATAGGAGACAACCAAACAAATTTTGAAAATCCTTAAATTAAAAATTTTTGTGTAAATCGTACCATGTCCCCTTAACCACTGGACTACCTTGACCATTATTGCTATTCCTACCTCTAAAACAGCTCAAAATCGAAAAATATATAATATTTAAGTTAAATTGTTTTTCATAGCTGATTTTTTAAAGTAACCTACATTTTTAAAGAATATTTCTTACAGAAATTACTAAAATGCGACTTAATTTTATGATAAATAAATCAGGATGGTACTCTTATATATTGGAAATAACTTACTATAATATAACGATTTAAGAAAAAATCTTTCACAATTATTTTTTTATCTCTTATCTTTTATTCTTTGTTTTTAAACGAAGAACTTGTAAAAACTCCGAATGACATTATTTTATTTCCACAAATATTATTTTCCTTTCACAAAAAAAAGGAAAACCCAATTTTTCAAAGCATCTTTTTTTCTGGGGTTATTGATTACTTCAATTGACAAAAGCGGGAAGCCGAGAGATTTATTTTTATAAAAAAAAGGCTGACGAGTGGACATTTCGAGAGGCATGCACTTAATTGCTATATTCACACCTTTTCTTTTTGATGCACATTCTTCAAGTGATACCTTCAAGGCATTATCCATATTTGAAAGCAAAAAGGGAGAAGGAAAAAAAACTGGAACACTTTTAAAAGAAAACGTAAATACGTCCTTTCACCAATAAACTTGAAACAAGAAATTGCAATTAAGGAGCGTCACAAAAAAAATTATTCTGACGCTGCAAGTTTTTATTAAGAAAAACAGAATGAAGGTAATGCACACTTAAAAAAAATATTTTGGCAGCAACAAAAAAAAAGGTTCCGCCACCTAAAGAAGGTATTTAAAGGATAGTAATCGAATAATTATCTTCTCCATCCTTTTTAATATTTAGCGATTATTTTAAACGTGAAAGCTGACACTGTTGAGATTAAAAGGTATGGCTATATGGACATACGTAAAGGCTGAGGATCGAGGAAATTTAAATGCTTAAAGCTTGTGTTCCATTATTAATTTCTTTAATAAGAATTTGATTGACTGACATCACATACAAGGATATGTACTTCTTACTTTTGAGCCGCAGTCAAATGGCAAAGATGACTTCTAATTTTCCACACCACTCCATCGTTAGGACTTTGAGTATCAACAGATGTAACGTGTATCAGACCCTTGCGGCGTATTGGAAATGAAAACACACACAATCAGACTAGAGATATATATTTAAACTTTAATTATAAAAACATACAGAACCGCCATCTTATACCCCAGTCATTGTTCTACTTTTCCCGCTTACCAGAGTTGACCCTAAAACCTGTCTCTGCGCATGTCTTTTGGAGGAGTCTATAGAGAAAGAACTTAGGGAAAATGAATCTCAGGAAAACCTTATCGCCCTACAATCATATCCTTATGCACACATGCCTTATCACACATGTATTTTTCGTGCAACTGTTTCGCCCAAATTTTTGAAGCAGCTGAGGGTGAAGAGTTGCCGTAAACAAAACGACAGGCTCTGACGTCAACTGCGCTCTATCTCCACATTGAGAAATTACTCGCCGCTAGCACCGCTGCACGCTCGCTAATTTTTTTCAAAATCTTTTTACAAAATGGAGGGTTTAGAATTCGATAGGTATGGAAGTTTTTCAACTTCGTCGATCAAAGCGTTCTGCGTCATTTCTAATTTCGTGCATTTCTGATACTACACTTGACGAAGACGAGGCTGCCATCTTGTTTTTGCGCAGGAGACAAAGAACCCTATTGGCTGAAATTTGAAGCAATTTTAATTTCGAGCAACTTTTTCAGCTCAGTAGCAAGAAGTTGTTCGAAGCTGTTGATGTGGGAACTGAGTAAAAATTGGTCGAAATTGTCGGTTGAAAGAAAAATTACTCAAAATATGTACCCGTGTAATAAGGCCTTAATGCATTCACTATGAACTTTTCGTCCCTGACGTCATCAACTGGTTTCCTTTCGTAATAATGTTTGCTACATCCTTTACACAAAAGATCTTTAGTGGCAACAGAACTTGAACCCGCAACTCGATAGCAACAACTAAGGTCACGAGTCTGCGACTAAAACCACTCCGCTTGTAACAGGCTATCTCGAGAGGTTTCCTCTCCAAACTAACTTGGTGCTATTTTTTTTCTAAGTTTTATATTGAAAGTTATTTTCCACCTCCTTACATTGGAAACGGGATATTCTGATTAGTTTTTGTTTATAAAGTAAAGGGTTTTGCATTGCCAAAGAGGGCTAGAAGAGATTTACAATAACAATGTGAGATTTTATTGATTCAGTCAGGTAATTCGCAATTCCTTGTCTAGATTAAGGCCTTGATCATCATCGAGAGAAGCTATTCGCCCTTATTTCATTGCGGTGCAGATTTGGTTCCTTTTGTCAATTCCAAAGAGCAGTGTGCTTCTCTACATTTTTATCTCCGCGAAATTGTCAACGTTTGATACTTTTACCACGACCCTCCAACGAAGGGGCATTGATTGCTTATAATTTAGAATGTTTTGATTTCAAACATGATTGTATTTGAATAAGCTTTTGTGTTCCACGGAACCCTGGGATTCCACGACTCACAATAAAAATAATGAGAAAAAACTTATATAAATATGCATGCAAAATTATTATTTCAAAGAAGTTTGTATAATTACAATTATTTATAACGCATCCTCTTCATTACAACTTAAAAATTTATTTATATATAATAAACTTTATTTTTCAACATTTTTTTAAATTTTGTTATAATATAATAAAAGAATATTAAAATGTTTTATTTTTATATATATGCTTCCCACACACTAGATAGTGAATGTTCTATTGCTTACTGTCCTGGGTTCTCTACGAAATAATTTTATACTCGTTAATTAACACAGTGTCTTGCATAACTAAACAATTTTCTAATGGAAAATGCATCATTTTGAGATTGTGAGGAAAAAACACCTATAATGAAGGAGAGGAAACAACTTCTCAATAGATTCGATGTTAAAACCTAAATTTAAGCAAGAACAGATAGTAAATTTTATGTTCCAAATTCCTGAAAAACACACAGTTATTTCTCACACAACTATAGCCGCCCAGCCAGTGCGATGGATATGACCCTCGGCTAGTAACCGAGTGTGTTCGGGTTCGAATGGCGAGTAAGGTGTGGTTGTATTTTCTTCAGAAAAAGAAGTCGGACTTTCGCCTGTTATGGATTCCCATCGCGAAAGGAAAACAGCGCTCCCCTTCTATTATATGCTGGGATCATCATGTGTAATAAATGTCTATATTCTTCTGTTTGTATAGTATGTTTTCTGTTCTTCACTTGTATTTCATATGTTTCCCAGGATAAAAACACACACAACTATAAACGTCTTGATGTCATTCAGAACACTGTGGTTAAGTGAAATATATTTCTTAACGAAATGCAGAATATATATAAACTGCGACTGCAGATAAATTCAATAGACATAGACAATTTGTGTGAAAAAAGCACACAAGCATATACCCCCTTTACTAAATATAATGCATTTATAGGTGATACTTGAATCACAAATTGATATTATTAATGAGTAAATTATACTTAAAAAATTGGATTAGAATTTTTTAATAATAAATTAAATACTTCGTTTAATTGCCTTTACGTAAAGTACCTATAACTTTGCTTTAGCATACTTTAAGTATTATTTTGAGATATATTCTTCTAAGTACGTGTGTGGAATAGGATTTCACAAAAGCACCTTCAAGTTCAAGGGGTTCCGTGTGTTAAAAAAATGTGAAGGGCATTGAGATACAGTAAGACCAAAGTGATTTAACATGGAATATAAATTGATTTCCTTCGAAAGTCACACAAACTTGAGAGAAATGCACCACTGTAAATAAAATAGAAATAATTTAACGTTCCTTAGGTGGCACGGTACCATGTGATTCACGAACCGGTACAGGCCCACGTCCGACTTAATCCATTTGGTAGAAACTTAGCGTCGGAGACTTTGTATATCTGTAAATGCTTACAAATAAATGCATTTTAATTCTTCAGTTACATAACTGATCTCTTTCTTCATCTCATACCTTGAATTAGTCCAGTACTCAACATTTATTTAACTGATTAAATATATTTGTATTAGTAATTATTTCTTAGTGTTTAACACCGCGTTGACTACTTTTATCATCACACCGGTTTCGAGTGGTAATCTTGCGATTACGGAGGCCTCGGAGTTAGACAGTCAGACTTTAGAGAGGACCGTTACACGCAATCACGGTAAAAAAAACTGGTATCATAAGACATAAGCTCATAATAAAATCAACCATTCCAAAAAAATGTTGTTGGGATGTATAGAATAATGTACAAATAAATTGAAAAAGAGCAAGAAAATAATACGAAAATGTCATCAATAAGTGTACTTCAAAACTCCATTGTACTTCCTGTTAAATTTGAGAATTTTTCATTTAATTCTTGTCTTCACAGCTTTAATTTCAACTCTTTAATCGCCTATTGGAGAGCGGTGATTTTCGAACCATCTTGGAATGAGGAAGATACTTGAATTCCCTTCTTCAAATTTTCTACCTTTTAAAAAAAATTGAGATCGCAGCAGTCTAACTGTAATGACCACGAGTTCTGTGTCCCATTATATTCACAAGTCAAGGTTTTGGGTCCCAGCTCTGATTCTGCAAAAGCACTGTCGTGTGAAATTGAAGGGGCTGGAAGTACTAAGTCTTAATGTTTTCATGATGAAATGAAGTTAAGATGATGATGTACCAGTTCAGATATCATCCACGACATTTGACTGCTATCAGGGCCGTTTTTAACCTCCCCGGCTCCCTAGGCACTTTAAATTATCAACCCCCTCCCTCCATTATTTCCAGAGAAGCTTCCTCCTACAGTTCTTACCTTGCCAATTTTGGTTTGGGAAGGATTTTCCCTTAACTCTCTCACTCATTTTCCTTCCTTTGTTTTTACTCTTTGGAGTGTCTTTGCAATATCCACCACCTAAGGACCCGCCGTGCTTACTGGCATCCGTAAAGAAATGATAGTTGCATGGTTTGGCCACTCTTGTTCATTTCTTTATTTACGGCATCACTGGCCACCCACCCCCTCTTTTGAAAATTAGAACAGTAAATTAATGAAATGATTTGCAATTACAGTACAGAGTATACATTATTGTATATGAACAGTTTCAACTTATTAACTATCCTCTTCTTCATTGCTTTTCGCTTTACTGTCTTTTACTTTAAGGCATCCTTATTCTGCGTTAAATCACTGTCTTTGTACTTGTACAACAAAGGTTTTCTTCAACCTTTGATCCTTGCACAACCATTCATGATATCAATGTTATCAATTTCCATTGTAATATCGTTTCGAGTGCACATCAAACTCAAACTGATAAGCTTTTCCTTTTCCATTGTAGATCTCTCTCTCTCTCATTTCAGTTTACTCTCTTAAAAGTATACTTTTAATCTACTCCATTTCAGTCTACTCTCTCATGTCTAGCTAGGCGGTGGTACGTTCGCTGTAATTTTAACTTATTCTCTTTTTTCACCCTCCTTTGCACCCGCAAATCTTTTGCTCCGTATGCACATGACTAAGCGGAAAAGTGGCTCTGGCTGTTATAACAATTTATGCAACTTTTTTATATACAGAGGGGGATCGGTTAACGAACATAATCCGTTCCAAGACTATGTTCGCTATCCGAATTGTTCATTAACAGATCATCGATTCACCATAGACTTCTATGAGAAATCGATTAATTCGTTCTGGAAACTCTAAAAATTAAATTTCAAAATATGTATAATTTCTTTGTAAGTTTCTTAAAAAAATAATACATACATATAGTCTTGCATATTAGTCCTTTTCATTTTTTGCTTATGGGGCGTTGAAGAACATGTCCAATGTCGTTTGCTTTTCTCTCTTTTTCAGGATTTTCCTGAAGTAATTAATAGCATTGTCGTTATAAAGATCCCCAACCCTACTGACAGCTTGGTTTGGGTGCCATTCTAAGACCATTGCTCTGACATCCTCCCACTTTTTCAAAAGATCTTTAATGGCAGATGTCGGCATTGGTTCTCTTTCGTCTTCCTCTTGTTCAGAAGGATACATATTTCGATGTGTTTCTTGGTGTTCTTCATTCAAAATTTCTTGGAGCTCTTCTATTGTCAGTTCATCTTCATGTCCCATTATGAGCTCTTCTGTCATCCTCTCGTTCACCTCCAATTCCAGATCTCTAGCAGTTTTCAAAATTTCATCCATAATTTCAGGGGTATATCCCTGATCACCTCCGAATATGTGTTCGTTGTCCAAACACAAAAAATCTTTCTTGAAAGTGTTCGTTATCCTAATATGTGTTCGTTATACGAACACAAAAATTTTTAGTGAAAGTGTTCGTTATCCTAATATGTGTTCGTTATACGAACACAAAAATCTTTAGTGAAAGTGTTCGTTAATCGATTTGTTCGTTAACCGATTAGTTCATTATTGTTCGTTAACCGATCTGTTCGTTAACGGATCACCCACTGTATGTATACATCCGTCACTAATAATTTCAATGTTGTTATAATGTGTCATTAATTTCGAATTTAAAACTAAAAATAAACAACAGTATGTAAAGGGGTATGTAGAATATTCCTCTACTCTCATTAAGGATTTAATGAGTCATGACCTTCTGGTTAAAAAGATCATGATTAGATTAACTGATCCTCCCCATCTTTAGCAAAAATTAATTTTCTTATTTTTAACGAATCTATAGACTGAAAGGTGACATGTCCTCCATTTAAAAATGTATTCACTCAAATAAACAGAATATCTGTGTAATTTTTTTGACTTACATGAATTCACTTTAAAATTTCACGAAGGGAATTCACAAGTTGTGTGAACTGAAATTAAATGGATGATATATGAGATTATACCCAGACCTCTCCTAACTTCCACGCCTCACACTGCAATGATTTTGAACCCCCGGTGAATGTCCCACACAAAACCCTCATTATTCTTCCCGGCGGAATTGTTTGTGAAATCGAGCATTGATCTCTGTAATCATGAAACCCATGACTGAGTTAACTTCCATTTTAATTTTTATTTCACAATTTTATAGTTATAAAAGGGGATATGGTATGATTTACGCAAAAATTTTCAATTTATGGAATTTTAAAAAAATTTTGATTGCCTTCTAAGTGTGTATACTATGTAAAACAGATTTTGTGCTCAAAATTTCATAAAATGCTAGCAATACAATATTTTTAAGGAAAAAACTTACAATTTGTGAAGTGATTTTAAAATACTCCTCCTTCTCTCTCTCTCTCTCTCTACAAATATTTACGTACACGCATCAAATTTGATTTAAAAGTACGTCAAACTATATATAACAAAAGTTGGTATTGGTTTCGCGATAACATGATTGGGATTCGTACAATACCTTTTTTTATGAATGCTTATTGAAAATTCCTTAAAAAGCGTTATAAATTCTGAGTTCAATTATTTTTTAAAAAATAAGTATTGCTTTGATCAAAAATGCATACCAACTTTTGTTACATGTACTATTGGCAAAAGGTAAAAAAATTCAAAGCTTTAGGCACAATAGAAAAAAAGCCTTGGCATTTTAAATGAAGACAAACTAGTTATTTTATCTTTCTGAGATAAGTAAGTTTAAGGGGTGTTGGAAAGCTAAAATCTTTTTTTTTTTTTTTTTTTTTTTTTTTTTTGGCAATTTGGGATTTTTACATTTTTAAATTGTATAGAGATTTTAACCTTTCTAAAAATACCTTACTTTAACCTCTAGGGTAATTAGAAGCCTTAAAAACCTATTTTTAAAAAATTGTTGAAACTGGGCCACGCCCATTTGAATGGCGAAATATGTAAACAAAGTACCCCATTTTTGCTTAAAAGTTGAATGTCTGATATAAACCAAAACATGTATCTTTTATTGTAAATTGAGCCTTTTATTTTCTTATTTCCTAGCCGATTAGAAGTCTCAATGTATACTTTAAAATAAATTTATTTCAAAATGTAAATTTTGATGTTTGATGCACCTTTTCTGAGAAACTACTGCTCACAGGCATGTAAATTATTTATGATTTATTTATAATGATGGCTAATATATACTGAACTGAATTTTTTGTAAAAAACACAAAAATTCATTTTTTATAAAAAAATTTTGTGAATAATAGGTCAAATTTCATTATGCTTGATAAAATATTTTATAAATTATGAAAAAATTCAAAATTAGCTAAGAGCTCATTTCAGTATAAGGAGAAAGGTGTACTTTAATTGTATGAAATACTTCAAGCATGCACATATAGCAGATTTTGATAAAAAGTACATCCAAAACAGCCAATTTAACATTGTAAGCATAGAGAGAGATAGGTTTCCAACTCTTCTTAAAGTTTTGATTTGTGTGTGTGCCAAAGGAATGTGAATAAAAACGAACGCAAAAACTATCATAATTCTGCGTTTTTTAAGTTTAGAGCTTTCAAATTTTGTTAGGTTATAGAAAAGTATATAAAGAATAATTTAGGCTAAAAAATTATTTTTAATTTTTTGACAGATTTTGGTCAATTGAATAGTACTGTGTGCCCCTAAGATAAATAAATTTTAAAAGTGGAAAAATTGTGATAATAACTTAGTTACTTTGCTGCCCCTATGATCAGCATGTGATAATAGTTCACTAATGGAGAGGACAATGTCAATTTTAGAAAATAATCGCTCCTCACATATGACCCATTTTCTGAATTTAAAGAAACATTTAGCCTATTTGTACTCCAGTGTCTTTTACCAGCCCTAATTAATCTTTCCTTTAAATCATACATTAATACAATGCAAAACTTAATTATATATAATCCGAATGTCATTAATAATATATCATGTAGTCATCATACATTTATTAAAGTTAATATATATTAAATCCGAAGATATAATTAATAGGTTTAAGTTGCATTAGGGGTACAAAGTATTTAAAGTCTTCTCGGATCTAATAAATGTATCCGATGTACACGCAATGCAAAGATCATTATTCTAAGCCCTAATTTGTTAATTTACAAATATTGCTGAAAGCCTCGGTGTTTGAGGAATATTGTCTATCATTGTCATTTTAATTCATCATAAAATATTGTTTTATAATTAATATTCTGTACGATAATTTTGTTTCGTTATATCAAACAAATTGCATTTCTCCTTATATACACAGTGGACTTCGTTTAACGCGAAAACGCTTAAGGCATCCGACTACTTGCGACAACTTATTTTTAAAAAAATGGAAATATGATAAGTTTTTTGTGGTCTTTAAATTTATTTAACACATTTTAAGAAAAAAAGGCTAAAATTAGGATGAGAAAAATAAATTATTACTAGTAAAATGGGAAAAATGGTTAAAAATTGACAAAAAAATTACATAAACAAGGCTCACTCTAAACAAATAGTAAATGAACAAGTTCTCAATTTTTCCAGTTTGATGCATTACTTTGATGTTCCTTTTTGAAATGACCTTCAGGACAAGAGATATTTTAATTTTTACAAAAACTAGAGCACTTTATCTTAGTCATTATATGAAATTTCTTAAAAAAAAACATTATATTCACATTAGGATCTGCAATTTTTGTAACAAAACAGTGATTGATAAATTTGAAGGTTAAAACACTTCTACTGTTATACAAAACATACACAAGAAATTTCAGCAAATTAAGTTAAAAACTTTTTTGAGCAATCTCTGCCCCCGTTTGAGCTTTCCGAAAAAAAACACATTTCGAGTGAAACGCATTTTTAAGTTTGACTTCTTATGTTAAGTTATGGTATCCTCTGTTACTAAAACACTTGTAGTTTTTGTTCTAGTTAGTGGAAAATAAAAAAATGGTATTTTTATAAAACTAATAAAATGGCATATAAAATAAAATCATAAAAAAAATTGTCAATTTTTTAAAAAAAATCATGGCTTTAGGGTAGTTAAATACCTTAAGATGAAATATCGGTTAACATGAAATAACACAACGGCTCCGAAAAACAACTATGTATTTTTTTTTTTTTTTTTTTTGCATTTTTTCTTTTGAACCAAAACAAAAATCGCTTAACACGAAAAAACTTCCCTTCTGAGAGTGAACAAAACACAGAAAAACCAGCTACACAAGCGAGATTTAAGAAGGATGTGAAATGAGTTTTCACCTGTTTCATAGAAAGAAAGCTAATTTGGTTTTGAAATTACCTAAGAATAGTTTGTGACACGAACCAATTTTGTTTATCTAAGCTACTTTCAACCTCCATCCCTATAAACGCCACTCAAAAACATCCGAAATGAGGAACATCATGAAAACCGTATGCGCAGTAATTTAGATGCACTTTCCATCGGTGAAATGAACCTCAAAAGGATGAAATTGAGCAATTTGTGGACAATTCTATACTAAAAAAGACAATGTAAAGAAATATGTCAAATTACTTCCCAAAAACTCAATAAATGTTTTGTTTTTCAAAAAGCGAGAACATTTTGTATATTAAATTTCATTAAGTAAATGTTTTTGTTCCATTAATTTTTATTAAATACATACACACACACACACACATATATATATATATATATTAAAGATGTAAAACTTGCAAAATGATCCATAATGATCAAATCAAAGAGGATTCTAAATTTACCTTCTGTAAAACATATAATTGTATTTACTTAGTGACGTGTAATAAATGCCAACTTAAATATATTGGACAGACATCTAACAAAATTAATATTAGAATTAATCAACATAGGTTATATATATATAGATAGATAGATAGATAGATAGATAGATAGATAGATAGATAGATAGATAGATAGATAGATAGATAGATAGATAGATAGATAGATAGATAGATAGATAGATAGATAGATAGATAGATAGATAGATACTAAATACTTCAATAGTATTAAAAATTCAAACAAAATAGAAATAAGACACTTTAGTACACATGGTTTGAAAATGTTTCACTCAATATTATTAAAGTTGTTCCTGATATTAAAGAAAGATTATGGTGGGAAAATTATTATATTAAATATTATAATGCAGTTTATCCTTATGGACTAAATGTATTATACCAAGGAAAAAATATTCTCAATGCAATTAAACAAAATTCTCAAGATTATTATTACAATAATGGGATTAATAAAATAATTAATAAAAAAAAACTAGAGGGGGTAGAACTAAAAGATTAAGTAGAGACAATAATGTACTTACAGATAGTACTATAGATATTTGTAATAACTTTGATAACAATTTTAACATATTAAATCTTTTATGTTCGGACTCAGTAAGACAGAATTATGTATTACAGAAGGTGTACGAATTTCAAATAAAAGTAAAGATTGCCATGCTTTGCATATTATAAAGGACATTCACAAATTTTTGAAGCATAAACATAAAATAAAAGTTAATGTAAATAAAGATTACCAAATAGAATATTGTACACTTTTATATATGAATAAATCATATGATAATATTGATTTTTCTGGTATTTTTAAAAAAACACACACACACATGTCATCTTTTTCCCAATACAAAATATTAATATTAAAAAAGCTTTTAAATACAATAAAAAAAATAGGTAGATCAATTTTTAACTATAATGTGCCTATAAAGCAAGAAAACTTAATATGTAAATGTGAAGACTTTAAAGAATTCACATAGATAAACATCACAAGTATGTTGTTACTGGTGACCTCAATATTGTAAAAGACAACAATCTTAGAAAAATAATGCATAAAGGTACTGGTTTTAGATTAATGATTTCGAATAATAATAAAATTATAAAAAAAAACAGTTATATAAGGATATTGAGCAATTTATATACAAAATAGCTATTAAGTATAGTATCCTATAGAGGCATTCACAGAATTCAAAGGTAATATTACACAGCAGATTAATAAATATAACTTTGGTACAGATAATAAAATCTTTTTTAATGATATTAAAATTCAGATTAAAAAATTACAAAATAATTTCGCTATAGTTTATGTTGATAAAGTGCCAGGTAATTTTGCTTTCATATGTAAATACTATTATAATTTAATTATCAACAGTTATTTTGATAGTAATACAGCATTTATTAAGTCCTCATTTTCTGACAGAGAAATAAATAATCGAATTTTGGCTTTTCATGAACAATTAAGAATTCAAATTAATAATAGTTTTAAATTTCCTCATATATTTCTTACTCCCAAATTTCTTAAAAACCCAGTCAAATTTAGGAAAGTTACAAATGGATTTAATATATATATATATCAGCAAAACAGGCAAAATTCTCCATGAGAGAGAAATATTACATGATACAATAAATAATCTTAAATCCACAACCATACTTAAAAATAGTAAATCTCTTATTGAAAAAAATGAAAGATAAAAAGATTTATTCAATCTATAGTTTAGATTTTGAAGATCTTTTTAAATCTATTGATATTGATGATATGATTAATATACTTGTAAATTTGCATAAAGATAATTTATTTAATAATGTTAATTATGATAGATTTAGTTCACTACTTAGGTTAGTACTCAAAGAGAACTATATATTTCATAAGGGTTACTATTATCTGTAGATTAAAGGTTTGCCACAAGGTGGCCCTGCGAGCAACTGTCTTGCCAATTTATACTTACATTATTTTGAAAGTAGTTATGTTAATAATTCTAAATATTATATTTATCGTTATATAGATGACATAATCATTTTTGGCAAGCAAGTCAATTTTATACCTAATACTAATTTTTATCCACAATATCTTAATTTAATACAGACAAATAGTAAAAACAATGAAGCAAATTTTCTTGACATACATATCAAATTAATAGGTAATGTAATAGTTTCTAATATTTATGATAAAAGACAAGATTTTAATTTCAATATAATAAAAGTTCCGCATTGGGAGAGTAATGTACATATTTCTATATTTAGAAATATTATTATTAATTATATACAACGCAATAAATTTCTGGTGTCAAAAAAATCAGAAATAATAAATAACTATACACATTTTACTAAATATTGCTTAAATCAGAATTACCCAATTCATTTTATTAATAGTTATATGAATAAAGTTATTCAATATTGTAAGGATTAAAAATTCTTAGATTAATTATAGTTTAATACTATAAATTTACACATTTCATAGTTATAGTTACCTTCATATTCTATTATTAGTTAAAATTAATTATTATTTAATTCGTATATACTCTAGTGTCTCTAAAGTTATGGTTTTTCGTAACTTTTTTATTAATTTTTGTTTTCTATTCTTTTTATACTTTTGTTAAGTGCTACATTTCAGCCATTCACATGCTTTGAATCTGCATTAGGGTCCAGAATCTGGCAATAACTTATTTATTGCACTCAGATTTAGTGCGGTCACTGCATTTTCAAGTGCAATTTTTAGGTAAGTTACCTCTATTTTGTAATGGATTTAGATATTCCTATCCATTACTTTCAATACGTTTTTGCTCAGTATTATTTACATAAAGGGGGAAGGTTGACTGGCCAAAAAACATGTTCAACCCCACTTTTATATAATTTATATATTAGCTGTCCAAAATCAGCAATGTTTATAATACTACAGCATCCATTTTATAATTTTTAACCTAGTGTCCTTCACTGTATGTTTCTTTACTGTCTCTGTGTTTTTTTTCGAATGTGATTGGTGAATATCCGTTCTTAGCTGACGTCTACACCATGAAGGGAACCTACCTACCAAATTTCAAGTTTGTAGGTTTAATAGTTCCGGAGATATCATGATTAGTCAGTCAGGGAGTGAGTGAGTCGCTTTTCTCATTTATATATATAGATTAGAGCATTTATTAATACTGAAACATTTTAGTAGTATTGAAGACAAAATATGGGACTTTTCATACGCCCCTAGAAAAAAAACGGATTGGCTCAAACAAAAATAAATTACAGATTATTCCTTCAATTCATTCGCAATATAGTTAATATAGAATATTACATCAATACTGGAGATTCTATTATCTGTGTGCTTTTGCTTGCATTCGCCAATCCTCGCTTATCAATCATCACCAATCATCGCAATTCCTGCTCCATAGTATTTGGAAGCTCTAGTATACTGTACTAGCTCCATTCCTATTTACTATTTTTTGGTGAATAAACGCAAAGTTAAAAAGTATATAAAAGTAAATATAAAGTATAAGAATAAAAATAATTATAAAGTGTAAGAATAAAAATAAACATAATGTGTAATACATTCGGAGACCAAAACAGCTTTTAGTTTGGGGACAACGTGAATTACACGTAATTACGTTTCAGGACCAATTAATTTTATAATGAAACATAGGCAACCAAGAATTAAAACATATTGGTTGATTGTTTATTAACGTCGCATGTGGAAACTACTCCTGGGCAATCACGTGACGAAAATGAGAGCCCAGCGGACACCCCACTCCTTAAACATTCACACCGCGGAAACATGAGGTCCTTGGGTATTGACAGATTTAACGCCTCTCTATGTAACGAGTCTTTAGTGTCACGAGGATTTGAAACTACGTCACGATAGAAGGAATACTGGCAACGAGTTTGCGATCATGAAGACCTATAACTACACTCAAATACACATTTAAAACATAAATATTAAAAGATAAAATGTTTCAAATAAAATATTTTTTTACACTATTTAGCTTCTGCATGCGATATCCAAATCTTCGTTGAAAATCCCACATATAGTTCCGGGTCATTAGACGCACACTTCACGACAATACTTGTCAAGTTTTATGCGCGGGGTGAGCAGAATGCTCAGATGGGACATTGCAATCTTCCAAAAGAGACCGCATGTTCTTCCCTCATACCTGGGGGCAAGACAGATTTTCAGCCGTTTCTGGAAACTGCTTTGTTGTTAGCACATATTAAAATAAATATGTGATAATAAATAGATACTGGTATTGTGTGTGTGTGTTGTTATTGAAATAATACTGGAATCCAAGATTGTTTTTTTCTGGATTTAATGGTAACACAATAAACTTGAATAAAACAAAAACTTAATAATTTTACAAAAATTAAATCCTCAAGTTAAAATATTAGACTGGAAATATTCTAATAGCCAAGCATTTCGAAGCCAAGATCAAGATTTTTAACATAAAATATTCGATATAAAAACAATAGCGACCAAACGCCAGGTTCCAAATTCACACAAGCAGGATCTGCTACATATCGTTTTCGTCGAAATACACCCCACGCGGGTCTGAGAGCGCAGGGACCACCCATGCAGTGGACGATAATTCACAACACACATCTTCCTTCTCCAACACCCAGATGACTTTCAGCCACGACGATTTATAGAAAGGACACTCCTGTTGAACAGTTTCCATTATTTGGTTACTTTCCACACGTGGGCCGCGAATTATTTGAATGAAAGAATGTCAGCCTGTTGTGATCAAGACATTTCCTGAAGGGTATCTTCAGTATCAAGTTACAAGTCGATTGCTTGACCCACCATTTGGTGTACAAGGTACGGCGATGTAGTTTAATCTCATTCACGCCAGCCTATTATTTCAAAGAACCAATGGAGTTGGGTTTGATTTATTGATTGAATATTAACGTCGCACTGTTCAGCTACATGAGGGCTTTTGGCGACGGACCACGTAATTTTGAACCATGGTCAAGTGACGTGGACGACTCCTAAGCTGGCACACCCCTCTCCTAACTACCACACCACACCAACGGGAGGACGTTTCAGCTCTTGACAGATTTAACATGCATCGCTGCCCTACACGGCGGGTCTTTAGTAGTACTGGACTCGAACTAATGACAAGGCAAGCCACGATCCGATATCTTTACCATTTGGCTACCGCGGCCACCCAATGGAGTTGGGACGAAAAGGAGGAGTGCAGTGTGCAGATCAATTACGCTCGTCAATTAGAGATTATTGGGAACGTAAAAGAGACCCACCCAAAAGATTCAAAGGGTAGGCTCGAAATACGACCTTGTTGTGGTGGATGGGCTTTCAACTAACAATGCCACAACTGTTGAATGACTTGGATAGAGATAAAAGATTTTTTCCGTCATAAAATAAAACGATCCTGCATATTGAACAGTACATTTGATTTGATATGCAACTCTCGCTAAATCCGACGTAATTCAATTCAAAATGTCACTTGTAGCCAAATTCACTTTCGTTATGTAGCTTATAGTGCCCTCTATTGATACACTTGAACCTTTGCCATACCGTTTCCCCCTTATTCAAGTAATTTAAATTCAAATTTAAAGTCCTTCCGACCAATAGTTCTTTTTTTTATAGCATTTTGAGAGTCAGGCTTTAATTTTAACCACCCTGTATTTAAATTTTTTATGAAAAATACGTTTAAGAACCTGTCTATTATTCTGAACAGAAAAAGAAATAGGTATAAAATATCATCGCACACTTCAAATGAATATAACTTTGTCGAATTTCAATAATTTAAAATTCAACAATTAATATTTCACTGGGCTGTGTTTTTAGACATGGAAAGAATTTATGGGGAAGATGTACTCCTTTCGTCGAATGGATTTTTGCAACTTTTTTAATACATTTCAAAGCGAATCTTTACTCCCGAAAGTTTCGTTTTGACTTCCTCACTTTTCAAACAAAGGGATAGGAATGTAGATTAAAAGAACCTGCTATTTTGAATTCATTCTTCTCAAGGAATGAAAACATTCAAGTCCACAAGAAACCAATTATTCATTATCAGGATCGAGTTCCTAATATGAGCCAATTGGATATTAATCCATAATGTTGCGGGACGGATATCAGTAACTACAAGCCTTATAAAGGGTCCAATCTGGAAAAGTAAATAAAAATTTAATCAGCATAAAGCAGTGTTTCTCAAATTGTGGGGCGCCCTCTCCTAGGGGATGTGATAACCCTACAAGGGGGGTGCGAGAGTATTGAAAAGTCGAAAACAAAAGATTGTTTAAAAAAATTATTAATATACTAAAAGGGGGAAACAAATTAAAAATGAAATACACATTTACACTTATAAGTATATCAGTACTGCGCAATGAATTTTATAATTATTTTAAAAATGCTACGTTATAAGAACAAGTTTAATAATTTTCAGTGTCTTCATAGGCTTGTCACACATAAAATTAAAATCAAAAATTAACACTTATTTTGGTAATTTGTACGGTTTATAATTAATCTCTTAAATGCCGATTAAACATTACGTGATTCTCTCCCCAATGCCACCGTTTAACACGTAGACGAGTGTATCTGGTGTATTGAGGAGGGGGGGTTAAAGGAATAATGAAACAAAAATAATCTGAAATAAGTAAAATCTTTGCAAAAACAATCAAGGTCCTTTTATTGCATTCCAATGCCTTCGGAATAAATTTATGGATAGCAGTGAACAGAAAATATCGTACTTCGGAAAGAAGTATATATATACTTCTATATATATAAAAGTATATATACGTCCGAGGCAATTAACACACTGGTTGAGCGAGACATTAATATACGCCGGTGGCATTAAAGAGGTAAAAGTCGTAGTGTAGGTTTAGCTTCAATGTATAGTATTATTGAATACAATGCATCGTTATTGTATGGGGGGAGAGGGCATGATGAAAGTTATGATAGAAAATTAGGTCGCACGTATAGAAAGTTTGAGAAGCACTGGTATAAAGTATTTTTGCTTGTATAAAACCATCTAGAAAGCCACAGTGGCATACTCAAGCTATACATTTTTAAAAAATCAGGTCTTGTACAGGAGCGTAACTACCGCCGTATCAATGATACGGGCCCCCAAGCTGCAGAGACCCCCAAATGTATTAGCAAAACATCATAAAATGTTAAAAGGCACCTAAAAAAGATCCTTCAAGGAATTTGATACAGGGCACACACGAAGGACTGACTATGCCAGTGGTCTTGTGCTTCAGTAAACGAAAGTTCGAATTATGACCCTGCTTCGTTTTAATTCAAATGATGATTCCTTTTTATAAGCTGATAAAACCATATTTTATTTTATTTTTATCACACCCCACAATTTAGCAAATACGCTACGCACATTACGTACATGTAGAACTCAAATAATTTTGAGTCATCATTTTGATCATCACACCTACTGCTTCATCTGGCCATTTGACGTCATTGTATCACTCAAAAACACTTTCTTGTTAGTAGCAGCGCCATCTCTTGATCAATCGCGCCTCATCTACACAAACTAAATTTTTATGGAACAATATGCAAGAAATTAAGAGATTTTTCCAATGGATAGCGAATTAAGATAATCTTTGAATCTAGAACCTATTGCTAAAACATTTAAAAACAATTCACATCTCAAATGTAGCATTGTATTAACTTCTCTTTTGTGTGTTTTACTATTCTTTTCTGCGAAAAGATTATAACTCCCCAAAGAAATGACCACAGTGCATGAATCAAAATAATTAAAGAAAAAAGATACGATTTCCTTGAACTCACACAAGTTTCACAAAAACATAGCTTTTCGTGAGTGAACTTTAACATGTACTCGAATAAACTATTCATTTTTTTTTAGTTACTTTAGCTTATTTTTTTACCAATTTTTTTTTAAAAAAATTGCATACTAATATCATTGCGGCTTTATTTGTAGCATTTTGTCTCGCAATAAAAGCGAAATCCCTCTGAGACAACATACACTCCAAAAAACTTTCAATCTCATCTTTAAGAGGAAACTTCAAATAAAAAAATGATTAAGCAAAAACAATCTTCTCAAAAATAAAAAATTCGAATTCAAATAACGCCATCAAATAACATATCCATTCATCTGTAGTGGAATTAAACCATCTTTTAATACGAGCACAAAGCCCTCCCCACAGAAAGGAATAAAAGGCGATACATGCAGAACAACCTTTAATGCTGACTGCGGGGAAAATGAAACAAATGCACTTACTATAATTCCACGAGGGATGAAACGTCCCCACAAGGTACTCGGATTACTTTCTTCTTTTTGGTGACAGCGAGCCTTTTGAAGATGAAACGCCGTGGAGAGTTAGTTATCAAAGACCGCCAGTAATTCCGAAAAGATTGAAGGGCTGTCTTTGACGGAATCCGTGGGCATAAAAGGAATCAGTGACCTTCGGGGAGAGTGGTTTGCTGGCGTCGGCGAAAAATCTGTTCTTGCTCCTCTTATGAAAGAAGAGATGGGCAGATATATGCATTGCAAAAAGGTTCGAAAATCTGTTTTCATGTTTCAACTTTTCATTTTTTTCCCCTTCTTATGTTCAGAGGATAACAATCAAATATGTTTCAGGTTGTCGTTTTTTTTTAACAAAATTGGGATACATGTAGTTTTTGAAATTAAAATTGAAATGGCATTTGTGGAACATATTTAAAAATCGCAAATTCTTTTAAAAGTTCCACATTTAATTTTTCACTTTGTAAAGGTCTTACCTCTGCGCCAAAAAGTGTGGGAGAATTGGAAGGAAGACTAGCCATATTCAAAATCTCTCAATTTATTTACATTACCTACCACAAAACAAATTCAATCAATCAAAGTTAAGAGAAACACCCAATTATTAAATATGAAGAACAATTAACCAGGTAGGCAAGAAATGAGAAGACTTTTATGATATCCGACTACGATCGGAACCGTGATTTTGCAAAAGCGTATAAATGGATAATATTTATGATATTTAGTGTCACTTAGATAAGAAAACGTATATAAAATTGTTTTAAGAATATTATTTCAATAAAAAATTATTTAAGTATAATAGTTCGACAAAAAATTAACATAGAATGACCCATTTTTAAAAAATTCTCCTTTTGTGAAAAATGCTTCTGTTATAATAATATTTTGCATGTGTATAGCTCAGACCTCTGTACAGAGGCTCAACTAGAATTTTTGAAATATATAACTTAGAAGTGAGTTTATCCATGTTTTACGACAACAGTGGGGAGAAATTTTTTTTAAAAAAAACGCTGATAATTATTTCAATTGGTTGTAACTCTGAAAACTATGTGAATTTTTTAAAATCATAATTGAGCTTCTGTACAGAGGTCTGAGCTATATACAGGCAAAATATTATTATAAGAGAAGCATTTTTCACAAAAGGAGAACATTTTGAAAAAAGATTATTCTTAGTTAATTATTTGCCAAAATATTTTGTTTAAATGTTTTGTTTTTTTTGTTCTTATAAAATGTTCTTAAAACCATTTTATACATGTATTCTAATCTAAGTAACACTAAATATCATGGAAATTATCCATTTATGCGCTTTTTTAAATCACGGTTCTGAACGTCGTCGGATACCTTAATCATTTAGAACACTTACTTCATTTCAATCGTTCTGAATTCTTAGCTACCTAATCTAGATTAATAATTCTTTTACATTCTTCTGTAAAACATTCCTGGGAAAAAAAACTTTTCATAACAAGTGCACTGGATGGCACGGAAGAAAAATGGCGACGCCAGAACTAATTCCGAAGTTAGCAGTGACAATAGGAGTGACGAATCATTTTTCAAATCATGATATTAACGGTTAGAGCAGTTATATGTTCATGTATGTATTTGAAAGTTTTTAATACTGGTAGAATAAATGAATTATTAACTTATTATTTTTCATTAATTTTTTAAAAAATTTCTTAAGCATCGGATATTGATGAAACTTCCACACATTTTTTTTTATTTTTTCTCAAAAACGCATTGAGAATTTGGGGTGCGGCTTCGATTCGAGTAAATACGGTATATATTCTTTTCTTTTATTCAAATACACACACACAGGCATGCTGTCTTCATAACATTATCATAAAGCGTATCACAGATCATATCGCTGAGAGGGAGCTTTATATTCAATGTTGCAATGTTTTGAATTTTAGCCATCTAACTAACTGTGGAGCCATTGTAAAAGTAAATATTTGATTAACAGCCCAGCGAACAAGCAAAACCCCCCCTGGGGGTCTCGGCAATCCATCAACAGTTGCTGACTCTTGAAGTAATAGTCACATGAACCTAATACGCGCGCTTCTTAGCATTTCACTTGTCTATCTGACATCAGATTATCATATTCAGACACCCTTTTTAGATCATTTCAAAATTCAATTTCTTTCTGTAGAAAATTTTCAAATCCAGTGATTGTCTACTATACCATCGACTAATTTTGCCGAACAAAAAGAAAAAAGCTACATATTTAGATCATATAACATTATCAAATAAATTTAAATAATTAGGTAAAATGTATTAACAAAACGTTTTTTAATGAATGTACACAAAACGAAATATTTGTTCAGATTCAGATAGTCGACAAATTGGAAAACTAAATTAAGGATGCATTCATTGTGTAGCAAAATAAGCACAGAGAGTCAAACGCATATCATCTACAAAAAGAGATTAACATCGACAGTTAAATTTTCACGAATAAAAGCGAGCTTATCTCTAGTTTCCTTTTTGCTGGGGGGATGTGGAGCCACAAAGGCTTGTAAATTTTATCCCCTTAAAAATTATTCTTCTAATTCAATAAATATCAAAGTATTTCATCTCTAAAAGTTCTTTGAAAGTTACGTTGTAGTGTGGATCTATCTTGAGTATATATTTTGTAGAAGTTTTCAATGAATTGTGTATTTATTGAAGATTTAAGAGAACTTACTCCAAATCGTTTATACGTTCTAGCGTTCTTTGTTTCTTAACAATCTTATTTGAAGACCAATTAACTCACACACTAACATAAAAGCCTTTTAAGAAACAAATTCCAAAAAGACGATCAAAAGCACCAGTAAATATTTATCACATAATTTTAGACTATAAACATTACTGTGTTCCCGTTCTTTCCATATCGCTAAGAGATAAAAGGGAAAAAAAATTCTCAGTAAATCGAAAGTAAACTTCATTTAAAGTTTCCAAAAGAGTTTGTTTAAACTCATAACTGATGGCACAATTTTCGTAAATTTTGAAAACGAAAAAAGTGACAAGTTTAAGTTTTTTGAGAACAAAATTTATTGCGCCATTGCAAAAACTAATTGCATTTAATTATTTTTTATAAGTAACATAACCATCATCCATAGCAAAAACATCTCGCAGGCTGGCGACAGCGAAACTAGGATCATCAAAACTTAACTGTTCCCACGAGCGTCATTCATAAAAGGATGAAAAACGTTACTGAAACTAACATCATAAATATCGCATAACGACTTTTTCGTTAAGCCTAAATTTCGAACATACGGTTCGATGTCAGCCCTTTCTTCGTATAGTTTGTTTTATTTTTGAACATTTTTCCTTTCCTCTTGGTTATGTTTATCAATATAAAAAAAGCATAACCGACTTTTTTTTTTAGTTAGTTCCTGAATATGATGTGACAAATTCTTTACTAGTTCTTCCAACTCAAAATAAATGAAAAATTCAACAGGAACAAGAATTTGCGCTATTAGTAAACTCTACTTTTATATAATAGGTTATCCACTTTCCTTTTCTTGCTATTTAATCAGTTTTGGAAATAAAAACCTCTTGTAATATTTCAGAATTTCTATATAATAAAATGAAATTCATTCAATAACGCTTTTTAAAATTTCACAATGCAATTTCATTGTAGCAGTCAGAATTTAAGCATAACAGGAATGGTTTGAATGAATTTACTTTTCAATATTTGAGAAATTGCATGCTAATTTCATAAATTTAACTAAAAATGGGAAGTTTTTCCATTGATTTTTTTTTTCTTACCCAGCACTTCACGTGCAAAAAATACGAATGGAATTTCACGCGTAGGGTATCTCATATCCAAGGGTCAGGGGCGTAGCTACCGCCGTATCAATGATATGGGGCACCCAAGCTACAGGGGCCCCAAGATGTGTAACTATAGTTCCACTAACAGGGCGCTCATATCTGAAAAAGGGTCCTACAAAGAAATCTTGATACATGGCCCATTCCGAACGCCAGTGCCAAGGGTATTTACATTCTATTTTTAACATAAAATTTGCGTGCAAAGGTGAAAAAGGCTGAAAAATAGGAAATGCAATGTGTTTATTACACTTTTTACACTTAAATTTAGTTTTTCTGTTTTTTATTAAGGCATTCATTACATTGTTTAGACACTTCTTTAGTCTTCGTCGCGAGTCATCGCGATGTTTTCATTGGATCTTAATTTCTTGTTTGTTTGTTTTTTAATTTCGCAGAACTTGCGAAATTAAAAAATGTACATTCTTTTGTAAACTGAAATACAAAACATTACAGAAATCAGTATCTGGTTTCTGAGTGCTTAACACAAAATAATTTGCTCATTTATTTTCGCTACGTTCAACAACACAAAAAATATTGTTATAGGCTAACGATTACATTTCTAAGCCATTAAATATGATGAGGTTCTTTTACCAAGGACGATAATCCCTCAGGTAAATTATTTGGATAGATTTCAGCAGAGGAATCATACTCTTGCTATTGTACTCTTCATCATTCGATTCTCCCACATCATCCCGCAAAGAGACTTTTTCATCCGAATATACTGTTCTATTATATCTATTCAATACCGTATCCCACAGTGCTTCTCAAACTTTCACTGTTAGCAACCCAGTTTTTAGCCATAATTTTTTTTTATCGCGTCCTCCTTTTACAATAATGTGCTTTGGGGGGCGCTAAAGCTACAATACGATCTTAATTATAAACCGTACAAATTAACAAGATAAGCATTAAATTTTGTATTTGTTACTTTTAAGCAATATTTATTTTAAAGGTAAATTACTTTTAAGTAATAGGATAATTATTGTTATTTTTATTTTCTCTAATTTTTAAATTGGAACAAATTGCAAAATGATATTTGATGAAACGATCCCAAATGTCCTTCAGCCAGGCGCCTTCGTATGGTTCGAGAAGTTACAGGGGCCCATAGTGAAGGGGCTACCTGTGCCTGGATGGCGGCCGATGAAGCAGTTGGCTGTAGGCGTGTATTTCTTACGATGTGGCTGTCTTCTCGATGACTGGTCTGTCGAAGACGTTCTGAGCCTGGTCGTGTAAATGACATCTCTTGGACCCACTGGTCCCAACACCTCCTCACAACACAATCAGAGCGGCCTAATTGACGAGCTAATCGCCTAGCTGACCACCCAGCTTCCCTCATACCGATGATTCTCCCCTCTCAAACTGCGACAGCTGCTCATATTGTCTTCGAAAGCGGCGTAATGGCATGTCTATCTCAGTCCTTCCTTTGTAAACGATTCAGCACACTCAAACAAGCTTTAGTTGCCTGTTTTACACTCCACGGAGAACGACGTTAAACACCCTCTACCGGCTATACGTAATGCGTAATCACGCTGCATTTCTAATCATTTGCATATCTTCCCGATATGTACGTTACGATCCCGCAATTATTTCTTGGTGCGCTAATTTTTTTGTCCATGAGTGTATTATGAGCAAGTCAGTGGCGTAACGTATACCCCCTCATTGCGGGGGAGCAAGGTTTCTAGGGGGCTCAAAGCCTGACTGACTCCAAGTACGTATTTGAGGCCCAAAACCTGACTTTGCACGGGGCCCTTAATATTCTCCTTTACGCCACTGGAACAAGTGAACATTACTACAAATGTTCCGCTTCTTTCTTCAATGGTATTAATAATTCATATAATTTAATTCAAAAAGTTATAAAATTAAAGTTTACAATCGTTTTAAAGGAGATATGAGCAGCAAAAAAACAGCCAAATTTCATTTAGGACTACTCTCCAGACTTTAACGAGTTGTCCCGGCAAGAAATTCACAGATGCGCGTACCAAAAGAGTCGATTATAATTCATTATGAGGCTTTAAAGAAATTGGAAAACTAATTAATATTCATAATTTAGGACCTTTGGTGGTTCTTTTTTTAAAAAAAAAAGAATACAACCAACTAACGATATAAAATTACCCAAACTCAAATACCAATTTTTTTTCCTAAATTTGATAGATATTAACTAAGAATTAATTTGTAGAATTGAAAAGAATCCCCCCGTCTAGAATATGTGTGCGTGTGGATGCTTGTACATGGTGCAGTGTAATCAGCAGTTATGCTCAGGCAAATTCAGTAGACGTGTCCGAACGTCATTTTTATTTCTGTGATAATTGCCCGTCGTTGTGTAGTACAGTACGTCGTTGGCGATCTTATGGCAGCCTCTTTATGCGCATGTGTGACACATCTTTCCGGCTCAAAAGGTTAAATGTCTTCATTAATATTATTATTGGTTTAATGCGTTGCGGAGTAGATTTTTTTGGTACAATATTTATTATTATTTTTTTTCCAAATTCTTTTCCATTCAAAATGTGCTATTTTCAATCTTAGCACAAAATTCAATTCCCATTCTTTTAATTCATGATTCATTTCTAAAGCGCATGGATTTATTTTTTTTCTTTTACTTTACGTGTAAATATGTGAGTAGAAAATTTTAAGAAAACATTACTTCAATTTTTTAACTGTAATCAACAATTTTAATATGATTGAGGGAGTGAATATCAACGTCGCACTGTTTAGATATTCGAGGGCTTTCGGCCTCGTCATTTTGAACCATGGTCGACACCTGAGCTGGCCCCACCTTCTTTTAACTTCCACATCATACCAACGGGAGGACGTTTGAGACTCGACATATTTTACGTGCATGTCCTTAGACTTTAAATGTTCCTTAAGGTAGGTGCCAGCACAGAGTCCAGTGGACAATCTTGATTAATTGGATGTTTGACAGTAAAATTAGGGCTTCAAAAGACAACAGATCTTTTAATCAAATAAGAATAAGTCATTTTCAGAAAATAAAGGGAGAAGTTATAATTATGAAAATTTTGAGAGTATTAGGTGGCCGCGGTAGCCGAGTGGTTAAGGTATCGGGTCGTGGCCGGCGTTGTCACGAGTTCGAGCCCAGTGCCACTAAAGACCTGCCATGTAGGGCAGCGATGCACGCTAAATCTGTCGAGAGCTGAAACGTCCTCCCGTTGATGTGGTCTGGGAGTTAGGAGAGGGTAGCTAGTTCAGGTGTCGTCCACGTCTCTTGACCATGGTTCAAAGACCATGGTCCGTCGCCAAAAGCCCTCGTGTAGCTGGACATTGCGAAGCTAATATTCACTCACTCGAGAGTATTAGTCAAATTATGTTGTGAAAAGCTTTATTAATATCGTTAAAAGTCAAAAATATGTGATCAGAATCTATTATATTTATTGTTTGTAATTAGATTGTTAATTGCATCCTCGAAGCTGCATTTTCTCTAAATCCGATCTGATTCTTGTGAATAATTTTATTACTTCACCAAGAGAGTAAAATCTCGCATGATGAATGCCATCTCATATTCTCCATGGAATTCATTAGACATTAATTGTTGTTTTCTACTAGTAAAAAGCCAGATATAATTTCGAATTTCATAATTGGGTAAAAATATTAAAGTGTTAAGATCCTTAAAAATTAAAAACTCATATTATGCGTGTATCCTTTTAAATCAAATTCATTTTATTTACCTAAGAAGCCCAGCGGCTGAATGGTCACGTTCCCCACTACAACGCCACAGATCAGGAGCTCACTTCCTCATTGGGCCCCGCATCAAAACTCCTTCGGGGGCTTTTTTTAGAAAAGAAAGTCCTGTTAGTGGTACAGTAGTTACACACGATGGGGCCACTGCTGTTTGAAAGCCCCGTATCATTGGCACGGCAATAGCTACCCCCTGCAGGGGCTCAAACTCAGGGCTGGGCAAGGTCGAGTCAGCCCTTTATCCCTTCAGTATATCGATAAGAGTACCAAGCTTGCTTGTAACTAAACACTGGGAGAAAACTGAGATGGGCACAGTAGGCCGGTGGCATCGCTGGGTTTAGTTTAAATGTGCTATTATTATTATTAACATATAAGCACTTTTTTTTTTAACTTTTGCAAAAAGCAAGAGTTGTCAATAATGAAGTGCATGAACTGATTGGCTGAAAATACGTGGTTGTATTTATCTAGTCACTGATGTCCCATGATTTTATTCCGTTATATTTTTACATGATAGATACGTTCTCAAACAATACATATCTTGTCGCTGCTTATGCCACCTGATCGACAGTAACATCAGATCAAGGTCCACGAAATTCATTGCAGCTAAGGGCTGGAATTTTACGCCTGTCGTTATCCTTAGCTTTAATCACCATGCAGGTGACAGTACGATTTTGCTCGGTTCCACCTGAATTTTGAGGGAACACCCTAGGAATAATACATATAAAGTAATGCATTGCATCAATCAGTAGCGCCCATAGGAATTTTTCAAGGAGGGGGGGGGAGAGATGTCCAGGGTCGAAAATCCACCATTATCGTATCATACCCCAATACGCCGTCAAAAATATTCTTTTAATTTTATCAAATGTCGGGAACATAAAAACAGTAAAAAATAAATTATTAAATAAATAATTAGCATTTATTAATAAGTAATAACAAATATTTAACTAAATTACCAGAAAGCACAAGAGTTTTCTCGTGATTTAAAAAAAAAAAAAAATGGACAATGGAGGGGGGTCAGACACGTGACGACATTGGCAATAATCAAAAGAAGATCGATTCCAGTCCTAAGAAATCTTCAAAAATATGCAATAAGAAGAGTTTTCATGTTAAGATTAGAAACATTTTATTTCACCCAGATTGCGCATGCTTTCCTTTAGTCTCTTGGACAAAGTTAAGGTACCCGACTACGTTCGGAACCGTGATTTTAAAAAGGGGCATAAATGGATATTTTTCCATGATATTTAGTGTCACTTAGATTAGAATACATGTATAAAATTGTTTTAAGGACATTTTGGCAAAAAAAAAAAAAAAAAAAAAAAATATTCAAATACAATATTTCGGCAAAAAATTAACTCTTAGAATAACCTTTTTTCAAAATGTTCTCCTTTTGTGAAAAATGCTTCTATTATAATAATATTTTGCCTGTATATAGCTCAGACCTCTGTACAGAGGCTCAACTATCATTTTTGAAAAATTCACATTATTTTCAGAGTTACAACCAATTGAAATAATTATCGGCTTTTTTCTTAAAATTTCTCCCCTCCGTTGTCGCAAAACATGGATAAACCCACTTCTAAGTTATATATTTCAAAGATTCTAGTTGAGACTCTGTACAGAGGTCTGAGCTATATACAGGCAAAATATTATTATAGCAGAAGCATTTTTTACAAAAGGAGAACATTTTGAAAATGGGTCATTCTATGTTCATTTTTTGTCAAAATAGTGTACTTAAATAATTTTTTATTGTAATACTATTCTTAAAACAATTTTATATACATTTTCAAATCTAAGTGACACTAAATATTATAAATAGTATCCATTTATACGCTTTTGCAAAATCATGGTTCCGAACGTAGTCGGATACCTTAAGACTAGCAACCAGTGGTGTCTATTTTCAGTGAATTTAAGAAGGAATTCGGTAATTAATTGTGGCATTTGTGTGTTTTGGTTAAGCCACTATATAATTCTCTGTAAAACAAATGATTCTGATCACATTGAAACTTCCCAGCCTCATCAGGATCATGTTTAACAAAATGATTTAATTTACTGGCCAATTCAGGACCTTTAATTAATTAATATTTGGAACAGGATTTTCTTTGTCTTTATTACTATGTTCTTTGGAAATGGATGTCTCAAAGACAACCTCTGTCATCTAATATTCACCTAGGCTCCCTTCATACCCAATGAATTCCAGTCTCTCGCGATCAATCCAAATCACAGCGATTCTGACTAACCAAGATTCGTCTTCACACCGCCAAGCAAGTCAATTCGAATCAACCTTTCTTCCATCAGTTGCTGACGCACACGGATGCTGTATTGAATGTTTTAAGACAATTAAGGTATCAAACTATTGATTTCACAACTGTATTTTTATTCACTTATTTTCAAATTGAAATACATGAAACAAAAAATATAAGAACGGCTTTATTATATATGTATATTCCCTGCTAGTATCAAGCATAATTATAGTCTGAAAAGAAGTTACAAATTATATATAAATAAGTATTATTATTTTAAAATGCAATTACTTTTACAGATAACATATCTAATGTTTTAAAAAGGTATTTCAAATTAATTGTAGCTTATAATACAACTATTTTTAATTATAAATATAAAAAAAAAAAAAAAACGGTTTTTTAATACATTAATCAATCAAAAATTTTACTATGCCATTTACATTTTTGTTTGTTTAATCTAACATATAACAAAATTTGGGATCTATGTAGTAATAAAATGGGAATCTTTTTAAAGAATTGAATTATCGACAGTATTGGTGTTTATTTTAGCATTTCTATAAATATTTAATTTTTTCTCTCTCCCAAATTAAATACTTATAAAATTGATCTCTGAAGCTATTTCAAGCATCCTACAGAATATTACCCACCCCTCCCTAACACATTTTGCATTAAAATATTATTACGTAAAGAAATAAAGTTTTTAAATTTCTAAAATTGAATAAAATAATGCATGCTAACTTAAATTCATTATTTATGCATTAGTAGGGATTGCAATATCGGACCAAAAGTTCAATACCGGTATTCGGTATTTTTTAGAGCTTAACACCGGGATACTGGTTTTAATACCGATAGCAGAAATTTTAGAAAAAGAAAAAAAAATACAGGTGTTTCTTTGTTTTATTTGTCAGTTTCATTAGAGTATAAATATCACAAAAAATAATTTGTAATTCATAAATCATTACAGTATATAAAGAATCCTAAAGAAAAGTAAAGGAGCATCTTATTCATTTAAATCACAAAAACATGTAAATATCACTATTCAGTCTGTGGTACTATTACAAATTTTTTAAATTGATCTTAAAAAACATAATGCATCAATTGTACTGTCATTAAGCCTGGAATGTAATTTTATGCAAAAATGACCAGGTATCCAAAACGCTCCTTCGGCATCTACGCTAGTTGGTGGTACAGTTAGCAATACCCGATGTACTTTTTCTAAGTATTTACCTCTAAACACCTCATATCTTCAAACAAATCATTTCCTTGTTGGATGGTTTTGGATATAGCTGATTTGTGTATTGTATTTTGGCTTGTTGAATTTGTTTCAGTTCTAATTAGTTTTAATTCTAATTTTTGTTCAAGTGACAATTTCTTTTCACTATCGACAATAGTGTCATCATCTTCGATTTTTTTATGTTCTTTAAAGTTATTCTTATTCATTATTATGGGTTATTATTTATGAGAGTTAATATAATGAATCTGAAAAAAACATTATTAACCCTAAAATATGATTTGTAAATACAATGTGAATAACAATCTCAACAATTGAAAAAATATCAAAATACTACGCACTTTCTTCACACCTACAACCTTGTTTTCACAGATACAAATATCAGACTACAAATCCAGCACGTATGCAGTTTCGCTCTGAGCTGCAAAAAGGATAGTTTTGGCCAAGCTTCTTGGATGATTTACATATTTTATCACTTCTCTTGATTGTATGATCCAATTTTATATTCACAGTCTAATTATTTTCACCCGTGAGGGAGACATAAAAACAAAAACGTATACTATTTTACGATGTTGGCGAACCCTGAACATATAGTGGAGAAAATTATAAAAATTTCTAGTAAATACCAAGAAAACGGTATTTAAACTTGTGAAAACCGGTATTGCAAAATAGTACAAATGGCTCAAAATACCTGTATTCTGCATCCCGGTATTTCAATCCCTACACATTAGAGATAAAATTAAGCCTGCACACTCGGTGACAAGAGCTAGAGTTAGTTTACAGCAAAGGTTCCCAAATATTTTTGTCTCATTGTGTGTGACCCCTTTCCATGTTTTTCGCTTTGGGGTAGAAACCCTTGCTTACCTAATAATGAACTTCTGCAAATTTAGATGTCTTTTTGACAGATAGTATGGAGCTACTTTCATTTAAATTTCTAACTGTAGTAAAGCATGGCATTTAAAACTTATGACACACATGTTAATTAAATTAAAATTTAATTAATACATAAAATAATTGTCAGATAAAAGAACTGAGCAACAAACAAATGCTTTTAATGGAATGGATGAATCTGGTGCTTCCGAAATTGCTGATATCAGTTTTTAAACTTTACTTTTAAGATATTCGTTATTGCTTAATTCGGATCAGTTCCTCTTGTAGTGTGATATTTGTTGGGGTTGTTTTTTTTTTAATTTGACCATATGAATTCATTGCCTATGTGATATTACCCTAGTCAAAAAAGTATTCTCAAACCTAATTTAAAAACTTGAATTAAGGCTATTTAAATGTTGAACATAGGTTAAAATGTCATTGACTTGGCAGAAGGTCTGTGACAAATTGAGAAACTGGGAAAATTCGTGACATCCAATGTTATGGATCTCAACTCTGGCCAGAAGCACTGAAATAATAGTCCTTGTATTCATAAAACTTACATTGCCACCCTTATCTGCAAATCAATCTCATTGAACTTAGTAAATAAATCTTTTATATAGGTAAAATCTGGTTTCCACTTGATAAAATCATCTTTAAAGTCATGACCTGATTTAATGCGAGCCACTACTATAGACCCCCCATTTACACCTCATGGACCCCAAAATTATTTTTTTTTGACATGGACCCCTTGCAGGTCATCAAAGACCCCTGGGGGTTAATATAAACAACTTTGGGAACCACTGGTTAACATAATGAAAAAGAATACTATGAATACCAAAAATACAAGTGCTGTCTATTGGCATAAAAATAAAATCATGTTAACCTTAAATATAAAGTCATTATCTTCAACACATCTGAAATCTGAATCTTAAATAGGAACTTTATAATATATAACTACTAATAAAAACAATGAAAATCAACACTCTATTTATTTAAATTCACTTTTTCTTTAAGAAATTGTAACAGCCATTGCGCCCAACTGTTGATGCATAGTTGAAGAAAATCTAACCTGCTGAATCACGCAGCGACGAGATTCACGATGAATAGAACCGGTTTCATTTCATGTGAAGGTAGAAACTGGTTAAAGGCTTATTTGAGTGGGGAATTACGAAGTTAGATTCACTGTGGTTCAGGTTGATTGCAACTGACTGGGATTTGTTTGGTGTGAAGGAAGCCTTAGGGGTTTTATCAATTAAAGATTCATTGACATCTTTGAAAGATAGATCATTTGAATCATTTTCAGCTAAATGTATGTGCCAATGTTATGATGGAAAATTCAGTCATATTAGAGAGAAAGGGAACTTTTGTTAAAATACACTACATATATAAACAACTTTTTAACATGCATTCAAAGTTGATGATCTTATTTAAGTTAAAGTTAATTCAATCTGAATGATACAATCCATAATTGAAAATTTCTTTCACATATCAATTAATAGTTAGTTTTTCATTGCTCAGTTTTGTCTAAAACATTAAAATGTTCACTTTACATAGTATGTTTTAAATGACCAAATTACATTTTATCTAAAAGTTGTACAGAGGATGTACCATTGAGCAGAAGATAAAATTGCACACTTGGATGTTCCAAGACCGGACAGCCGGTGACATTGTCTGAAATTAAAAAAAAAACAACTTTAAAAAAATCCATGGCCCTTATCGATCATATGGTGTCAAACTTCTACGACAAAACTTTTATTAAACCATTCAATAAAAGCATCTGAGGTAACACAAACCTTTTTGTTTGCCACCCAGTGAATTGTTAATTATTCGAATCTACACTTTTCATTGAATGTGATTTTAGGACTCTGTTTCAAGCGTGCGCGCTGTGGTTTCAATATTCAATCTGAACCATTGGAACAAAATAACAATGTCAAGTGATCCTTAGTACCTTAAGCCCACCATACCTTTTCTATACCTTTACTACTATAAAATCTATAAAGTACTTTTCTCCAAAGAAAACACTTTCATCTGCCTTGATCGAGAGTGTAACATCCAACACACTTCAATTGCTTTAGCAAATTTTTGTTCAAATTAAAGTAAAAAGAAAAATCAAGCAAAATTTTCTTAGAATTTGGGTCAATCGTGTTAAATCAAAATAAGTCATGTAAAAAAAGAATTTTTTTTTTCTAAATTGTGTTACATTAATTGAGTTAAAATATGTCTTGTAAAAAAAGTAGAATTTAATGCATGAATTTTCTGTCAAAATATTTTAAATATATGGTGTGAAATTTTTTTTAAAAAATTAAGTTGGGTTGTTTGAAATCAATACATTGCATACCTCTTTTAACATTTGTATTTTGTTTTGACATGAACAGTGGTTTTCTTTAACTTATAAAAGTTTTAATGATTCTTTGTGAAATCTAATTTCATTTTTGGTTCCCATGATTTAAGAAAATTACTTTTATTTTGTATAAGATTTAAAAAATGTAACAGAACAATTCTTTAGTATTTATGCAATAGTTTTTCTCTGTAAGAATAATATTTTTGACTTTGAAATGCATATTTCTATATCATGATGTTAAGAAAAATTGAGTGTATTATTATTTTTACAAATAATATATATATGTATAGAATCAGAAGGGTATGAGCACACTTTTATCTGGTTACAATTTATTTCACAGATATTCTTGATGTACATGACTGGAAAAAAATGAGGACACTTTTTCACAAAAGCATTTTACAGAGACAAAAAGGCTATCAGTAAAACAAACACCAAAAGCTTACAACATGGGCAAAAGTGTTCTTCATTCCAAATATCCACTTATAAATTTCTATAATAGAAAGTTTTAAGAAAATTCTTCATTTGATTTCCAGTTTTTAATTCAATGATTGGTCAGATGTGGTGGCTGACGCAATACAGCATGAACACACCATGAAATGTCACAGAGCAAAACTTTTTTTAAGAGATAAATTTTATATTTAAATAACAGCATAATGAGACTAAGTAATTTTGTTATAAAAATAATTAGAAATTTTTATTTTACAAAATATTAAGCCTAATGTGCAAGTGGGAGATATTTGTGCATTTATAAATGTTTTCCTCACTTTTTACTTAGCTAGGCAAAAAGCAATTTTCCAAGACTTACAAATCACAAAAGGGATTCTCCTCTTCCTACCCTAATATAAAAAGCGAGTAAAAATATAAACTCTTTAAATAGTGGAAATTGAATAAATTGTAGTTGCTTTGGTGAAAAACTGCATACAAAATATGATGAGCATTAAATTTTAAAAATGAGTAAATAATTTTATTTATTTGAAAAAAAATACAGTCCACTGATTGTTATTTTGATTAATAGAATGAATGGACATCAAAAAAAGGAAAACATTTCTTTTCTTTTTCCATAATTTCAAACAAATTAGAAAATGGATGAATTAAATTTTTAATAAATAATAAGATTTATTGATAAGAAAAGAAAAGTTAGATAATACAGAAATTACATTATAATTTTTTTTAACAAAATAGCTACCACAACAATATTCAGATACTAATCAGAATTAATTTTGAATTTGACATTGTCTAAAGAATTATTTCTTACAAAAATTTTCAGCTGCAAACTTTAGAATGGAGCATAGGTTACAAGATATCTTGTATTTTCAAATAAAAAAATTAACATAATAAAAAATGTTCCTTTTAGCATTTTTAATTGTCTGATCTGTCAATATACAACATAAATGAAAACCTACATATAGTTGAAATTTCATCACATGAAGTACCCATATATTCAATAAAAAAAAAAGAGATTTAAAGAAATATTATTTCTTTTTACCAGATAATGACTTTCCCTTACATGTACAAAGTTTGAATTGATGATGATCATTTCACAGTAACTCATATTTGCATTTTTTAAATGACATGTAATTCAAACAAAATTTTACAAGACACACTTGTTATAAATACATAACAGTTTAAAAATAAATGGAAAGTGAACACATTAATAAAAAAATATACTTAAAAATACATTCATCTAAATGTAAATTTTTTTTTGTACAAAATTTCAATGTACATTTTATATAGACATAACAGACAGCCTCAAAATTCATAAAATTTGAACAATTTAAAACTAAAATATTACTAAAATATTATGCACACAATTTTTAAACAATTGCTAAAATGCTCCTTTCAACCACTGTAGGTTAAATTTTTAAAAAATTGTGCTAATTCTGTATAATTTGACCCTCTATTTAGAAATCAAATATGGTTCTTAATAAATGAATAAAATGCTTATTTCTTACACTCCCCAGAAATAACAAATGCAAATGATGTGTTACATATAAATATGATTACTTATTAGGTTTGATTGTTTTTTGTAGTTACACTATTTCTTGCAGTATATACTATACTGACAGCATCACTGAATGGTCCAAATCGTGAATGTTTATCAACTGCTCGCACAGTAAAATGATACTTATTACCTTCACTAAATTGTGTTAATGTACATGCCATAGGTAATGGCAATGCTTGAACATCCCCAACTTTCTTCCAAAGAGAGGGCAAGACAGGACCTGCCATTTCTTGATAAGCAAAGAGTTGATAATTTTGCATTTCAGCATGTTCTGTACCCAAAATCATATTCCAGGATAAGATAATCCCTGCTAAAAAATAATAATAATAATAATAATGAGTTGAACAAGATATGCAAAATAATTAATAATTTAAATTTAAGTGTAAAACATATTTCATCAATTATATAAAAAATTTATTTTTCTCTTTTAAGAAAAAAATTTAAAAGATTTAACCGTAAAAATAAATGTCTGCACTTCATGTAAAACATAACATAATAAATATTTATTATATACATGTAAATGCAAAATGATTTCCAGAACAAACTAATTTTTAATGACCTTATATGAATTTAGAAATGTAATTTATACAGTGAATTAATTAGTGCTAAGCTCACAGCCAGTCCCAGAAGTACCACTTGGTACTAGCAATGATTACTTCAAAAAATAACCTTCTCCTTAAATAAAAACATAACATTTATAAATATGGAGTCACAATATGACTTAAATAAGGAAAGAAAAAAATACAGCCCTTAACTTCATATCTATGTAGTTAGGCTCAAGAAAATTTGGCCTGTTAAAAACGGGCAAAAAAAAATGCTTGTCCACAAAAGCAATATTTATGGAGCTTTAAAATTTGTTAATGAATTAATAAAGTATGAATTGTTATTTTTGTTTAAATATCCTTCCAGAAACTAACATCTATCTTGTTATGAGTAAATTTTAGCTTTGAAATGATATTTTTTATAGCTGTTGTTGAAATTATATGTTTATTCATAAGAGTCATGTTCTAAGAATTAAGTTATAAATAATAAGTTTTTTTTTTCAAGGGGCACACCTAAAATTAGTGAATTCCTGACAACTTAACCTTTATAGGATCAGAAAGAAAAATTAAAGCTAATTTACAAAAAAATTCAAGCTTCAGTTTACAATTAGTGGCATTTACAATAAAAATCAACTTAACAGTTGAATGATTACAGTGAGTTATCAACGATTTTTTATACATAGTTGAAGGGCTTTTTACAAGTATTTTTAATTCTAAATATTAGTAACTCAGTTAAAACTTTAGTTTTTAAACTAAGTGGCTTCTTGGAGTGTGTCAATTTACATATACATAAAAAAACTTTAATAGACATTTAACATTTAGAGAAGCCTTTCAATTACTTGATGAGCTAAGAGTTAAATACAGACAATATCCTCATTCCGCCCCCACTCCACCACAGTACTCTGCAGAATTAAGAAAGTTCAGCATTTAATGTGATACAAAATATTCTTAAACTTTATGATTTCTAAACACCTTTCCAGGGGTATCTGATGAGTTAAGGCAAGACCAAATGAATAATCTAGTATGACCCATTTCTCAAAGACTGCTAAAATTGGAAAAGCCACATGCATACAGAATATTCAAAATGCAATTTATGACTCTAAATTGATTGCTTTTTGTCAATTTTCTTTCAAAATATGCAACCTAATTAGAATATTTAACCCCTTAATGGCCGAGGAAAACTTAAAAAATTCCTCCCACAGTGCCACCTACTTGCATTGTTACGCAGTTTATTGAGGTCAAAGAATAAGCATGCTCCCCTCCCTTCCTAAAAATTGTTTACTTTCACTTTAAAAAAGAAAGAAAAGGGGAAAAAAGTATAAAATAATAAAATAAAAATAAAAAAAATTCTTCTCTAGAATAATAAAAAATAAGTAATAGCTTATCTGTTCTGTGATATATCCTGAAACATAGTTGAGCACATAAACCAATATCGCATTCAGTGCATTAGTACAAAAAAATAAAAAGTTCCTATTATACACTGTAGGCGAAAATGACAGCAAATGAAGAATAGGAAAGAGCACACTCAAATAAAAAAAACTCTTTAGCTATAAATTTTATCGTTCCTGGAATATACACTTTCAAATTCCTTCCCCCATCTTCTCTGAAACAAGTAAATTTTTTAGAAGCACCGCCAATATCGTGTTATTATATTCCAAAGCCATGGGACTAGCTTTAAAAAGAGGAGCACAATACAAAAAGTCCCCCTTTGGAAGGACAAGTATACACATCCGGGCACTAGACACCAGCTCCGCAGGACATGTATACATCCCCGTGGCACTTAAGGGGTTAATAAAAGCAATTTTTTAGAGAATTAAATTATCTATTGTTTAATTTTTAAAAAAAATGTTTTCTATGAACCAAAATTTTGAAGGAAAAAAATTGCAACTCTAAAAATAATAGTCATTTTTAAAATAATTTAAAATTTTAAAAAAAATGGTTTTACGATAGGAAATGACCATATATTAAAAATAAAATTAAATTTGAGAAAAAAGTTTCAAATTTTGTCAGGTTAAGATTTTTTTTAATTAATCACTTCCTTATAAAGTAATCTATAAATACAGTACTGTCAATGTTGTTTCTGTATTAAAAATTACATACTTTTTATTCACACAAAAGTATAAAATATAACACAAATGACTGAATGCAATGTGATATTTAATCTAAAAACCTTAAATATAGTAGGTTGAGAGTAATACATAAAGGTAGATAAAATACATGACCTATTTTTAAAATACTCAATTTTAAAAAAATCTACAAAAAGACTTCCTTAGATAATTTATTATTTAAGTACAGTCAACCCTCCTATAACGCGGTGAGTGCGTACCGCATTATATGGAAACCGCGCTATAAGAAACTCGGATTTAACCATACAAACCTGGCTAATTCGTAGTGCATTCTATGGAAACCGTCTACCACGTTGTATGGAAACCGCATTATAAGAAACTCAGAATTGGTACAATTCACATCATTCGTACCGGCGTTATATGGAGACCAATAAATACAAAAGACGAGATAAACTCCACCGGCGTTACTGATTTAATATAGGAGTGCAACGCGCCAAGCGCTTTTTGGAGTGATTCCTTAATCATTTTGTTTTGTCTACGCCATGCCTCAGTGCGTGCTCCGCTTTTAATTTATTCCTCGATCAGTGTATAATCACTACTTTTTTATTTCATAATAAAACCAGATTTCAAAGGGAGAGGTGGTGGCAAGATTTTAACATAAAATAAATACAACAGAAAGTAATATTAATGTATTACACTTCCAGATGTAAATTATTTACACTATTTTAAGCATTCATTACACAAAATTTGAAACAATGTGTTACTTTTGCTGAGCAGAGATCCTGCGGAAAAACAAAAAACTAACACTAATATACGTTATCTCTATTGGAACGTTGTTAAACGGAAACCGCGATGTAAGAGTACCACGTTATAGGAAGGCTGTAGCAATTTCAGCTCTGCGTTATATAGAAACCGCATTATAGGAGGGTTGACTGTAATAATAAAGTATAAGAACTTGCTTGCTACAATGGAAAATTCTTAAATTTAGAAGAAGCTTACAATCAATGCCCTTCCCCTAAAAAAATCTTCTAAAATGTCTAAGTCTAAAGTTAAATATCAAAATCTTGAAAAAAAAATCATTAAAATTCAGAAGATACACTTATTTTTGAGAAATTAACCAAAATTTTACCTTCCAAACTCCACAGATTCAAATTCATAATATAAAATGTGCATATGACATAAGTGTTACTTAAATAACAGTTTTGATAGATGAACAGTTATTTAGTAGCACTAACCTTTAGGAGATCTAGAACCTTTTAAACATGGTTTTGGTGGAAGGGCTTTAAGCTGTGGATTAAGTGGATAATCTGGAACAGCTGGAAATGGTGCAGGATGCTAAAAATCAAAGATGAATAAATTATTACCTTTAAAACTGATATATATAAAAGAGTAAAAATATGATACAAGATATTTTTTAAAATCACCTTTAAATAAAAATATTTCTTTGTTATAAGAAACTAATTCACTATAAAATTGAATAACTAATTTCAGCAATTATTTATTTTCAACTGCTATGAAAAAATTCAATGTGAAATTTTTTTCTGCTCTTTAATGTAATCACTAGCATTCACTTTTCAGCAGGGGGAAGCACCACAATACTGCAAAAGTGTCAATTACGTGGATAGAGCAGTATATTACTTGAAGAATCTCTGAAATAATTAATGAACAAATTCCATAAAAATAATTCCTTCATCCAAAAAGTATAATCATAAGAGGATTGAGTAAGAGAAGTATGAAAAGGCAAAACACTTGTCAGCTTGTTACTATCAAATATTATATTACAACATAATAAAAGAATTCTGAAGAAAATGAAAATTTCTTTTGTAATCTTGGCCACAAAGAATGTTTTAAAAATGAACAACATAACCCATAAATGATTCATTTTTGTTTTGAAAAAAATTTAGACCTGATCTGACACCCTACTCTCTAATCTCTTCCACGCCACTTAACATGAGGAATTTGAGTTTTGACGGATTCAATGTGCATCAGCTACACAGTGGGTTTTCAGTGGTACTGAAGTATAATTTGAATTTTAAATTGAATTGTAACTCATTTACTTCAGGAAAAAAAGATTAGAAAATTTATAAAATGTAAAAACATTAATAAAAGTAAATTATTTTTAACGATTGAATATATTTTAATTTTTCTTTTTTTATTATTATTAAATTCAACAATTAATGCACAATAATTCTTAAATTGTGTTTATTTTTACCCCTTTTTGGTTACAGACAAAGAGAAATCTTTTGTCCTTGAAACTGATTTCGTCAATACTATCGCATCTGAAATCATGATTTCTTTTTCTTTTTTGAATTTCTGAATATTTCTACAAGAAGGTGCAATTAATCCTACTTTCTCCCCATTTTTGCAGTAAAAATGCTCACCTTGAATCAAAATCAAAATAATTTTGCAAGTTTTGTAATTTTATTAGTGTTATTTTTTCATATCACCAACAGTTTTTTGTTGGATTCGGAGTGATTTTGAGAACAGTGAATGTATATCTCTCAGACAAATGCTAGTTCGGATTTACCAAGAGGTAATATTTATTCACAATCTAGTGAATCAGATGACAAGAATTTGAACTCAGTAAAGATATGATAAGAAGAAAAAACAGTTAGTCCTGCTTTTTCTCACTTCAGTTTTACAAAAAAAATGAGATACTTTGTAAATATTTTAGTAACTACCATTATATATACCAAAAGCATTTTATTATACCAATAATTGGTTTAACGAGTATATGTAGCATATGAGACAGCAAAGATAAAAGGATAAGGAAAAAAACAAGGTACTATTGTGAGAAGTTAAATGTGACTTTGTGCTGCTTTATGTTTTGAAATTCTTCAAGTGCAACACATTTGTTAGAATTTCAACTGAGAAAATCATTCAAGACATTTTTGATATTCATGGCTAGAATCATGTTTGGCAAAACTACTTTGCAGTAAATTATTACAATGCTCTTTACATACAAGAGAGATTGCAAATCTGTTTTAACAATAAGGTTTGCAAAACAATTTCACACAATTTTAACAATTGCTTTTAAGCAAATATTTAACTTAGACACCACAAAGAAGTAGCATCAACACATAGTATCAAGGTGCATTTTTAAAATTCAAATTATAGGTGCTTTGCAGGGAAAATTGGAGATTAGTAATCAGGACATTACATACAGTACAGTCCCGATAATCCGAACAATATCGGACCGACCCCTGTTCGGATTACGTGATTGTTCGGATTAGCCGGAGTAACAGCGAAATCACTATTTGAACTGGGAGTACGGGTTATGTTGTACAATTTTTCATACTAAACATTAGTGGTTCTGTTCTGTAGTTTATTCCATTTTAAAATTTGTACCATAACTTGATGTACAGTGCGTGAATATTAAATAAAGAACTGTTTTGAATTAAGTTTTATACTGTTTTATATTGAAATATTCACCGATTTTCGTCCTTAAAATTATACAATTTTTTCCACGGAGCCGTTCGGATTAACCGGATGTTCGGATTAGCCGTGTTCGGATTAGCGGGACTGTACTGTATTTGACTATTTGGTGAAGTGAAAAACTACTTACTGACACAAATATGTTTTTGTACTTTCAAATTTAAGATATAGCATATAAATATACAGAAGTTTTTTTAAAAAATGTTTTTTAGTGAGAAATACAAAAAAAAATATATTCATGATTGGATTTTTAAAAAAGAGCACAGGAGTTTATACTTGAATACAGAAAAACTAAAACATGAATTATCCTCATCTTCAGTATAAAACTTATTTTTAGCTCTGATTTGTCCTAAGTCTTCCCACTGCAAATGTAAATAGGTACATCTTCATTTAATTGTGTATGTATATTCAATGAATTTTTTTTTTCTTTGGATCTCATTTTATATGCAAAAAATAAGTTTATTTCTCTCTCATGGCTCTCCTCCCACGACTTTATTTTAAAATTAGATTTCAACAAATAAAACTACTTACTTTAGGTACGCTTGAATACAAAACAATATCAGATGATGGTGATGATACTAAAGGTGCAGATCTAATACTTCTTAAAGTTTGCGGAATCATGGGCAATCTTGCAGAAGTATTCACAACAGTGCTCAATGGAGCTACTGAACCTACAAAGAGTATTTCTTAATAAAGAATAATATAAAAAATTTTTAAGGTGTTTTATTAAATAGCAGATTATTTTAAAAGATACATATTTTGTCATATAATATGAAAAATATAAAAATGAAGAGCTATCAGGCTAAGCTATATAGCTATCTTAAATTCTTTCAATGATTCTGACTTTTAAAAAAAACATTTCTGAATCCATGTGGAAAAATAAGAAACAGAGCAAGGCAAAATAATGAAAGCCAAAAAATAAATTAAAAGAATTCAAGTAAATAAGAAAAAAATTTCTTTGAATGTCAAATACATAAAGAATATTAAAAAGTAATTCTAAAATATAAAAAAAATTGTGAAAAATAAAAGCTTGAAAGAACTAATAATAACCTAGAAGAACTCAACTTTATAACAAAAAGAAAAGCTATACAAGAAAAGTATTTTCAATGCAAGAAAAGTATTTTCAATACAAAAAAAGAAAACACTGATACAAAAAACATATTTACTGATAAAAAAAAAGTCTGACAGTACTTGCCATACTTCATACAAAATCAACAAAATATTTATTTTCATCACAAAAATATTCATATTCATTTAACAAAATTTGAAATAAAATTGATCTAATGTACATAGTATTAACTTTTTTTTTAAAAAAATGAATACAATGGATTTATAAAAGTTAGGATAATTAATTGCTTTCATGAAAGAACAGATTATAGAAAAAAAATAGTTTTACAAAAATGCATTTTAAATTCAAATATGAAAGACCTGATAGAAAAGCAATAGGAACTAATAAAAAGATATAAAAGAAATACAACAGGCTTAATTTAACAAACAAATATTTTTAGTAAAAAAAAACATTTTTAAAAAACTCAAATGTGTGTATATATATATAAACCAGTAACAAAAAAAATTACTTTATTGATAAAGATTACTCAATTTTGCCTCATGGAATACTTTTAAGAAAGAATATTATAATTAACTATATCAAAAATCATGACATTTGAAGGAAATCACATATGTGATATTTTTAAATATATTAAGAAAAAAACTAAGCGAAAATTCCTGATGAAATTCACTCTTGATGAAAAATTAAAATTTCAGAAACATTTTAATCAGTATGAATAATGAAACAGATGAACTAATTTTAAAGGCAGAAAATATACCGTGTATAAATAAATATATATAATTGATTTCATCATTATAGCAATTATTTGTAAGTACTAATATGTGATCAGTAATCATTATTTACAATCATTGCACCTTCAAATAAAAGTCTATGTTTTCATAATGTATAACAATAAAATAAAATAAAAATATAATTCAACGCTGCATTTTTTTTCTTCTTATTTTAGCAATCCAAATTGAAAAACCAAAAACTATTAACAAAAACACATTAGCTTTGATATCTTTGAAAAAATTACACGTTTAAAAATAACATGATTGTTTTTCTTAATACTATATGTAACTAATCTATTTTGATTACTAATAAATCTCCAGATTTGTCTCTTTTGAAGATAGGTAACAATACTTTTGAAACTGTAAAACAGTGTACTTATTCAGGAATTCTGATCTAATGTAGCAATGATCTGAAAATTGAAATAATTTGTTAAGCTAATAGAAGTTTCCATGGTCTCGGAAACCAATTCATGTCTATGTTTATTTCTATAAACACCAAGTAGAGCATATATAAAACTTTAATCAGGCCTATTGCTCTGTATCGAAGTGAGTGTTGGACTCGCAATAAAGCAGAGGAAGAAAAGTTGCTCATTTTTGAAAGAAAAAAAAGGGAAATCTTTGAACCTATTCAAGGGAACAATGAGAGGAGAATTCTTTACAATCATGAAATTTATAGGAAATACAGCAGGACCGACATTATGACAACTATAAAAGCATAACATATTAGGAGTGGCTGGGCCATCTGTACAGATACGCTGATGTTTTTCCTACCAAAAAGTAACTTTTTTTAAAATTGAAACGACCAGACATAGAGGATGATTGTGATTGTTATGATGATCATGATCAACATGATTGTTAGAGGATGTTGAAAAGAATCTCAAACTAATGGGAATCAACTGGCGGAAGGCACTCATGACTGATAGAGTCAAACGGAGAAGGATCAGTAAGTCAGCCTTGACCAGCAAAAGGCTGTTAAGCTTATGAAGAAGAAAGCTATAACTATCATAAAGCATATCACGAATTAAAGACTATATAATATATTTCCCACAGAGTGAAACTTTTACTTCAATCATTCACAAAAGTGAATAACAGTAAATTCCACTGAATACTTAACTAGAAGGATTTAGTAAATAAAATATGAATATTTAAATGTTTTATACCATTTTGGAGTTTTTAAATCATATAAAGAAGAGAACAAAATTAAGATATCTTACTTGGATTAGTAATACGGACTACAAAAGTTGGTATTCGCTGATTAGCACCAGGCACAAAATTTGAAACAGGTAAATTACCACGTCCAAATGGGTTTATTTGACCAGAATTTGAAGGAACAATATATGCCACTCTAGAACCTAGAAGACCAGGTGGGAGGGACTGAATAAGAGTCTGTCGATTCACTTGCTGAACCTGCACGGAATTAGTGAGAGTGAATGGTGGCCTTTGCTGAGTAGTTGAAGGTATCATTTGTAACAAACCAGAAAGAGGAGGGATTGCATGTTGGCTACTTTGTAATCCTGATGGTATATTGACTTTAGGATTGGATGGCAAGGAAACAGGAACAACTGTCCAAGAATAAAGTAAGAACAATCAATACAGTTACATCAAAATTATATCTAAATGAAGAAAAATTGCTTTAAGCCCAACCCCTCAAATAGTAAAAGAGTATAAAATAAGGATTACTTTCAGTGAAATATTTAACTAGCTTTATTTTTATGAAATGAAAAAAGTTGCAGGTCCTTTCAAAATCTAATTATTTACACCAGTGATTTTCAAAGTGGTCCCTATGGAACCCCAGGGGTCCCCAATATAATTCAGCAGATCCATGGAAAATTAAAATTGATTTGGGGGTCTCCCAACAATGTCAGGGGGTGCGCACCAGGTTTAATATAAAATGATGATCCTGTTTCATTATTATGGAAATTTAAATAAATAACAATAAATAAAATAGTAACAATTGCTACGTCTGTAGTAAAACATAAATATAGATAGGTGCTTAAAATACAGTATGTTACTTAATTACTGAGTGTTATGTAATACGTTTCGTAAATGAACAAAGACAAAATTTGTTTCACCTGACTTGTCACTTGTAGTAACAGTGCTATGTATAACTTGTTTTAATGTTAGTACTAAAACTTCCTTGTTGTTCAATTTACTTTAATAAATTTAAGCTATCAATTTCCATCAACACCCTAACAACAATATAATAACAAAATAACAATACAAAAACTGAGAATCCCTCAAAAAAGAAAATAAAAAAATCCTGCTGACACTCGCTTATACGATTTAATAGTTTTAGATGGCACAAGCTACTTATATTAATAACAAGCATGGCAAGATACGTGACAGAAGTCAAAAACAGGATTATACAGAAATGCAATAATACCGATAGATGTACTAACTTGTCTACAATATAAGCATGAACTATAAAAGAGACATACATCATACATCTAATCAACAATTTATTCTATGGTGTGCTGATACAAAGTGTATAAACAAATTTTCCCAGTCTTAGACAAAAAGTGTTGGTATAGTTGCATTTTTTGTATTATTACGCAGATAGTGTACTTTGGTTACATTAGTATATTTGAATAAAATTGATCTCTTTTGAAAAAATTATACATCACATTTTTCAAAAAAGTAATCTTTTAATGTTAGTTAAGTTTTTTTATTGAAAACTTAGGAAGAGATTGTAAGGTTTTCTTTTCTTTTGCTCAATGCAGATGTTTTTTTGAAAGAAATTAATTATTGAGAATTATATTTTATTCAAAAACTACAATAAATTGTATCCTTATCTCAAATAATTATTTTAAAAGGGCTTTACTGCAGCATTCCATAGAAAAAGGTAATTATAATTAACAGTGGTCTGTTGCAAATAAAAACACTTGATATACAAATTTTCTTGTATTTTGTTTATCCCTTTTTAACAGATATCAGAGTATGAGTGAGCCAATGAAAAAATGATGGCAGAACAGTGTTGAATATTTGAAGTATGAATTTATTTTTCATCACCAAGAAATAGTACATTACCTACGTGTCTTCTATATAATAAAACTATGTGAAATGACTCAATGAAACCTTCCAAGTTTAAGAAACATTTAATAAAAATCCTTAGTAACAAAAAAGATAAGGATTTAACCTTTTTTTCACACAGTCAAAGGAAAATAAGTTAAAACATTGTCACTGCAACAACTCATATGGCAATAACTAAATTAAATGACAATGGACTGCGTGATTTTCTTATAACATTTCTTTATTGGTTACAAAGTCTGGTAAGCCATACACTATTGGTGAAGAGCTTATTCTACTAGCTGTAAGTGAAGTAATACACAGTGAGTTACACAAACCAGCTTTTGACATAAAAAAAAAGAATTCCACTGAGCAATAATACAGTACAAAAAAGGATTGACAAAATGGTTCAGTTCACAGAAAATTCTTTATGTGTTACTTAAAAACATCAAAATTTTCGATACAGCTTGACAAGTTCACTTTACCAGGAAACAAAGCCTTACTTTCAGCTTATGTAAGATTTGTAAAAGAAGAAAAAATTTGCCTAGAAATGCAATTTGCTAAATGTTTGGAAACTGACACGAAAAGTGAAACATTATTTATTGAATTAAGAAAACTTTTTGATGTAAAGTTAATACCCTCAACTAGTATCATTTCTATTTTTACTGAATGTATTTTCAGTATAGTTTGTTTTAACAAGGTATAATTGTTGTTACATTGTGTCATTCATCGACACCACATTTAGTCGTACAAATCTTAGTGAACATTTGCATGTATCACTAAATTATATCATCAGAGCAGTTAATAAAATCAAAAGGAATGTCCCCCACACAGATAAATCCATTCTAATACAGGAGCAGCTTATTGAAACATCCACAAATGAGGAACTTAAGTCAATGTTTGAACAAGGATACCACATATTCTGGTTAAAGAAACAGATTCCAATCTTATATCCTACATTATGAGTTATTGTACAAAAGTTGACTGGTTTTCCATCTTCCTATTTGATCGAATGTGGATTCAGTGCCATTAATACAAAAAAGAAAAAACTGACTAGAAATTAGAGGGCTTGCAGATTTGCAGTTGCTACTCGCAAACATTGAACTGGACATAATTACACTCATAACACATTATCAAGTTCATCCAAGACATTAATTTTTTTTAATTTTATTTTAAACGAAAGTTATAATTTCAAGAAATACCTCTGTTAGTCAACATCGAAAATAAATAAACCATTATCATTTGGTGAAGTAGTATATGATCTACTTAACAAGATTAAATGCAAAATAATATTTTGAATTTGCCGTTCTATTAATAAAAGATTTTATTCAAATAAATGACAGCTTAGTTTGTTTCTTGGTACCATAAAGTTAATTTAAAAGTAACTTAAATCTGTAAAATAGTTGGCTTCCACGCGTTTCAAATTGTAATGGAAAACAAAAAAGCTAAAAGAACAGCACTGAGGAATTCGTTTATGGTTTGATTTAATAATATTGAAAAGTAATCGAAGATGGGAAATTGTCAACTGATGATTTAATTGCACTACAAAAATTGCTTCAGAATAAATTTAGAAGATTGTCAGAAAGCCAAAAAATTGTTTCGGCGGCTATCCTAAGCAAAGAAGATTTCACTACGGCATTTGAAAAGGATTTTGACGAAGCAGAAACCTACAGAGATGGGTACTGCAAATATTCATCAATTTTAGAAAAAATTATACAATCATTGGCGTTGTCAGAAGAAAGTGCATCTCAATAAGATAGTTCACAAAAAAAAATAAAAGTGCGACTTCCAAAAATTGAATTGGTAAAATTCAATGGTGACATTAAAGAATGGCTCCAATTTTAGAGTCAATTCAAACACATTCACGAAGATGTTAACTTGCATAAAGAGGATAAGTTCCAATATTTGATCCAAAGTATGGCGGTCAGAACACGAGTTCGAGATCTTGTAGATGGATATCCACCTACAGTGGAAAATTATGACAAGTGCATTGACAGTTTACGGATGAGATTTGGTTGTGAAGAACTATTAATCGAGTTCTACATCAGAGAACTGCTGTCGCTTGTTATCAAGAATGTAACAAATTCCAGATCTAGACTTGGAATAACACAACTTTATGATCTATTGGAGTCTCATTTAAGATCACTTGAATCCATCGGCATGATGTAAGACAAGTATGCAGCAATGTTGTTGCCCCTAGTAGAATCCTGCATTTTTGAGGACATACTCCATATTTGGCTGAGGAATCCATTTGTTTGTACTGCAGAAGAATCTTACAGTCAAAAATTAAGGCAGTTGCTAAAATTTCTCAGATTAGAAGTTGAAGGCAAACAAAGAGTTTGGTTGGCAAAGTCTGGTTTTAAATCAGGTGATATTTCCTATTGGATATTGGGTCAGAAAATTCATACATATATAATTCAAAGGACCATTTCTCAATTAAGCTTGTGGTTCATTGGGAAACAAACCTTGATTCACAGTTTGTTTGGAGAGAGGGAATCAAGCCCCAAACAACATTCAAAATATAATATAAAAATAAAAAGTCTAAATGACAACTTTTCCTACTGGCTTGAAGTATTATCAGAAGCATTTTACCAAAAATTACAGATAAATGTTTAATTTCTGAACTAGAGAAGAACATTTATGTTCTGTATGTAGGTTCTCATGTATCAGATATTGATCTCTTATTGGGAGCAGATACACTAGGATTGATTTATAGAGGAAAGCTCATTAAATTAGAATGTAGTTTAACGGCAGTAGATACACATTTGGGTTTTGCGTTAATAGGTAAGGATAATAAAATTAATCAAACAAAGTCCTTATCTGCTATAAATGAGCAACAGAAGCCTAGATTGCCTTGAGCCTGTTGTCCAATTAAATATTGTCCTTAGATGTTAAGGAATTGTGGAGTTTGGAAACCAATGCAATAAGAGATCCTGTAGAGAATTTAAAGGGAAGGGAACTTAATTCCAAATCCATAAATAGGTTTGAAAATGAGATATTCTTTTCCGGAAGGAAGGTATCAATTAAAATTGCCGTTCAAATAGCCGTCAAAATAGAAAACAGTTTGGCGAGTAACAAAAACATAACTCAGTAAAGACACCAAAAAATGTGCCAAGGTATAATCAAAACCAATTGTTGTGATGATCATGTGTCTGTTTTCAAAGAATGTTAAAATCTAGGAATAATTGAAAGAGTCCTAGATAATGAAATAAATAATGACGGGTATTTATCTACCTCATAGATCCGTACTAACACCTGCTAAGACCACTAAGATGCACCCTATTTTTGATGCTACTGCAAGGGAGAGTGGAAAAACTTCCCTTAACGATGTGCTTCATAAAGGCCCTAGTTTGATAGAGTTAATACCAGACATATTACATAGAGTTCACTTGTACCTAATTGGCCTATCAGCCGACATTGAGAAAGCCTTTCTGCAGTCAGCTATAGCCCCTGAACATAGAGTAGAGAATTCTTATGATTTTTCTACCCTCTTGAGCAAAGTTTCTCAACATGGGCATTTGAGACTTTCAGGGGGCAGTATAAAACCTAAAGTAAGTTAAGGAGTGCAGAGATGGTATTGAGGGTTATGGGCAGATTAACCAAATATAGTCTATAAAAAGATTAAAAGACACACTGATTATGTATTACCAAAAGTAAACTTAAATACTGGTTACCTTATGTTGATTGTATGTATTTAAAATTTAAATACATACAATTAACATAAGGTAGGTTCATCCCAGTGAGAAAAACTAAAAGAACTGATGACAAATGAGGAATTAAAAATTAAATTCAAGGATGGTTACCAAGAATTTTGGCTGCAGAAGTTGATTTTGCAACTATACCCAGGATTATGGTTGATTGTTCAACATTTCTGATAGCATTCCTATTTAGCAGAAAGTGGATTTAGTGCTGTAGAAACATTCGTAATGAAAAAGAAAAATTGGTTCCATGTTATTGAACGCAGCAACTTACGATTGTTTTTAAGTAAAATCGAGCCTGATATTAACAAACTCCTTAAAATACATCAAATTCAACCTTCTCATTAGTTAAGTTAAACATTTTATGATAACATAAAAATACTTTTCAAGCAGTCTGTGAGCAGTAGAAAAATGTTTCGTCCACTGCATTTATTTCATATATTATCCAAAAAATATAATTAAAAATGTTAACCAGTTATTAATGTGCGAATCTTTAAAGGTTGAAACTGTCAATTTATTTATTTAGAAAACAATACTTTATTATAGATTACTTCCCATCATCAAAACCTCTGCCAGTCCTTATAACAGGTAAGCTAAAACTTTCATTCCTCTCTTTAAAATAAAGAAATTCAGTAGTGTTTCAATTCCAACAATATCCCATCTACAAAAAATATATAATACTAGCTACATGGCCCGGCGTTGCTCGGGCTTTCTCTACTTTTATAAAAAATTTCCCTTTCCTTTATAAAATCAGCACTTCTAATACTCTTTCTCAAAATGACTTTCACCCCACCCCCTTCCTCTGCTTAGCCCGGCGTTGCTCTGCCTTTTTCCAAGTGTATAACTTAAAATTCACTGTTTCGAAATTTTTTTGCTTCTTTTCTGTCAGACAGGTTTATTTCCCCTTGCCGTTGCTTGAACATTTTTAAATGCATAACACATTGTCATGGAAATTCCCCTTCCCCTCTCGCTATGATATATTTTGAGAAAGTGAACAGTGGAACCTTAATATTCACTCACTCACTTTGCAACTTTTTAGGACCCGAAAACGAAAATGTACCTTTTTAAAAATAGTTGTATGTTCAGAAAAGTAGAAATTTTTATAAATACAAAATTTCACAACTGTATTAAATGTTGAATTAAAATTGTGAGCATTTTTTGAAATGTTCGATAAACGGAAAAAAAGTTTCATGTGCAATTATTTTTATAAATGAAGTTATAAAAACTTTGAATTTCATAAGTAGTTATTAAATATTTAAAATTTGAGTATTTTTAACTGATGCAACATATTTAAAAAATAAAATACTGTAAAGAATTAAAATTTATTTAAGTAATTATCAGCTGAATAAAAATGTTACTTTGTCTTCTATTTTTTTTAAAAATATTAAAACTACCTTTTTTTACTAATTATTATAATACTTATTATTACACTTTCTTGAAAGATTTAGAACTATGCATTGACAGACTTGTAAAACCTTCAATATACATCCAGTATCAATTTTACTGTAGTTTTGTTATAGGTTTATAATATTCCTAACTATCCACCGTTCTTCAAGTTTAGTGAAATGGGTGTCCTACACTTGGCCTTTTTCAACTAAGTTTCTTTTGTATTTCTATATTATCTTTTGAACTGTAAATTTGTTTTAATATTTTTTTATCCACTATAAATAGTATTTAAATTTTAAATTATCGCTTTGCTTAATGGAAACTATTATTACAACTTTGCATTCAAATGGAAGAATCGATCTTAGTTGAATTTAAAAGACATTTATTGAGTGTGAGGACCTCTTTCTTTCTGTTAATATTTAACTAAGAAAATAATTTCATTATTTTTCATTATTACAATTAATATATTCATTATTACAATTTAAAATAACGTCATTCAAACTATCAAATATAGTTTTTTCTCACATTGTGTAAATTGAAAATTACACCGAATCTTCGAATTCTGTGTAAGCGACCTTAAATTAACATAACTGAAAACTATATAGCATGATTTAAAAAACAGTGAAAAGCTTTTTCTGAAAAATGGCATAAATCAATCTTGGTTCAAAATGCATTCTTTTTCAGGTCGACTGATTTGAGACGTATTCATTTTTGCAAGGATTTTTTATAGAATAATTGTCTGTGTTTTTTCTTTAGAATTTCAGCGAATTTTTACTTTAATTAATATTGTGCAGTCCGTAAATATTAAGATTTAAAAATTGGCAAACATAACATACTCGAACTTTTCTAAAATCATAAGCAAACAAACAATGTTATTTTTCGATTAAAATAGTATAAATAATTTATATCTGGAAGTGTAATACGTTAATATTACTTTTTGTTGTATTTTTTATGTTAAAATTGTAATCAGCCTCACACTCTGCCTGTTTAAACTTTCGCAGTTCCTGGCGTAGACAAAAGAAAATGCAAAGGTTAGCTTCACACATAAAAGATAGATATTTGCTGTTGCGGGCTTTTTTGCAGATGCAAAATTTTTTCCTACTTACTTGACAATTATTGTTATATTTTGGACAATTCACACAATATCTATAAATTATAGCCTATGTGTTATTCTGATGTATAAGCTATACTATTGTAATGTTTCATTAAAATCCTTTCAGTTGTTTTTGCTTGAAAGACTCCCAAACATCCTCACAAACTTTCATATTTATAATATATATTAGGATTACACAATTAAATATATTCTTGGCAATAGCTATTTCATATTTGTAAGTAATAGAAAATGAGGGCTTTAGAAAAAAAAATGTAAATAAAAAAAATTATATTCTATTAATAATAGAATAAATAGCCAGTTCAAAAAAGGTTGGGAACCCATGTTCTTGAGGATAGTAGGGAAATGGTTTATCGGCACTTTCGGATTGTTTGCAGAGTTTGTTCAAGTCTATTTTTATTGGCGACTTCTTTAAATCATTTGCTTGAACATTCTTGTTTGGAGTATACGGAAACTATTTCTGAACTCAAAAATTCATTCTGCGTCGATAATTGCGTTAGTGGTGTTTTTACTCAGCAATAAGTAGAGAGCTTTATTTCTAGTGCTAAGGGCTATCTTGAGCAAAGGATGTTTTAATTTGAGGAACTGGGAGAGTAATATTAATGGTCCAGGTGTCTCTAAAAGTACGGGAGATACAAACTTACTAGGTATAATATGGAACTTAGATAAAGATACACTTAGATGCTCTGTAGTAAATGAAATTCCTCAAAACAAGGGTAATACGACAAAAAGAACAATTTTGTCATTTGTGCAACAGTTCTATGATCCTATTGGGATTTTATCTGCCTCCACCTTACTGCCCAAAATTTGGCTTCAAGAAGCCTGGAAAATTAAACTAGCCTGGGATGACCCCCTACTCTCAGAGATGTATAACAGGTATTCCAGATGGCTACTTGAAGTGGCATGCTTAAGTAAGACGGAAATTCCAAGATATGTAAGTGTTAGTAGAAAGTCAGAATTGCATGTTTTTGTAGATGCTTCTAAGAACACTTATGCGGCCTGTATTTTTGTCAGGTCAGATACCAATAATGGTGTTCAGGTTCATCTGATAAGAGCCAAAACAAGAGTGGCACCAATTAAAACGATATCAATACCTTGGTTAGAGATGCTAGCCTGTAATGTTGGTGCAAGACTAACACTTTTGGTTTGGAACTACCAAACCTTATAACAACATTTTGGACAGATTTGATGATAGCACTGAGGTGGATTAAGAGCCCTGGAGAAAGGTCAATATTTGTTTCTAATCGATTCAGAGAGATAAATGAAGTAAACTCCCACGAAAATTGGAGTCATGTCCCGGGAATTCCAAATCCAGCAGATGTTCTCTCAAGGGGTTGCACTCTGCAATAATTGTTACATTTAAAATGGTTTGAAGGTCCCCACCTGGTTAAGGGTGGTGAGGTTAAAGAGGTAAATGCTGAAAGGAGAAAGATTACATTGTGAAGTGTTAACGTAAAAGAAAACTTTCCTTGGTACACACAGAAATTTTCAAATTATCACTCTATAATCAGGTTAATAGTATGGATAAGAAGATTCATTTTTAACTGTTGTAAGAGGCCTGAGGATAGAAAAGGGGGAGAAATCTCCAATTCAGAAATTTAAAAATGGGGAAAATATACTTATATAAAAACTGTTCAAAGGGAATGTTTGATTATTACGTGTTAAGACTAAAACTACAGAACATAAGGATGATCCTTGCTTTTTAACACCCTTTCTCCTTCCAACAAATTGTGTGTTAACCACATGAATAGTTGAGTACTTGCACAAATTAAATTGTCATGTGGGTGCTCAAATACTGCTTTCAATAATAAGGGGGAAATATTAGATTTTAAAATTGAGAACTGTCAGATAGATCATTAGAAAGTGTTGTGTGCTGATGGATACAGCGGAAGACCAGCTGCAAGTGCTCCTGTTGCTTGCCTGAAGACCGAGTTAGGGATGCAAAAGTATTCGAGGTAACAGGTATTGATCTAGTCGAAACCTTCTTCCTTCTAAATTGTGGATTGTCTTATTTACATGAGTGATTTTCCAAGTCATACATTTTAAAATTGTAACCTCCTTGTCCACTGAAAGTTCTTTGCTCTCATTGCATCAGTTCATAGCTCGTACAGGCAGATCGAAGACAATACATACAGACAATGGATACAATTTTAGAGGTTATGTTATCGAATTATAAGGTCTAGACTAGAGTAAAATACAACCCAAGGCTGAACTTCAAAGCATAAAATGGAAGTTCATCCCAACCAACGCAGCTTAGTGGGGAGGAAGGTGGGAAAGGCTTGTTAGTCATCAAAGATCTTCCGAGACGTACTTTGGGGAGAGCAATTCCTTCTTATGAAGAGTTACTCACCATCTACTGTGACTGTGAAGCAATCATAAACTCTTGCCCCTTAACTTATATATCAGAGGACTCGGAGGACTTGATCATCATTACTCTAGCTATGTTTCTAATTACCAGTACCTCCACATAAGTAACAGATCTAGATCTCAATGATTTTGCCAAATTTCAATGAAGAGTGAGATTCCGTGCCAAATTATTCAAAGATCTAAAAGGCAGATTTTGTAAGGAATATTTAGGACTATTGGCTCAAAAACGTTCTAAGCCAATATCTCACAAAATGAAAGTAGGAGAAATTGTCTATGTTGAAAATCCTAACAAGAGGTTACATTGGCTTTTAGATAAGGTGTTAGAACTATTACGAGTCTGGCAACGCTAGAACCCTTAGGCTGAATTGTGGTAATACAGAGATAATTCGGCCTGTTCGAAGTTATTTGTTGGAAATACAGCCTAAGGAATTTCCAATTGCAGCTGTTGGTATGGAAGGGTTCCTGCGCCAATGACCTCATCTAAAGTGCCAGTAGCCTATACTGATCAAGTCAACCCAAAGTTGACTGAAGTAACTCCTGATATGGACAGTTGTAAATTTTCTAGGTGTGGACATATGATTAAGTCATCTCAAAAACTGGACTTATTAAACTTGATGGTCTTCTATGAGTCATAATTGACTCAAAGGGGGGGGGGAGTGTATTACATCTACATTAAAAATAAATAAATTATTATCATTTGGCAAAGTAGCATATGAACTACTAAACACGATTAAATGTTAAATAATGTTTTAAATTCACTGTTTTATTAATAAAAGATTTTATTTGAATAAATGACAGCATAGTTTGTTTCTTGGTACCGTAATATAGTAACTAAAATACGTAAAAACCTCTTCAACAAAATGTTTTTGTAATTTGTAATACTATGCATCTATGTAGTTTCACAGGGGTCCCTGGGTAAGTTTTAACAGTAAAAAGGGGTCCATGGGTCAAAAAAAAGTTTGGGAATCACTGATTTACACCATTACATTAATCCATAAAATCAAAAATATGGTTATACATTCATTTTTTTAAACTAGCTGCATGGTGCAAGCTTTTTTGAGTGTATAACTTAACTTAAACGTATAATTGTAAAATTCTTTACAAAAATTGTTCTTGGAATGTGTTATTTCATGTAATTAATAAATATCTTTATTGTATTTACTACAATAATTATATAAGATTAGCTTTTTTTACATGGCATAAGTACATATGATCATGTAAGTGATTCAAGTCATATATATAAATAAGTTTATTTCTTAATTTCACAAAGCATTTTCAAAATTATTACAGTTTTTAAACTAATTTTCACAAAATTCTAAAAATTGAACACTTTGATTTAGTTGCAGCTTCATTAACCATATTTCAGTTTATGTTTAAATGTATGCCTTTACATATAATGAAATTTTAAAAATTACAGATGATGGTTTACTTTTATGATCAATCACACACATTTTATTACAGATATCACAGAGCTATAAATATAACTATTTGTTTTGCCCTCATTGAATAAAGCACTATGGTAACAATGGGATGTTCCCAGTTTATAATTAAGTGATAAATAAAAGTGAATTTGGTGTATATGAGTTTGCTAAATCAAATGTACTGTAAACTCTGTTTACTGTTATTGCATGTGCACTTACTTCATTTTTTATAATTGAAGCTGCAGATACTTGATAATAACCCAAAGTTAAAATATTGCATGTATGTGTTTTGATTAATAATCATTAAATAGATATTACAATTTATTTTTCATTTTCTTCGGTTTTTAATACACAGAACAAAAAAAAAACTCTTTCCAGTAATTACTTAAGGAGACAAAAAAAAAACATACGTGCAGAAGAAGTAGCCGATTTCTCACTAGTAGATTCCTCTTCAGTTAAATCAATCACTTCACAGCCTTTAGCTGGTTGATTCTGCTTTGGTGCATTTAAAGCAGGACGAGGAGGAGTAACAGCTTGAGGAATTCTATTCATAACTGAAGCAATAGCATTTCCAGTCTGCAAATAAATTCATCATATATCATTATAAATATTGTAAGAGGTTGAAAACATTCAGAAATGCATTATCTTAACTTTGAGGTAAGTAAGATATGATTTGGTCATTAAACCAATTATTTACAAACACCAACTTGAGAAATAAAATTCCAGAGCTATAAAATTATCAGTGAAAATCTTTCCAAAAATTCTAAATCACATAAATTCTTATTTTCTCAGCCTTTGCTATAATTACATTCTCATTCATAAGCATTAATAAGACAATCACTTATTCAAATTTCATTCAATTCAACAATCTAGATCACTTTATCTCCTAAAACCACAAAAAATTCTTTTAGAAAAAATCCCAAAATATATCACAGGATTTTACATATGATTATAGATTTTATTTCACAGAACATGACTTTCATGAATATTTTGAAATATGAACAATGACAAAAAAATTTTTTCAAGCAAGAATATCTAAAAATAAAATAGTGAACATGTGTTAGTATTTTTCAGACAAATTCCTGTATTTTGTGAGTCTCATTTTAAAACAATTATACTTTTGTTCCATTGCTTCTACTTTGCTCAGCGAACCAATACTAATTTTTTTAAACAAAAAAAAAAGTGTGTCTGCTTATGACCACACGATAGAAGTGATAACTTCAAATTTTGTAATGTTATTTCAGGGTTTAGTTATAAATAAAAAACAAGATGTTAGTATTGGGCTATAAAATTTATTCATATGTCTGTACTCAAAGTAATATCGGGTTAGAGGGAAAGTTTTGTCGTATTTTAAAGAAAATATTTGAATGCATTTATAAAAATATGTGTTTAATATTAATCAATTATATATGCTCCATTATTTGTTACAACTTGTTGCCATCCTTCAGGTAACATATAAATTCCCATTTTGTAGAAGTTCTCTTCCTTGGAGTTAAAATAGTAAGCAACTGCCTTAGAAACACTTTCAAAAGACTTGAAATTTTTTTGCGTTGGATAATTTTGCAGAGATCTGAACAGGTAATAATCAGATGGTGCAATGTCAGGTGAATACGGTGGGTGACCAAGGACTTAGTACACTAGACCTTTCCTGTCCCACAACAAACAAAGCAGTACTTTTCTTTGATGGACACTTGGTTTTGGAACTGTTGCTGATAATGTTCCTGGTTTGCAGTAAGATTTTTTTCTCTTAATATTCTCATAAAGAATTCACTTTTCATCTCCAGTAATCAACTTGTCCAAAAACGGCTCCACATTGTGTCTAATAAGATGTGATAAACACATTCTTACACGATCAGACAAATTCTTTTCAGTTAATTCATGTGGAACCCAAACACTTCGCTTTAACACAAATCCAAGAGATTTAATTTGATCTCCAACAGTTGTATGATGAATGCCACACTCTTCTGCAATTTCTTGACTTGTTAAATGTGGATTATTTTCCAACATGGATCGCAAAACATCATTATCGATCTTGGATGGTCATCCAGATCGATCACTTTCTTGAAGGCTCAGATCCCCGGAACAAAATTTGCTAAATCATCTCTGACAAGTACCAACATTTACAATATCTTTTCCAAATACAGCACATAAATTTTTACATGCAACCGATGTGTTGCTTCCTTTTTGGAATTCATACAAACTGCAGTGTCGTAAATGCACTTTATCCAGTGACATTTCACTTTAAATATTACAAGTAAATTATGAACAGTAAAAAAGGACTCCTTTTATATTATACAGCAGCTAAAAAAAACAAAAAAAATCCGAATGACTCACTAGCCAGATGTTTTTTTTATTTACATTTAAAATACGACAGAACTTTCCCTCCAACTCAATATTTTTGTGTGAAATATACAATCATATTTGGGAATTAATTGCATTCTAAGAAGGAAACAATTAGTTTAAGGTAGCTGAAATAGGTTATAAATCCTTTAGAGATATTCAAAATTTTATTTAAATATCTATAAAAAAACTCTGTCAAGCGTTGTTCTGTACTTCCTCGTGCTTCATTTGGATCATTCGATATAATTAAACTTAATTTTGATTTTAAAAAATCAACTAAAGGTTTTGCTTTGCCTTTTGAAAACTCTACTTTAATATTCCCACTTAAAATCATAGGTAATTTGTTCAGAAGACCCGATCCGGCTTTGTGAATTTTGGTTGCAATTTAAAAATATTCAATTCTATCCATGAATTAATTTAAGCAAAGTAATAGTAAGACTGGTAGTTGATTGGGAAGAGAGGAATCTAGGTCAATATCTTTAAAAAGGGATTTAATCAGAAGATATTTATATCACCTAATCTCTGGCTTATACTAGCTCTTTTTTGTCATTGTTTGTGAGTTTTGTACAAATATATCCGGTGCTGCTGCGAAGAAAGTCTTCTTAATTATATTTCGTTTTCTTGTATTTAAATTATTTAGGGTAACTTTATCTTAATACCTGTATACTTAATTTTGTTATTTTATATTTTTAATTCTTTTAATTTTCTTTTTAGACTCAAAAGTATATTTCAGTAATGTGATTAACAGAACTATTTGTTAATTGCTATTCCGATTCGCTTACAAAAACAGATTTTTATTCTTAAGATCTCTGCAATATTTCTAATGATATTAATACTATTTACTAAGTTCTGTGAAAAATTGTCCTTTTTCTACATTTTACCTTTAATTTTAGTGTAGGATTTCTTTTTCTCTCTAAGCCTATTATTTAAAAATATTAAGTTTCATTTTCATACTTCAACTAGGATTAGAAAGAATTCTGCATTCATTACCCTAGAACAGGGGTGTCCAACCCGCGGCTTGCATGTGGCCAACCTTGAATAATTTTGCAGCCTGCGCGAGGTTCTTTACAACTTTACAAAATTTGACTATTTTGTACAATATTTTTTGTTTAAAAAGTGTTTTATTTTATTTTATTATTTTTTTTGTAAAAAATAAATCCCATAACTGTTATTATTTTATCACGCTGCTTCTGTTACTGCGAATCTCTTTTTTTTTCTAAATTGAAATTTATCAAACAATTGTGCTCAAACTTAATGCATGAAAATCTGCAACATCAATTACAATACGCAAATACACATGCATTGAGATCGACTTGCAAAAATTAAATGAAAGAGTTGAGAAACAGATAGCTCACTAATTAAATAAATTAAACATTATTTGACCATTGCATTATTATTTTTTATTTATGTTTGTATACATGAAAAACAATGAAAAGGATAACAATATATTAGTCTGTTTTAAATTTTCATTTCAAAAAATGTTTGAATGGATCTAAATCTTACATAAGGATATATATTTTTATATGCGGCCCATGGGATTGTAAAGGTTTTCCGAAGTAGCCAGCGAGGTCATTTGGGTTCCCCTCCCCTGACCTAGAAAGAGGTGAGGGGGAGCCCCACTTAGATCAAAGCTAGGAACTTTACTTTTACTTTAATTGGTGGGGTACAAACTACCGGTTTCAGAGTGGCGGAGAGAATGTCCCTCCTTTCCTTTTTAGGGGTGAGTATGTCCGACTGAAGACAAAAAGAGCCGAATCAGCATTGCATTCCCATGCGTGACGTTCATTCTAGTTCACTCTCAAACAAATTGCGCCAATAGAACTTATCTCTTCAAGAAGTTCACATAAGTATGCTAAGAATTAAATTATCTGATTCTTATAATCTTAATATATGATGCATTGAGAAATAACTGCAACTGATAAGAGATTTACACTATGATACCTTACATCAAGATTTATACTAAGATAAGAAAATATATTTATGCTTCATTTTGAAATAAAATATACGGATTTACTTGATGTGCTTTAAATCTGAATGAAATGCTTATTAAATTTAGTTAGCTGCAACTTGTATTTATTTTTCATTACTGTTCAGCTGATTATTTTATTTACTCCAAAGATCAGAATTTGTAAATTATTCATTTAATAAAAAAACGTATATAAATTTTAAAAAACAACTTTATTTTTAATGTTTCTAGTAAATGTTTGTCTTTCGAAGTTTCTGACTTAGTTGAAATTATCTAGTTTGATTTGATTCTTTTATTAATATTCTTAATGAGCATAGCAAATTTTCTCTCTCTGAGCTGGCAACCCAATCTTTAAATTTCCACACCATACCAACATAAGAGCTTTGAATCCTGTCAGATTTAGCCTGCATCAATCCACCTAACATGGCAGGTTTTTAACTGCATGGGGATTCAAACTCACAAATATCATCAATGCAGGCTACAAGTTTGCAAACATAACAACTTGCCCACCAAGGACAATCAGATTTAGTTGAGCATATATACAAAACAAACTTTATTAATTATCTGGCCCTTTATTCTTTGTCTACTTACAAATTTTTCTCCAATATCTCTTAAATAAAAAAAGGACTGTCTAAACATCATAACAATAATAACACAAAGATTTTTCTATAAAAATTGTACCTCACACTCCACCACAAATGCAATTAACATAAAAATGTGTAAGATATGCATTGTATTTTGTTGCCATGTATAAAACATTAAAAATGATTTTAAAATGTTTTGAATAAAATTAACAGTGTCCTTGAAAACTTAAAAAGGAAGCCCTAAAAAATAATAAAAAATTTCTATGCACTGTTCCATTACAAAATATTGCAACAATAACGAAAATCCTCATCAGACTCCAAGAAACATTAATCATTGTTAAATATTTTTAGTATCCCTATTTCAAAACAAAAATTTATTAGTTTAATATAATTGTGTGTTATTTTAATTTTTATTTATCAAACCATGAATATACAGACTTAACCATATGCCTAAACATTACAGAAAATTGGTATTAAACAATTTTTTGATTCAGTTTTTAAATCAACCCTATGAAATATAGTCTATAATTATAAAATAAAATTGCTGATTTAATTTTAAAAACATAAGGAAAATTTTCTTATTTTACATACCACAGTAACATTAGGACTCTTTACCGTTAAACAAGATGAAGCAGGAGGTGCAATCATTCCTCTTGGATTACTAATATTATTTGATACAACTCCTGGTTTGCTTTTATTAACAATAAACTACATTAAAAAGCAGAAGAAAAAATTATATTATAAGGAGAATAAAAATTAAATTTGCAAGTGAAATAGAATAAAGTTTTCTTTTTATATGGTTTGAATAAAATATACATTGAATGTTCAAAAATAATTTATAGAAATAAAAATAATAAATTACCACATACCAACCAACCTTTGAAAACAAAAATAGAGAGAGAGAGAAATAACAAGTGGTCAACATTTCAATTAACATGAAACCCGGAGAAAACATGTTTTTACACAACAATGAATGATACACAAATATTTTAAAATAATGCAAAGAAAATTTACCAATAAAAATATTTTAAAAAGAAAACTACTGAGGAAACTATTGTATTGGTTCATAAAAACTTACATACTGGTGTAAATTTAAAAGCAATACACATACAAGGAAGTAACGACTTTAGAATAAAGACGGTTCTATAAAATATATCTAATATATGAAATTCTCATGTCACAGTGTTTATAACAAAACTTCTCCAAAAAAGCTAAACCGATTCTTATGAAATTTTGTAGGTATATTCAGCAGGTCTTAGAATAGGACGTAAACTGTTTTTCATACTTCTAAGTAAAAAGGGTGGTCTGGAAATGTTAAGCATCCGGAAAACGGAAAAATTCGCAAAATGTCGCAATGCGTATTGCTGGATGCGGATTTTATACACGAAACTGCACGAAAAGTGAATGCCCGACGTATTTCGGGGCATGGTACCCGATTTTCGAATCAGTTCCATAAAATATCCGTAACTTTGCCAGATAATTCTGGACGACCATATTTTGACACACCGCGGCACGGGCTTACTTTAAAATCCTTGGAGGGCGAAAACTTTGTCTCTGAAGGGCCTCGAGACGGTCAAACTGAATTTGATATCGGATATTTCGAGTAACCATCTATTATGCGAACCATGGCAGGAGCTAGAGCAGGAAAAGTGCGTTTCTGGTGTATTTCGGGATGATTAATGAGAATCTGAAATAGAATTTTAGAAAGTCCTGTAACTTTGCCGGATAATGCCAGACGATCCTAATGCCCCCTTCCAGGAACTGAACTTGCAGGCTTGGGGACTCCTAAAGTAGTCTCCGGTTGCATCTAGGGGCAGGAAATGAGAATCTGATATCAGATTTCAGAAACTCCCGTATTTTTGCCGCATATTGCTGGAATAAGGTGGAAAGGCTTTGCATCCACCCCTGCGTGAGGAGTCCAGCATCCATATTTTCATTTCCTCTAGCGATTGAGCTTATATGCTCTGGGGCATCAAAAGTAAGTCCTGCGTGTGTTACGGGATGTGGAATGAGAATTTAAAATCGAATTTTATGAGTTCTGAATCTCTCGGATAATGCCAGACGGCCATAATAGTCGCGGACAGCAGCACCCACCGAACTTGCGGACATACGGACGCAAAAAGTGGGTTCTAAACGTATTTCGGGACCACTGATCCGAATATCCCCATTAATTCAATAAAATCCCATAAATATTTCCCACAATATCAGGCGACCAAATTTTACGCGAAATGTAGCAGGGGCTTACCCTAAAATTTTTGAGGCAGCGAAAAGCAATTGGATTTCAGAAACTGCCGTAACTTTGCTGGATATTGCTGGAATGAGGTTGAATTTCTTTACGTTCCGAGTCCCGCGCCCTGATTTTCATTTAACATAGCATCTAAAATTGCAAGCACAGCCTTGAGAAAATGTGATTGCAATAGGAAATGGCATTTTCAGACATTGTTGTCACTTTGTTAGATGGTAGACAAACTGCACATTCCACATTCATGCCACCATTAGACATTCACAAGAAACCAGATGCAATGTGTATCGTTAAAAAAAAAGCGGGTTGGCTACAATATTGCAAAGAAGTTCAATCACAATCAAGTATAAGAGTACCATGGTCCATAAATACTCAGTTAAAACCTTACATAGAACTTTGCAAGCTTTTTAATGGCCACAAGGAACTATTCAGTGGTGCTTCCTGGTGATTTCTGACAGACATTACCAGTCATTCCTCACTCTACTTTTGCCCAAGAGATTAACGCACGCTTAAAACAATCGTTTTTATCGCAAAACGTGGAAACACTTTGATTGATCCTAAACAAGCGAGTACATTTGCAAGATGATCAATCAGGTCAAATATTTCCTAACCAACTGCTGGATACTGGAAACGGTGAATGAAAACTGTGTCCCTCAAATAGCCATCCAATTTCTGTACTGTTGTTCAGACAAAAAAGGAACTGATTAAGAATGTCTTCCCGGATATATTGTATAATTATCTATGTAAAGATGGGCTTTGTAGTCCTGTTACTTAATCAGAAAAAATGCCACGCCTTTTAAATCAATCAATACTATTGTTGATGAAAACAAACCCCTAAATTTTCCAGCTGAGTTTTTCAATTCTCTGGATATATCAGGAACACCACCACACAATCTTCTGTTAAAGATTGATTCAATGATTATTCTGCTGTGAAACTTAATTCCACCTGGAATATACAACTCTACACTTTTGGTCATTAAAAGAATTACCCGGAAACTTCTTGAAGCAAACACTTTGACAATAAAGTTTAAAGAAGAAATAGTCCTGTTGCCCCGTATTCCACTGATATTGTGAGAATTCCCAATACTTTTCAAAAGGCTTCAATTCGGGATGACCAAATGAACAACGTCCATTTGATGCTTGGACTTAGAAAATTCATGTTTCTCCAATGTGCATCTATATGTTGCATGCTCACGTGTGGGAAAATTGTCAAATCTATTTGAGATAGCAAAATAAGAGTTCCCGAAAAATATTGTGCACCGATTAGCGATTAGTTATACTAAGCTTATTTATTGTTATACATTAAAATGATAATAATATTAAAAATTGATAAAAAAAACATAGTCAAAATTAGGTGACTAATTTATTAAATCCTCATATTGTTACTTAACAACTTCGGAAGTATTTCGTGTATTATTCTATACTCAAATAGGAGATTAATAAAATATAGAATTAGAAACATTATGTTGTTTCATGATTAATTTCAACTTTTCAAAATTGTAAACGAAGAGTAAATTGATTACATTAAATGGCTTAATATAATATTAAATCAAAGTATTAAAACAAATCCACAGTAATGCATAGCCGGGTCAGCTGGTATATATGTAGTGAAACTGAACTTTTAGATTGTATTTATAAAAAAAAATATTACACATACAGAAGTTAACTATCAGCCTCAGGGTAAGATTGGAGAAAGCAGTATTGAATAAAAGAATGTTCAGAATTTTTTTGTACAGACCAAAATACTCTGTCATTTAATGGAAAAATTTACACCTGAAAAAGAGATAATAACGATTGTTGCTCCACATACCTCATTAATTAAAAAAAAAAGAAGAAATTAACAACCAAGTTAAACGAAGTTGAGGTCAAGATGACGAATGATAACCATCAAGCACAGAAATGCTTTAAAATTTGGCATTTCTTTATTGTGTAAACTTTGAAAACTTAGTAGATAGAGCTCTCAATACCTACAAGTATCCCATCAGCTTTTAAAGATAAAAAGACAAGACTCATTTTTGATGCCAAATGAGGTGATGCAAGCAACTTAAAATACTCATTTTTCACTAAATAACAAATCCATTCCCACCTCGTATTGCTACAACATTATCTGTCATAAATTAAACTAAATGTCCAACAGGTATATACCATATTTTTTAACTCAATTGTGTAGTTACTATGTTCTCTAATAGAATTCTCAATCAAATTTGGAATTCCAAAAAGGCTACTTTGAATTAAACATTTTATATGATAAAAGTAAGTTACTAAAATGAGATATAACTTGAATTTCATTGCACCATTGCCATCAGATACAGCTGCAAAAAGACCTTCATACATGGAATCATACTCTTTCCAAGTAGATGGTAGCTCATTAATGGCAGAAGATGTTTTGGTCCTTACACATCCATACTATTTGGCAATGCCAAACTTCAGAAACATTTTCCAAAAAAGAGGACCAGCAACAATCAGAAGAAAAATTATGTTCAACAAGAAAAAATATAAACAGTGCTTCACCCCTGAATACATTTTACTGGATATAGTCCATGAAAAAAAATGATTCAATTTTGAGCAACTGTTACTTGATTTCTTATTAAAAACATGTTATTGGAGTTCTAACATGGCATTCATTACCATAATATCATGAGAAAAGCATATCAGTATGACAATCACAAAATGCATATTTTTCCACCTTTTTGGTATGTGGTAATATATTCATGACACGTCAATTGTGACAATAGCTTCGTATAGCTTCAAACTGAGTTCTACAGTACTTTGGGATTCTAAGAGGTATATCAAGGGGTTCTATGAGTCAAAATAAAATATCGAAAAAGAAAATTATAAATGTATATCAATGTGAAATAACTTTCTATATGGAGCTTTTATAATCCCTAGTATATAAAGAACTTTGAAACATTTTTTCTTTATATGTACTACCTACTAGACTGTGAATATTTTATTGTTAATGATCCCAAGTTCCATGAAATAATTTTATACTCATTAGTGCAATTTTTTACAAATATATATAAATTTCTAATGAAAAATGCATCTTTTTTTCATTTGTGGTAAAATAGAACATTTTCAAAAAAACACCAAACATTTATTGAGAGAATATTTCCCAGAAGAGAAAATTAAGCATGAACGAGGAGTCCATTCTAGTACTACTAAACCAGAAGTTTTGCCAATAAAAGAAAAGAAACAACTTATCAATATATTTGACGTTGCAATCTAAATTTAAGCAAAATCAGCTCCTGAAATTTAGATTGCAACTTCATGCAAAATACACAGGATTTTTTAGACAGCTATAAACACTTTAACGCTATTTCGTGAACAATGTTATAAGAGAAAATTCTTTCTCAACATATGCGGCAACAACAAACAAAAAAATAGAAAAACAAATTAAACTCAGAATATGAAATGTAACTGCAGTTAACTTCAATAAGACTAGACTTCTAGAGTTTTTGTTAAAAAAAATTGCACACATAATGCAGTTACTAAAAATAATGCCCAAGTAGATGACACCTACAACACAAATTAGTATTATCAATGAGTAAACTATAGTAATATAATAAACTTAAAAAATTTTAATAACAAATGCTTTTCTTTAATTGTCTTTACATAAAGTATGTATAAAATGTTTATAGGTACTATATAGCCTCGTTTATACATGGACAAAAATTGCCAGCAAAATACCAGCATTAATCCTCTCTAGACCAGTTTACATGATGAGTCAGCATTTTACCGGTTTGAAAAAGTACAATTTTTGTACCCGCTTTGGAGCAGGGCAATTGGGGAGAAAAGAGTTTGTTTTCAAATTTTCCCACAATGCATTGTGACCAAGATTCCTTTGCGCAATACAGATTTGCAGAATCTACACTTTGAACGACAAAAGAAATTAAAGACCTAATAAAACGATATTAAAAATAAAATGAAAAATTAAAAACAAACTTTTTAAAAAAAAAGAAACAAATGTGAAAAAATGTAGAGAGATTTCATTTATTTCTATTATTTGACAATATCTAATAAGTTGAAAATATCTCTAATAGTACATAAAAGCATTTTAATGGATGAAAAATATACACTCAAATTAAACAGTAACATTGAAATAACCATTTTCAACTTCATAATAAATAAATCAAGCATTTAAAATTTTATCATCAAAAGTTTTATGCCCACATGTCTTTATATAAGCAAAGTAATAAACATGAAAGCAGAATAAATGCAGAGATTGTGTTTATTTTTTGACAAAAATTAATTTAATTTTAAGTTAAAAAAATTTGTAACTTTATATGAAAATATTCTAATGGATTAAATCTTCAATGTTACTGTATAATTAATTTGTGTGTAAGTTTAAGCTATAATTTTTATCTTTAATATAAATAAATTATAAATTTAAAATTTTACTACCCTTCATTTCGGTGCAAAGATTTCGAATTAAGTTTTATATCTACATTTCTTTGTGTCCAAAGTAAGAAACTAATATGTGAAATAAAGAAATTTCTGTTTTTGACAATATCTACTATATTGTTCGAATTAATTGGGACAAGCACCCTTCCCTTGTCTCGGTATGTGATTATCAGTGATATTGATGGAATTTGCATATGTTATTCATCTTATAATCTTGAATGTATAATTTGTATGGCAACGGTAAAACCCGATTTCTCTCGTTATTTATACTGGTGCATCTGGCACCATAGTTTGTAGTAGTGAATGATTTGCGTCATTAAAGATATGAACTGCAGACGACTGGTTGTTATTGTATTTCTGGTACACAAACAAGTCCGTACAAGAGGAAATAGATATCCTAAGTCCCCTCAAATTGGTTATATCTGCCAAGAGGTAATGTGATTGATCAACTTGACTATAAATTTACTCATTTGATTGTTTTTGGTATATCAATTGTCCAGTTGTGAGCCTTTCAAGGTGACAGCTGATGGTTATAACTTTACGTTCATTGTAACAAGTATTACTTTTACTTGTTCTCGGATATTACTCTAAGGAGGCATTCTAAAATAATCATTTTTAATGAACACACTTCTATGACTGTGAGAGGTATATGTACAGTAGTTGGTGTGGGCAACTCAAGTGTTTCAAGAATTTTAAGAACTTTTAAAGATTTTGGAACACCATCTCCAAAAAGAAAAAGAAAATGTGAGCTCAAACAAAATACTACTGCAAGAACCAGTAGCACACACAGGAATTTTTTTTTTGGAGTCAGGGGTTGAAAGTTCACCATTCTTGTATCATGCTCCTTTTGATTTTGTCGATATTCAGGAACAAAACACAGTAAAAAACTAATTATTGAATAAATAATTAGCATTAATTAATAAAATTAATCATTAATAACAAATACTTAATTAAATTTTGCGTACTATAATCAATCGGAAAAAAATCAAGGGCTTAGGGGGTGTCCGGACCCCTGGCAAGAACTGATAAAACTCTAGCAATAGCAAAATAAGTCCAAGAAAGATAAGCAAACACTTTCTAAGGGTTTATTGGATTATGATGTTAAAATGAGTCCCTTGACTATCTGGAAAGTCTTCTGAAAGTTAGCCGCAAGGCAACAAGACTGAGGAAAAGGCAATTTCCAGTTCCGAAAAAGGTTAAAAACTTTTAGCAGGGGCCAAAAAGTACCAATCCTGGACTGTTAACAACTAAAAGAAGGTGATTTTCAGTGATGAAACACATTTATTTGTGAGAAACATTTATTTGTATAAGAGCATTACATACATCAATTTTGGGTTTCTTTGTAAAAAAGGGGGTGAGGTTATACGGCGAATATACATACAAACTAAAAAGTTCATCTTGAAAGTATAGATGTGCGTTATACGGCAGTGCGCGTTATATGCCGGATTTTATGGTACATCAAATTATAATTTTGAAATTTTATCAAAATCTAAATTATTATATATATAATTTTGTCTGGTCATTCATTGTTAAAAGCAAAACAATATATATATATGAGAAAAACATGGCTTCTGAATAAGGCAATAGCAAAGATTCTGGGTGATAATCGTCATGGTTATACTGTATAGTCTCATGAATCTTTCAACCAATTACCAGATTCTAATGTAAACAGGCTGAAAAAGAAATACCGGTAGAATGCTGGCTTTTCTCTCCCACCCCATTTTGCCAGCTAAATGTGGGTTTGCACATAAACAGGGCTTTTGTCATATTCTAGTGATATATTCTTCTAAGAGTGTGTGTGGAACGGAGTTTTCTCTTCGAGGTTCCACAAATCAAAAAAGTTTGAAGACTATTGCTATAGAGGAAGGCGAAAAAATTTCTTCACCTATGAACTACAACTTTGATTTATTAGGAACCAATAACTAACAAAACAAGATATGCAGGAGGTAGGACAAGCATTCTACATATTATCCAATCATTTTGAATATAAAATGCTACATAAGAGCTGAAAAGGAGAAAATCGTGGGAAGATGATGGAAATGAAGCAAAAATGCATACAAATGAACAATCTAGGCTTAAAAGCATAATGAACAGCTGAAAAATATAAATGTAACATGCAAAGAATAAAAGTTGGCAGGTATGTGAACTAAATAGATGAAAAAAAGTCTCAATAGAAGATGCTTCATTTTTTAATCCAGAAATTTGAGAAACAAAATTTTTACTCATCCAAAATCGTATGCCTATAAAAAGTATCACTCACAATTATCAAGATAAATTATGCAACTTAAAATAATTTGGTAAATTTATAATTAACATGTTAATAATGGCAAACAAAGGAAAAAAATGTTACAAATAAATAACAGAACAAAATTATATTCTTTTTGGTTGTCTTAATTCTCGTATATTTATATTGGCAAAATCTTTTTTTTTTTCAATTCTTACCAATATTTTTTCTCATCAAATTACTTTATTTAATTTATTTTATAATTTGCAGCATAACTTTTACAAAATACCTAGAAAATATTAATCACTTTTATAAATTATGACCTTTACAATAATTTTTAAGAAACATAATAAGTCAATGTGCATGATTGTCAGATAAAAACTAATTAAATGTTCTCAATGATCAAAGTTTAAAAAATAACCACGTCAGACATGTACAACATATTATGTATAAAAAAATTTCTTTCCTTGTAAACAATGAATAACAAAACTAAGATTATACATATGTAATGCATATCCTTCAAATAAGAACAAAAAAGTATGAGAGAAAAAAGACAAATTCTCATAAACAGTAAAAACATAAAAATATTAAATAAACTACAAAAATAATAATAATAATGTGAAAGATTATCACTAAAAATTTACATTGGACAAATTTTATGAAAGGAATATCTTGTTCTGCCACAAAATGGTTAATTTAATTTAACAAGGAATAATTAAAACTGCAGCATGAATTGTAGATATTACCTGCTGAGCATGTAAAACAGGAGCATCTTTTTTGGGTGAAATGGGTTTTATCTCTACAGACTAGAAAAAAAAGGAAAAAAAAGAAACTATACCAAATATACACATGCACAGTTAATTACTCTCTACTAAAGAGACAGAAATCATTAGAACACTAAAGATAAATGAAACATTCAAAAACAGATATTAGAATTTAAAATTGATATTAGAATTTTAAAATATGGAGATATAAATATAGTTTTGACAATTATTGCTTATTCATCTCTATTTAGTAGAGAATTTTAGAATATATATATATATATATATATATATATATATATATATATATATATATATATATATACTTTCTCTCATATTATGTGTGTAAGCATAAATAATATATTAAAATGCAAAAATTCTAACTTATTGCTAAGCAATAGGTAAGAATTCAGCAAGTCAAAGGATAGCCACAGTAATGCAATAACACATTCTTCAACTTAAGACTAAGATGGCATGTTTAGACATAATTTCAAACCATTGACCTTTGATAATAACACTGGGCCAAAATAAGGAAAAAATAACAGGTTTGTTATGTAAATACAAATTTATTTATAAGAACATAAAAACCCATAATCTCATACTATAAGACAGTAATTTGCCTACATAATAGTATGAATTTTAAAATGTTAAGGCTAATTTGTAAAATTAATTAACTGCTAATAACTAAAAGTAACTATAAGCAGTACACCAACTTCCCTGTAAACATCCAAAAACAATGACACAACCACAGGATAACACTCATAAATACTCTTCAAAGAAAGCAACAGTATATTACAGGTCGAAAAGGGTTAAAAAATATGAAAATATTTAAAAAATGTAATTTATATAGTTTTTAAAAGGGAAATTCTATAGAAAGTAAAATTAATAAACTCACTTAATTTAAAAATATGAAACAAGTTAGTTGACTGTGCCATTTAAGATAAGCTAGAGTTTTAAAAAATTACAAGATTATATTAACAACTCACTCATATACAAGACTAAGATGGCATGTTTAGACATAATTTCAAACCTTTGACCTTTGATAATAACACTGGGCCAAAATAAGGAAAAAATAACAGGTTTGTTTTGTAAATACAAATTTATTTATAAGAACATAAAAACCCATAATCTTATACTATAAGACAGTAATTTGCCTACATAATAGTATGAATTTTAAAATGCTAAGGCTAATTTGTAAAATTAATTAACTGCTAATAACTAAAAGTAACTATAAGCAGTACACCAACTTCCCTGTAAACATCCAAAAACAATGACACAACCACAGGATAACACTCATAAATACTCTTCAAAGAAAGCAACAGTATATTACAGGTCGAAAAGGGTTAAAAAATATGAAAATATTTAAAAAATGTAATTTATTTAGTTTTTAAAAGGGAAATTCTATAGAAAGTAAAATTAATAAACTCACTTAATTTAAAAATATGAAACAAGTTAGTTGACTGCCATTTAAGATAAGCTAGAGTTTTAAAAAATTACAAGATTATATTAACAACTCTCATATACAACTAAAAAAACTAGGTCAGAATGTGAGTTTAAAGAAATTATGCAAATATTTTAACTGATAATCAATATAAGACAAAACATCTATAGTCTAATGTGATGTGGAAAACAACAGAACAAAAAACAACACATGCAAATTAACTTTCATGGTATAAAAAAAGAAAGTATGTGCAAAAATCATGATCAACTAAAAACTTTTTTCACTGTTTAAATTGAAAAAGGCAATTGCTCAAATTTTGTTTTCAGAGACGGAAATTTGAAAATGTCAAAACATAATTTACAAGAACCAATGGCTTGGCAAGCAATTGAAAGTCTTAAATCTGAGCAAACACAAAGTGTAGCAGATACTATTAGAGTGACAAAAAGAGCATCATTCCAAAATCATGGAACTGATTCCAAGAAAGAATGTCAGGTGTAGAGCAGCGCAAGATGGGAAATTATTCATACAAAAGAAGAGCATCCATGATAAAATTCTTTCTTTTTAGAAATTAATTATTTCAATTTATTTCATTTGAAATATATTCCTGTAATAATTAAGCTACAGACAATAGTTATATCCAATTTGTCCAGTTATGATGAGAATTATAAGTTACTAAAGATGTGACCTTTCTTTTCATCTCAAATAGCATGTCACTCAATGTAGCTTAAAACAAACTAAAACATTTAATTACAGAGTTCAAAACAACCAGCACTTATAATTTGACACCATTTAATGCAAGAAAAACCGATTTTGTGAAAAGACAAATAATTTTTGGCATAGCGTTTTTCTAATGAAATATAATACATTTCATACAAGTGTAAAATTTAATGTGCTGGTAAATTTTAAAGAGTTGTTTCTCAGTCCATAAATCAATGAGAACTTCAGCTAGGAAATTAATCAATGAATTATGCATATTTTATGAAAAAAAGATCCAGATTATCCAACCTGATAAATAAATTAATAATACACTTCAAACAATGTAACACCTTTTGATTACTAGTAAGATAATTATTACAAAATTTTACCAATTTCTTGTGTGGAAAACAATTAGAAAGTAAGCAATTTTACATTCTAGCTTTTGAAACATAAGGTTAACAGGTGATTCTTACTTAAAAGCATTGGAGTAAATAAGAGATAAAAACTTGTTCGTTATTTTCTTTTACCTTTTTCATATTATCTGTTATTATTAAGTAATTGCTCCTGATACTTATGCTGCAGAATTTATAATTTCATCATTATTTTTGTAATTAGAAAATAAGGTACTTTCTCTTGCATACTTTTATTTTGTCACAGGATTTATAATTGTAAGATTATTTTTTTAACGAAAAAATAAAGTACATTTATCCACAAACTTTTAAAATTTCTCAATAAATAAAACTCTACATTTAATATGACTACTTCAAGAATTTTCAAGCAATTGTTTTAGCTATCGTTTTCAAAGAATAACTTCCAGCTAATTGTTCAACATTATGCTTTCTTCAGAACTGTTGACATACCTAAAGGAATATATGTACCACAGTCTGAAGACAGTTAGTCAATAAAATGTTTAGTTGAAACAAGGACATAACCAAACATTTTTAGTTTAAAAATAGTATTTCCAAAATAAGATTTCAGGTATGAAATGCTACATATTAACAAGTTCTACTTATTTTTTTAAAAAAATATAGGAATAATAGAACAAAGGCTACAAAGATTTTGTTTTATAACTTTTGTATGCTACATACAATACCTTTGCATTACTTGAAGCTAATAATTTTAAAGTTTTTTTTTCTTTTTCTAATAAACATTTTAAAAGCAAAATGAAGTTAAAATGAAAAATTTTAAAAAATCAATACAACTTTACATAAATAAACTCTTACAAAATGTAAAATTTATGTTCAATCAAAAAATTTTAAGATAATAAAACATTAATCAAATTCAAAATTCTACATTCATTTTAAGGCATTATCCTACTTAATTTTAAAGAGTTTAAGATCCAAAAAACTAACAAATACTTTTTAACATTTCTTTTATCAAAATCTGATTTTTTCAAACTTTTCATAAAACTTCAATAATTCTACAAGCATTATATGATTTACTTTAAAAGATGAAACCTATGTCTCATGACTAAATACAAATATTTTATACAAGGATGAGCTAGATACAAAGGAGGTGAATTAATTTTTTTAAACATAAAAGAAATCATTGAAAAATATGGAAAAACATTGGATTTCTATAAATACATCAAACTCATTAAATTAAATTAAATATAAGAAAGTAATACAAGTAATTTAGTAGTTGAATTTCAATTATCACCAGATATTTCTGCCTAGATATAACAGGAGTGGCTGTTAAATAATGTGACTGATGTTGTTATAGAAAAAGTAAGCATGCATCAAATGCCAGCGTTCAATAGCTATTTAGTGTGAAGTCTTCCCTTTCGAATGCAGTGCCTCTAGTTTCTGTAAACAAACCTATTTAATCGTAGTCTTTGTCTGCATTAGTTTTTTTTTTTTTTTTGCTTTGCCAGAATAATGATAAGTGCAACAACAGAGCAATGAGCTGTTGTGAAATTCCGCATGAAATTAGGAAAAACGACTACTGAAACAATTTATTGAAAGAAGTGTATTGCAATAAAGGTTTACTGTATGCAAGTGTTTTTAAATGGTTTAAGCATTTTCAAAATGGCAGAGAAGATGTTGAAGATGATTCATGCCCTGATCCCCCTTCCCCCAGTCACACTTGTATGACAATATCAAAAAAATCAGTAATCTTCTTTGATCTGACAGTCGGTTAGGTATTCCAGCAATTAGTGAGACTATAGGAATTGACAAGGAATCCAAACAGCAAATTTTATGTAATAATTTTGGAATGCAAAAAGTGTATGCCAAAATGATGCCAACAATTCTCATGTTTGAACAAGAAGCTTGCAAAAATGTTTTCACTGACACTATGTATGCAATTGCAAATGACCCTAACTTAATGAAATGGATAATAATGTGCAATGAATCATGGTTTTTAACTTACGATCCTGAAACAAAGAACCAATCCATGTACTGGAAAAGCCCATCTTCACTGGAGCCAAAAATGCTTGAGTGAGCACATTAAAATTCAAAGCAATAATGATTATTTTTTCTGATATTCATTGTGGATGGTGTACCTTCACTAGTTTTCTGAAGGTTCAAACTATAATCAGCATTACTACCTTCCTCGGCCTTTCATCCCTACTGCAGTGGGTCGATAAATGAGTACCAAGCTTGCTTGGGAACTTAAACACTGAGGGTCTTGCTTCAGACTGACCACCTGATTGGGACATCTGCTCATGCACTTCAGCATCCAATGGTCACGTGTACTGAGATGGGCAGAGTAGGCTCTGGCCCTCATGGGCTGTTGCACCACCGAGTTTGAGTTTACTACCTTCACATTTTTGTTGAACTTGATGAAAGATTAAGGAAGAAGCAACTCTAATTGTGGAAGGACAAGCCTTGTGTTCTCTTCCGAGACAATGTGCCAGCTCATTATGTATTGTCTGTCAAGAGGTCTCTTGTCAAGTACAGCATCCCAGTAGACCAAACTTTTTCAACTCACAGAAGCCCTAGAACTTGAAGGTGCTTTCGTGGAACCCCTAGAACTAGAGTGTGATTTTGTGGAACCCCATTCCATACACATACTTTGAAGAATATATCTCAAAATAATATTTAAAATAGATCAAAATGATATAAACGCTTTATGTAAAGAAAATTTTAAAATAATTAAAAAATTCTAATATAATTTACTCATTAATAATATTAATTTGTGATCCAAGTGTCACCTGTCCATTATATTTAGTAACTGGGATATGTGCTTGCTTTTTTTTCACTCAAAGTGTCGAAGTCTGGGTCAAATGAGATTAAATGCAATCGCATTACATATTCTGAATTTAATTTCTTTTTATAGTCACTTACGCTGAGAAATATATTTCACTTAAACACAATGTTCTAAATGGCATTTAAATGTTTATAGCTGCATCAAAAATCTTGTAAATTTTGCATGAATTTGCAACCTACCATTTAAATTTTAACATCGAATCTTTTAATAAAGTTTATGAGTTGTTTCCTCTTCTTTGTTATAGGTGCCTTTTTCCCAAATGCAAAATGGTGCATTTTTTATAAGAAAACTACTTTGTTTTGCAAGACGTGCTACCTAACATGTCTAAAACTGTCTCGTGGAACCCGAGATAGGAAACAATAGAATATTCACAATATAGTAGGAAGTATACATATGAAGATGCGTTTTAATATTCTTTATTATAATATAATAAAAGTTTGAAAAGTGTGACAAAAATTAATTTATTATACATAAAATTTTGAGTTTTAATGAATGAAGGGGAAGGGATGAGCTTTAGATGTTTTTAACTATATAAACTTCAAAGAAAAAGTGAATCCATTTTGCATTTCTCGATTTTTCTTTCTTTTTCTTCTTTTTGTGACTCGAGGAGCCCCAGCTATACCTTGTTTAACCGCAGTGTTCCGTGGAACACAGCTTGAGGACCACTGCAGTAGACCATTCACTTTATTCACCGGATATTATACTATATGACTTCTATCTGTTCTCAAAGGTGAAATCTGTATTAAAAGGAACAAGATTTAAGTCTGTTGAAGCTGTGAAAGTGGCATGCATCCTATAGGCGGTGACACAAGACTTCCAATGCTGTTTCAAACAATGGAAGATTCACATAGAGCGTTGCAGGGTTAAAAGAGGTATATTAAAGCTTATAATACATAAATATGTATGAAATCAGAATAAAATGTTTTAAAGCGTCAATCTCGTTATTTAATAGCCACACACAACTCCTATATATAAAAATAATTTAATAAACATGTAACAGAAACTAATGAGGAAAAATCTAATAATTCAGAGAAAAAAATTTAATCCAATCTCATGAAAAATAAAGTTTATCTACTAAATTAAAATTATCAGTATTAATTCATTTAAAAACAAAACAGAATTTTGTAACTTTTAATACTTACATTTGTTTGAGGTTTGTTTGAAGAATTTGGGACAGCTGAGGCACGGAGGCTCTCCTGCTACAAATTTTAAGAATGAATGTTACCACATAAAAATTTTAAAGAATCCACAATTTGTCTTTAAAATCCGTAATCATTCAGAGGAAAAAATTAATCGAATCTCATGAAAAATAAATAAACTCAAGTTATCAGTATTAATTAATTTAAAAACAAAACATAATTAATACTTACATTTGTTTGAGGTTTGTTTGAAGAATTTAGGACAGCTGAGGCACGGAGGCTCTCCTGCTACAAATTTAAAGAATAAATGTTAACACTTAAATTTAAAAAGTCCACAATGATTTTTTCTCCCGCTTGGATAAAGAATTTCAAGAAGTTAACTACAAAACATGCACTTCATAATTTCATAAGCTACAATTACCTTTTTTTATGATTGTAATACATATAAATAACAAACAAAATATAAATCAGATTATTCCAATAAAAAAATAGATCAAATAATGATGTTATAATTTGTACATTAAAAAATTATTAACTGTGAAAATCAAATTACACAGGATGAAAAATAAATGTCAAATTATTACAACTTTACAAATTTAATAATTCCTCTTTTACATGGTGAACACAAAGTTGTTTTTAAAAAAAACTAATTTTTGTTCATTTAAAAAGATGATTTAAATATATATTTTTTCATAATGTCTACAAATTATATTTGTGCAAATTTTACCAACATATTTTATAATTGAAATAATAAATTTTAACACCAAGTAATTAATATTAAAAGGAATCCTCAAACATTTTCATACTCAGAATTAATATTCAAATATTAGCATATCAAAAATGTAATGAGAATATGCATTATTATAATGGGTTGATATTCAAATTATTTAAAATTATTTTGAATCACTAACATATAATAATATTTCATGTTTTAAAACTTAGAAATGTTAAAAATTATTTTATTACAATCTGAAAATAACAAATTTTATAATACTAATTAAAATACTGATTACAATCTTATGATTTTTTAAAAAATTAAATAAACTTCAATGGTTCTGAGAAAATTTGAAAAAAAGGAAAGATACAGTACAAAGAAAATATTTTTAAAAACAATACATACTCCAGGACAAGTAACCTTTTTAACTTCATTTGGAGCATTGCTTGGTGAATCACATTTCTAAAAAGTAAAAGCAATTAACAAGAATAAAATAATGAAATTGATAAAACAATATTTCCAATGTCTTTTTAATTTCATAAATAACTTATTCTGATAAAATATCAAATGAGTTTTGGATTATAAAACCTTTTGTGAATTAAAGCACTTGCAATTTCTTTTTTAAACTAAGGAGATATTAGACATTTAAACAACAAAGAATTTAGTTTCACACACATTTAATAAAAATTCTTTGAAACATAGCTTACATAAAATAAATATTTCAAATGCACTCAATTATATAAGGGTAAAATTCTAAACATAAAATACATTCTCTCTCGTATATCAAAAAGAAAACTTTCTTTGAAAAACCTACATTTTGTAAGAGCTTTTAAATATAAAATCCAAAATTTGAAATACTTAAAAAATTTTATCCTTCCTAAAATTACAATATTTATAATAATTATAAGGCCATTAGTGATAATTTTTTTTTAAATCATCAATAAATGTTTAAAGAGAAATCCATAATTTGATATAAAAAACTCGTTTGTGGTTCAAATTTAATCCCTTTTCAACAGAGTAATTCCTACTAATCTTGAAAAGAACGCTTTAATTTTAAACTTAATATAAAACAAAAATATTTCTAGATAGTTATATGAATACATAAAAAATCATATTTCCCAATCATTAAGTTCATTATAAAGTCATATTCAAAATAATAATTTACAACAAATTATTTCAGTACAGAGTTCATATGCCATTTAGCAATAAAGAAAATGTTCTATTTTTAATCTTTAAAATTCAATACCAAATATTTTCAATACCAATCTAAATACTTTAATTAAATTTTTCATACTTAAAAAAAATTTGTAAAATCAAGACTTTTTAAAAAAAATGGGTACAGTGTAGAATAGAAGGGGGGGAGCCTTGGAATGTCAATTTTTTGGCAACGGGAATTTGTCATCAAGTAACTTAATTTATTGATAGGTGTTTTTGGCGACCAGAATCGACAGCCAAGCAACATAATTTAGCGATAGCTGTTCCGAGAATTTACAAATGTAATTTTGCAGTAAAAATAATGAAATATTAATGTGAAATAGAAAATATGTTAATAAAGTTATCAATAAAGCATAAAAAATTGGGAGTTTTTTAAGTAAAAAAATTTGTAAATTTGAATATTAAAGAAAAATCCTTACCCCCCCCCGCACTCAGGAAAGTTCTTCTAAAGGAGGGTAAATTTCTTTCACACATATTTCCATGCATACCTCTCTTCAAAAACTCATCCAATCCATGACTGCTTTCTTCAAAACATTACGTTTGAAAGAAATGAAGTCACAGTTGGCCTTTCGCACCCACATATTTGTCAACATAAGAATTTCAAGCATATGCTTTCTTTAAACCAGCTATTCTTCCTCTTCATACAATGCAGATTCAATCCTTTCTTTTGGCATTCCCAAATATATTCATAACTTGAATTCATTTCAATCAGATGCATAGCCGTCTTGCAAACCAAACATTAAGCACAATACTTTTTCTCCCTTTCCTTCCAAATCATCAAAAAAAAAAAAATTTAACCCCCTCTATCCTACACTTTAGCCAAAAAACCAATTGAACAAATAGCTGTATGAAACAAGAAACTACAATGTTCAAATATGGAAATGAGAAATGGTTTGTAACAAATGTTAAAACTGGAGATGTAACAAAAGTAGAATAGATAATAAGAAAACCTCCAATTAGAAGATTGACTGAATGAAATTATTTAATCTGGAAAAAATACAATTAATTCTTTTTACTTTCTATCTTCAGATGAAGAAGAAAACTGCTGATTCAAAAAAAAAAAAGAAATCATACTTAAGTAATAAATCAAGCAAGAAAAAGTATAGTAAACTGAAAAAAAAACTGTAAATGCAAAGCACATCACTATGCTACATTATTAAAAATGTGCTACGAACAAAAATATCCAACAAATTTTAAAAATTTGTATTATAATAATAATCAAGATAATTATCAAATATAAAAATGTTTTACAAAAATAAAAACTTTAATAAATACTAAGATTACAAATATTCATCAAAGTGAAAATTTACCGTAAAAATTTTGACATTAACTGCAACAGTTCTCATAGGAATCTAAAAAGATATTGAAAAAAATTAAATAAACAAAAGATTATAACTAATTACAGATCATTTATAATTGAACAAAAAATATATATAAATTACATCATGTACGGTCGTTATAACTAAAATAGATTTAAAAAATTCTGTCAAGCAGATAACTATGTTAAATAGTCATGATTTTGATACTTAAAACATGCCCCTATGCCAAGATAATCTGATATAATTATCAAGGGGTACTAAAGTCCAACCTATAAACAAAATTATTTCCATAATTGAATGCATAGATAAGGATTTTAAAAAAAAAAAAATTCAGCACCACAACCACCTTCAAATAAAACATTGAAGAATAATTTTTTGACCACTAATGCAAGTCAGGAAAATACCACACCACAAGATAGGAACTAGTTTGATATCATGCCAGCTGGGTGGGGTGGTTGGTTTGTTGTGTTGGCCTTCTGCACCCAAGATTGCGAGTTTGACCCCGGTCAAAGTTGGTCGATTTTCATGATGCAGAAAATCAACTGTGGCCATGTTGCATGTTTATACAGCATGTAAAAGATCTCTAGACCGTTTGTTTGGTTTGGGTTATCTTGGTAAAATTAAAACCCCCTAATGCAGGTTCACATTGTCAGAGCTTGGGTGCCTGCCTCTGGGGAGGAAACTGGATGTCAAAATTACTTGCGGTAATTGGTATTGCCTATATGGTGCAGCGCTAAAAAGTGGTATCAGCTCCTGGGGAATGTACTAGGTCTGCAAAAGTTAAATACTAATATGCAGCCCCATTAGAAAAAAAGAGTTTGATATCATGGGGCAACATGCCAAGCAAGGCTTGGCGCAATAAAGGAATCACACCAAGCAGCACTTGTTGTCGCTGGAATGGAATTCAAGATGACGGCCTAGAAGTAACAAATCGTCAGGAAGATAATTTTAAACAATTGTTTTGAAATATACTTCAAATGAAGAATACAGGATGAGATTGAGAAAAACCAAGATCAATCAATAAATAATGAATATCATTGTAATAAAATAAAAAGTTACATGTACTAATAATATCAGGTCGAGGAAAAAGAAAGGGTCTGCGGTAGCCCAGTGGTTAAGGTATCCAACCATGGCAGGCATGTCATGAGTTCGATCCCAGTACCACTAAAGACCCGCCGTGTAGGGCAGCGATGCACGTTAAATCTGTCGAGAGCTGAAACGTCCTCCCGTTGGTGTGGTGTGGTAGTTAGGAGAGGGGGGGTGCCAGCTCAGGTGTCGTCCACGTCACTTGACCATGGTTCAAAATTACGTGGTCCGTCGCTAAAAGCCCTCGTGTAGCTGAACAGTGCGACGTTAATATTAACTCACTCACTCGAGGAAAAAGAAATCCATTATTTTTTTGGTAGATGGCTGTAGTGTCAATCTCATAAAGTATCAATCAAACAATTTCAAATCTATGCTCGTTGTCAAGGTGACATTTCCCACTAAAAAAATTATTTTGCTGTTTTTTGTTTAATTTATTCAGTTGTGAGTTACAGGGTATTAAAAATGGAAGTCAACAAAGAAAATTTGGTACATTTTACAGTTTTTCTTTGATAAAGGCAAAAATGCAAGCCAGGCGGCCGAAATTGTGAATGGTGTTTATGGTGCCGATACTGAAACAGCTAATTACGTGCAATTTTGGTTTCGTCGATTCTGTTCAGGCATTTTTGATGTTAAAGCTGCCCTGCACCTATCATCGAAAATGTCGATAAAATAACAGAAATAATCGAAGTGGAGCTGCATGTTAGTAGCCGTTACATCACCCAAGAGCTAAAGATCAACCATAAAATAGTTTTTAAGCCATTTGAGCAAAGTTGGATTCAAAAAGAAGCTTGATGTTTGGTTGCCACAGCAATTAACACAAAAAAGCATGATGGATCGAATTTCCATCTGCGAAGCCCTGGCCAAACGGAATGAAACTCACCCATTTCTTAAGTGCATGGTGACTGGGGATGAGAAATGGGTCACATACGACAATATTGTGTGAAAACGATCGTGGCCAAGCGCGATAAAGTAACTCAAACGGTGGCCAAACCAGGACTAACATCCAGGAAGGTTCTACTGTGTATTCGGTGGTACTGGAAAAGAATCATTTATTATGAGTTCTTCCGTAGAACCAAACACTTAATTCAGATATCTACTATCAACAACTGGACCGTTTGAAGCTAGTGACTGACCAGAATTGGCCAATAGATTTTATGGTCACCTGTTCATAAGCATTTCATTAGTGGTTTGTATGTTTTGGCCCATGTTTCATTCAATGTGATGATACAGCATTAAAGAACTTCTCCTTTGTGCATACAGTATTTTAAATGGATGCAAAGAAGCATCAACAGCATATTTAATTTTTATCCAACTCCATTTTTTTTTATTTTATTATTATTTTTTTTTTAAATATCTTGACAGTACTACATTAGAGACTGCTAGCTATGCAATACAAAGTTCTAGCCATTTACTGTGCATGCATGTGATGTGGAAAGAAAGTCTATTTGTGCTATGCTGAGGTAAGTAGGTGTACAACTAATATTATTTGATTCAGTTGCGAAGCATCTCTATGGCAATGTTGCCACTATTAAAAAGTTCATACCCATTAAAAAAATTATTTTTTGTATGAATAACTCATTATTCTGGGTCACAAATATTTTCCACATCATTTAAAAAGATTTATATATATAAGAACTTTAATAACAAAATGAAATCATAAAATTTTAATCTCTCTTCGGATATTCATTCTATATCGATATCATATTATATAAATAAAGCTCATATTATAATTACTATATAAAGTAACTTTTTTTTTTCCTATTTTGAAATGTAGCACAATAAAAATTATTTTATTTTCCCAAGTTGAAATTAGTAATTATAGGAATAAAACCATCTAATAACTGGCCTGAAGGGAAAAATTCCTTTAAGCTATGCTGTCTGTGATGTATAATGAACATGACACAGATCTGCAAATATACAATTCAAATCAAATAATTCAAAATACCATCAACAGTGATTTTTTAGTATTAAAAAAAAATATCTGCAAAAATCAATCTTTCACAATTTTAAACAATGCAGATTCTTATGGATTTCTTTATCATTCACAATCATATTATTTCAAGCAATCACACAAATAACAAAATTTAGTCATTCTTATGCAGAACTTATTTTTAAAACATTTTTTTTTTTTTTACTAAATGAATTAAAATAGGTTTTACAATAAAAAATAATCTTGTGATAATAAGTAACAAATTCTTCAGCAAACTGGTACACCAATGTGAGCTTTGAATCTTTCTCTATTCAGGTTTTAATTTTATAGGATTAAATTTTTCATGGATTGGTTTTCATATTCCCTCATTATTCATACTTTTATTTGATAAGAAAAAACTACAGTGCATCAATCATTGTAACCTTTTTCCTATTTAAAAAAAAAATTTCAAATGGTTTAATAGCATTCAAAAATATTTACAGATGTTTTCTCTTTCCCCCCTCTGACATTTATTTTTTCTTCCCTTAAACTTATTAAAATAAGCAGGCACGTTAGTCAGTGTGGTACACATTCATTTACTTTCCCTCAAATTTTCCAAAATAATTTGGCCATCACATATTTATTAATAAAATGAAGTTCCTAAATCCTTAAACATTGCTGTCATCTATGAATTGTATTAAAAATTTCGAAACAAATAAAAACTATAAATATGAATAAAAAGAATAACATGAAGTATATTAAAAAATGAGAACATTACAAAAAAGTAAATGGAATACATATTTCAGAGTAATAATGTATATTTTACAATTTTTCTAAAATTTTACTTTTATTTTTTTTTTAAATTAAAAAAGAAATTTAATTTTTTTTCTTGTTGTTGTTAATTTATTTAAAATCACAGCAAAGGCAATAATAATATTAAATAGGAATTTTCAGAAAAATAAAAAATATAAATTACAAATTATCTATACACACAAACATACTTCAGTCGTATAATTAAATGCTTGAAAATGTTCCTGTTGAGCAGAAAGAAGTCTTGCATGCTATAAAAGAACAAAAGGTAAGACAACATTAATCAAAAAAGACATAATTTAATTAAAATATATTTAATTCATAAAATGTTTTAACATACTTGTGAATGAAGCCATAATAATTCATCTTCCAATTGATGTATCTTATCCTCCATGTCTTTCATAACATCAACTAGCATAAATCTTTTACATCCTTTATTAAGTTTATTTCTGCAAGCTTTCAAGGAAAAGTAATCCAAAAGCTGATAAAATATGATATAATTTACAAACATATATACAACATGCATTTACATACAATCATCATTTTAAAAAAATATGAAGTGAAAAAATGATTTATTTCCTAAAAGAAAAAAAATCTAGTAAACTGTTTAAAGTTTTATAAATAGTTTTATAACATTATTCTTTCTGTTGGAATTTTACACCTGATCTTTCTTTAAATTTAATTACCTTCCAAGTTTTAAAATCTAGTTGCTCTTTTTCTTTCAACATTTATTATTATTATTATTGACGAAATGTAGAAAAGGGTAAAAATCTACTTTTAATACAATTTCATTTACAGTACAAAGATATAATAATTTTACAGACCAGAACAAACTTTTAAATATATTATCTCTACTTCAAAATATGGTACAATCAATTATAAAATACATAACCAAAAAAAATTCCATTTTTTTTTCCAAACATATATTATGGTAACGCAATACTAATCAGAAAAACATTCCATTAAAATTTATAAAACTGAAATATAAGTTAATAAGAAACATTGCATAAAAAATTTTAACATTATTATTCTAAAACGCTGCTACTTTATACCTGCTTTTTAATCATTGATTTACATTTATTTTCATCCGATCCAATTTCTTCTTTAACATTATTTCAAACAAAGACAATCTTAAGTTAAAAAAATTTTTAGTGTATTAACAGAAATTAAAAAATTAAGGTTCCAATCATTGTTTACAGACAAATGAATTGAGACATTACTTTTGAATAAAATCTCACACGGTTTTAAAAATATTACAACAAGAAATATAAATTTATTATTTTTTTTATATGAAACTTAAGGGAATGAAAAATAAATCTGAAATGAATATCAATATAAAATATACTATAATTATTTCATGAAATTAATATCATAAAATTAGTGAAGATACCAACATTTTAAAAAAGATGAGGGTACTAATATACTATTGCAGCCATATTCGTGACATTGAATAAAACTAATCAAATTCAAAAAACGGAATACACTGATAGGGAATATGGAGCACATAATTGAAATATATTTCATGAAAAATAACAAATTAAAAATAAATAATAATCAATAAAAAAATTAATTGTTCTATTATTTAATTTTATATATTATTTTAGATTTATATATAATTATAATACAATTATTAAATACAAGGTGAACAATTTTTTACATTGAAAAGGAGGATGAAAAATTTAAGATAAAATTACAACGTAAAAATGTGTGAAATATTTTATTAATTCAAGCAAAAATACACTAATTATGCTCACATCCTTTTTAATTATTTACTTAAACAAGTATTTTTCAATTAAAAGATTTTTTTTTTTTTGTCATATCATTTTCTTATACATCAAAAATTTCGGAACAAGTATCATGCATATTGAACTTTACAGTAAGTGCTACAGCTAAAGTATCCATTTCAATCTTGATTTCTCACTTGTCCAAAAATCATTACCAATTGAAAAACTCTTTCAACTGCTGCATTAGTTACAGGGCAGCACAAAGTAAATTCCACAAGAATAACTTAATTTTCATATGGAATGTGTTCATTTTTTAAATGATTAAATATTCCCACCCATCTTTTATCAATTTCAACAAGCTGATTTTCCCATTTTTCTAATTAATTAGAATTTAAATATATACATTCGGTCTTGTAATTTCTTCAGACAATTGTCATTGATTTCAATATCAGGCATTTCTTTCAATAAAAACTCAACATAATTTTCTATATCTGCCCAATTTACTTGTGATTAAGTCAAAAAAACACAATTGAAAACTGTTAATTCCTGAAATATTTGTTTCAGAGCATTCTTTAACATGTTTGATACAAATTCTGCTCTTTGTTGCTAAACCTTTCCATTATGCCTGATTTGATTCTTCTAAGTTTGACAATTTTCTTTTTATTGTTAAAGAAATAAATTTTTCTTCAAATTGTGATTTATATTGAAGGATAAAATCGTTTAAAATAAGACTAACTTCTGTATCTTAAATATACATTAATTTCTCCAATAATTCCTACTGTACTGGCACATGAAGCATAACAGTTTGGCCTGGCATCTCTGAATACAGGGATTAAGAGATTAGTTTTAAAATATTGAAAAAAAGGACATTTTTCAAAAAAGGACAGAACCTATAAAAGGAGGACGATTGGTCACCTTATTATATACAATTAAATTATTATTATCAATTTTATTATTTTTTATTGTTTAAGAATTTGGTAAATTGCAGACTGGCATTTTAGTATTCAAGCTTTCCACATCAAGGAACACTCATAGAGCAAGTAGAAATATGAAACGAAGAGCATGGTTGCTTTATTCAGGGCCTTAGACAGGTGCGAAATTCAGGTTGCCACTTTTCTTGAAGGTTGGCATGGTTGTGATAGTATGTAAGCGCCAAGATATGTCTTTTTAGTCATTTATTTTTATATTCGCTTCATATAATTGAATTATTTAAGCTTTTTATTTGCTGCAAAAAAATTTTAAAGGAAAGAATAGAAAGAAAAAAGCTTATTTTTTATTCTTAGTCTTTCAATTGAATCTTCTTTCAATAATAAAATAATTAAAACAATAATTCTTTCAAAATTGATCCAGTTTACTGTAAGTTTTATTAAGCATGTATTTTAAAAGATTCTAGATAATAATACAATTAAAAAATTCAAGTATTAAAAATTATAAACATTATCAAACAAAAAGTTTACTTTTAAACATTATATTTAAAAACATGATAATCATGAATAAATTAATCAAGTATTTGACAACACTATGTGCATGATAAGAATATTTATCTTGATGATTATTGCAAAAAATAGTGCTTTTAATTTACTGTTACAGTCTAAAAATTACTATTTTCACTACTTAAAAGATGAGATGAATTAAGTGAGCTTGTTATATAACAGCTAAACAGTTAAAAATAAATTTAAAAAAACTACAAAAGCAATATCTAACAAATTTCAAAATTTAGCTTACACTTTTCTTTATCATAGTTCCATTCTTTAGCTTCTTAAATTTATCGCTAAAAACTATTCCTTTTAAAATAATAAACACTAAAGTTGCAATGTTACTAAATTCCTCATCATCTTCTTTTAGTTTTTTATTTATACTGCTGGGTTCCTTATCATCTTCCAACTTTCTTTTCTTAGATTCTTCCAAACTTTCAAGACTTGATGCTTTTTTGCTTGGAAGGGAAATCCATGAATCATTTGGCTCCATTGAAGTGATAATTCCAAGCTTAATTTCATTAGAATCTTTATTTTTAGAGATATTTTTAAAATCTAAAATGAAAGAATTTAAAATGTAACTAAGCAGGTATAAAGATTGTATTAAAAAAATTCATATTTTAAGAAATAAACATGAAATTCCTAATTTCAAAGGGAATTTTTTGATTAATTATTATTAATGTATTACAACAAATAGTGCAAGTATAATTTATTTAGCACTTTTAAAAGTAATTCCTTTTTGCAAAACTTTCAGTTTTCAAAGGACAATTTCATTTTTTATTTAACTTATTGACTACCATGCAAAAATAATTTCCGTAAGTTTTGATTTATTTAGATACACAGAAGAGTCCCCAAAACTTGGCCTAATGTGAACCGAAAGGTGGCCAAGTTTGTGAAAATGCTGGGTTATTAAGAATGGAAAAAAAACTAAGAAACAGTGTTTCCTTAGAAAATATTGTACTGCACTTGTATTAACTGGTTTCTATAGAATATAACAAAATAATAAACAGTCTACAAATATCTTTAAACAAAGGAAAAGTATGCACTTTATGAGGACAGAGCATTTACTACATGTAAATTAATGAATACGTAATATACAGTATTTTACCTGATTAAACACACCTCACAAAAATACAGTACAAAGGCATACAGTTGTAGTGAAAATTAACTTTGTTGGAACTGGATACTTTTTTAAAAGAAATGTGTAATGTTCTGTTGGGCTTCCGTACCGCACTCTGCTGCTTCATTAACATCAACACTAACAGTACAGAAGGAACAGTACGTCCATTACTGATGTAATTTGTTGTTCAAAATACTTATGGTGGTTTTAACAGCCTACAAAATGTATTGCTTGGTATCGTTCTGGAAGGGTAGTTCTTCAACCCGCAAAGGGGTGCCAGAATTATCTAGAATGCAGGGTTATAGAGTGCCAAGTTTTTGGGACTCTACTGTATCTTCAAATTTTAAAACGTTAAACTCAATGTATTATAAATTAAAAGATTTAAGCAATTTTATTAAAATTAAACATCCAGTTAAATTTTTGGAACTAAAAAAAAATTGCATATATGCATTTTTACTCCTTTTAATATATGTATGAAGACAAAATTCCTTTTTAACCATTTGATTAAAAATTTTCATTCATATATTACCATACTCCTAATTTTAAGTGCAGCTTCCACTGTATTTTAAAGTTAGAGTTGATCTTAGTGATTTATGAAATATTTTCAAGTAATTATTATATTAAGTAAAATAAAATATATTGTAAAACTAAATCTAAAATAAACCTTCGTAACACATCAGATGGTGAAGAAGAAACCCATGCATATTATTTGATTATGGTTAGAAATTAACATTTAGTAAGATGAATGTTAAAAAACATGGAAATTTTGAACGTAAACAATGTGTACTTTAAAAAATTTCCTATCATGTATTTATTCTACAAGGGACATTTCGAAAGTAAATTTCATCACTTTGTTTCACCCAGAAATTTTATTGCCAAATAAAATTAGGAGTTATGAACTATACACCAAGCATTATTTTTTGACATAGTCCTTTTGTTGCTGTAAGCCAAATTAGAAGAAACCCCTATGGTAAAACTTTGTGCCCTGCGATGCAAGGGATTGTCCCACAGCTAGCTCCACTTAAGCACTGATTTTTAAGGGTTTCCCCTTATTCGCGAGCTTGGAAGCTTTCACACCGTTAAGGTGGCGTTGGTTTCTAGTATTTTCTCACATCCATGGCTCTCAATTTGAGAAGTCAGGACAGAAACTCACTTCTTTTAGTACACTTTCTTTCTCTCATTTTTCGAAGACCCAAAACATCATGGGTCATGTGATGGACCTGTGCACAAACCATGGAGAACACTACTCTGACACTTTTATATGCCTATCCCTAACACAGTGTCCTGTTTTATTGCAATGTTATTTTCATTTGTGAATATGGAGGTACCCCCACTTGGACCTCCTTCCTCGACATTCTGCCTACCTTCAAAGAACATGCAACATCAGCAACAACCAATTGACAAAACATGACTTCTTCACAATACATAGTCTGAAGGCCTCCATGGGTGATAGATACATTACTCTTACATATTTCTCCATACCAGATAACAGCACACACTTCCATTATAGGCCAAGTTGTCAATATACAACTGCCTGCTGTTGCAATTTTTACTCAAGAAAACTTGGGCACACCAGTCATCTGCCACTTTCTTCTTCAGCACACTGCACATGTGTCATTCCTCCTATGCTGATGCTACTTCCACCATTTAACCAGCAAAGAATGTAGTTTCTTATGATGATTGTTTTTTTTCACCAGTGGTACCATTTTCTTTTTTAAAAAAAAAATGATAAATCTTACTTTAAAGATGTCCCTCACGTTTTTCTACAGCAGCGGTTGGAAAACTTTCGAGAGAGAAAAGCCAAATTGTGAGAGATAAACAGCTCAGGTAACAAAGAGCCATTTATATGTATACATGAGCACACACAACCAGGAAGGGAAATGGAATTCAATTGCAATCAGGACTGTAGTGTTCCAATTATTTTTATATTTAAATAAAATTTTACACAAAATAACATTTTCCATTTCTTCAAAAACTGGAAGCCATCAAAGATTTTCATTTTTGTGGCTCAATGAATGAGCAACCAATGTCAAAATGACATAATGCTAAGAATATTGTGTTTGTTGCCAAACCAATTTCAGAATAACAAAAAAAAAAAAAGGCTTATGTAAACTATTGACTAATTTCTTCAAATCAAAAAAGATTGTCAAAGGCCACAATATACAGCAAATGGGGAAAACCATTCCTGGACGTTCTAAAACAATAATCATAGCATTTGGAAGCATCCTTTAGTTTGGTGAAATTGGCCTATGGTATAATATGTAAGTACCAAAAAACCTACTACTTCCTTTCTTATAGCAAAATTCTGTGTTATAATAATATTATAATATTTCAACTCTATATTCTAGATGAAGCAATAGTTGTGCATCTAAAACTATTTTTCCAAGCCTATTTTAAATTTTAATAAGGCTAAGTGTTACATTAATGTTCCCTCAAGACAGGTTAACAGAATAATCTATCTTTTTTTAACTCAATTAGAATACCAATAATATCTTTTTGCTTACTTATATAATGACCATTTAATGCAGAACAACTTAAACATTTTTTCAGAGTATTAACAGAGGATATTCCTCAAGAGCAAGATTTTTTTGTGAATATGAATTTTTTCCTCCTCCTCCTTGTTTAATTCACTTTATACAAGAGCTCTTTTACTTTTATATTTTAAAAAAATGCTTACATACTAGTAGACACCTCTGGTTCTTCTGACATCAAATTTTGCCTACAGTATGTTTAACAAATATATACTTCTGGTGCAATAAACAACGGATCATTTTGAAATATGAAATAACATTTCTTAAAGGTTAAGTTGTTGTTACTAATGCCACCTGATCAGCAAAGGCCAGTTCGAGGCCCACGAAATTCAACATGGCAAAGGACTAAGTGATGCCCGTCACCTGTATGACGTACCATACATGTGACAGTACGATTTGGCTTGATTCTACCACAATTTAGAGGGAGAGCACTATGGGACAGTAAGAGGCCTCCCACCTCTTTTCCCCTTCCACCAACCACACGAGAGAACTTAGGACTCGACGGCTATTTAGAGTACCCCCATACCGTGAAGGCACTATACATTTACAAACATCCATGTCTTCACCAGGATTTGAACCCAGGCCCTACGGCACCACAGTCAGCGTCCCTAACCACTATAATGGAAGGTTAAGATTGTCATTATAAAATTAATGAAGTAATTAAATCACAATCAACTAAAGTATATTAATTATGAAAAAATTTATAGATTTTATTAAAATAAAAACAGGCCTTAGTTGAGAAAAATCATCAACTTTGGGTACTTATGTATTATCGTAACCTATTGGAGGCATATGAAACAAAGCACAAGATTGTCAATTCAGTGCATACCACAGATGTGAAATCATATTGTGCATGTGACATGCATATCACGAAGATTTCACTCTATAGAATTGTCATTTAAATTAATGGATTGTAAACTTTAATTCATCTAAACACATTTTTGCCATAATTCTCAGACATTCTTATGTGGATTTAATCAGATCTACATTCATACACATAATTCAAGCACTGCTTTGTCCTTTTTATACAATAAAAAAAGAAGAAAATAGAACAACTTCCTCCAGCCATGATTCTATCAAAAATGTTGCCCAAAAAATAACAAAAACAGTAAGAAATGACTACCTGCATATTATAACATAGTTCCTCAAATCAAAAGACCATTAAATGCCACAATATGCAGCTAATATTGGAAATGGTTCTCATGCATGTTCTAAAATAATAACAATGTCAGCATTTAGTGACATCTTTTTATTTGAGTGAATTGGCCAAGGGTAAAATAAGTAAGAACCAAACACAAATCAGTATAAAACTGGATTTCAAAAGTTACATTCTTTCCTCTGAGAGAAAACATTGATAACCCTTAGCTCAGTTGGTGACATTTTCACTTTGTTGGCAAATCCAAAAGACTAATCTTCCCTCCCAGCCAAAACCTTTGTATTTACACTCATTTTCCTAAAGTACATCTGAGCTGGCAAAATAATGAATCTCTTACATAATCATCCTTAAAATAAAAATAAGTAGACTTTAAATAACAACTTAACTCAGTGGCGCAACAGCCCATGAGGGCCAAGGCCTACTGTGTGCCCAATTCAGTATATGCAACCTTGGACCCTGAGGAGAATGAGCAGATGTTCCAGTCAGGTGGTCAACCTGATGCAAAAACTAGCAGTGTTAAGTCCCCAAGCAAGCTTGGTACTCCTTTATCGACCCACTGAAGGGATGAAAGGCTGAGTCGACCTTGCCCAGCCTGTGGTTTGAACCTCGGACCTACGGTGTGGAAGCATGATGCACTAACCACTCAGCCACTGGGCTTCTTAAATAACAACACTTCGTAATAAAATTATAAGTTATAAACAAACTAGCAAAAGCAAAATTTCATTAAAATTCATAATTTTGTTCACACTTTTGGCAAAAGAGAGAAAAACAAATTTGTGCCAACAGATCTTATTCAGTATTGGACTTATATCCAATACGAGGATAATAATTTGCCAATGCAATGGATAAAAGAGTGTGAGCTAAAAAATATCCGACCAAAACTTCTCACAAATCAAGAATAACTGGGCACAAATTGATCTCTATTCATAATTTAAATTTTAAAAAATCTATATATTAATAAACTTTTACCTTCAATTGCTCCAACATCACCATTTTGAGTTTTCATTTCAGAAACTTTTTGGTGTAATTTACACATCTTGCACGCCATGCGAATAAGATCATCTAGGCATGAAATTACTTCACTATCATCCAAATCAAATTCCAAATTACTATCATCACCTAATGTTGCAGAACGATCTGGAGGTAACATAATGAAATCTGTATTACTATCAGTAATGTCAACATTTACATCACTTGAGATACTTTCCTCCACATCACTTGTTTCATTTGTTGTTAATGTTTTTTCATTCTCCAGAGAGGAATGTGAATTATTCCTTTCAGAATCATTCTTTTCATCTGATACCACATTTACAAGATCATTACCACAGGAAAAAATTTTCAAACTATTCAGAGAAGTTATACTTGTATTATCTATATTTCCCTCTATAGAACATAAATTTGAGTTAATATTGACAGCTGGATTACTTCTTTCAACATTTTCCCCAACAAAATTTTCAAGACATACAGTTCCATGATCTGGAATCTTCTCTGGAATAATACTATCGATTTCTTTAGTTTCAATACTAACATCATTTTCATTATTAACCTCATTTTCATTATTAACCTCATTTTCTTTTAATATCAGTTCTTTAGATAATTCATCTTTTTTGACAGATACTAATTTATCATGATTTTCGATAGGTCTTGAAATTTTAATTTCTTCGATTTCCGTCACTTTTAATTCTTCCAATTTCTTATTACTGCTTTCTTCTGAAAAATTTTTGTTCATTTGTTTTTCTGACAATTCATTTTTGCTTTCATCTTCGATTGTAATAACATTATTACTATCTTTTACAACAAAACAATCAAATTCTGAATCAATTGTTTCAAAATTATCGGTCAGTATATCTAATGAATCATTATTCTTTGATGAACTTAACTTTTCACTCTCAATCAATATATCTGGCTTTACCACTTCACTAGACATGTCAACAGATGCACAAACTCCTATAATTAAGTCATTTAAACATTGTTTCACCTCTGTGCAACAATCCATATCTGTTTTATGAGTACTTTTCACACTAGCCATTGCATTTAGATAGTTGTTGCTCTCTGAAGTATCAGTAGTTTCACTTGTCACTGACAAATTTGTATTTTCAGCATAAGAATTTACATCAGTGTGTAATTTATTGATTATATTCAAATCCCCAACAGCCTTGGATTGACTATACAAGATATCATTATTACTGGAACGATTATTTGTTCCGGTACTTTCAAGTGAAGTTTCTTTTGCATCATTTAAACCTTCATTAGTATGTCCTGAATTTAATTCTGAATCTTGGTTCTTTTGCACATCTCTGTTTTCCAAAATTTCAGGATTAAAAGTTACATCAACAACAGTTTCAATAATTTTTAAAACACTGACACTTATTTTCTCCTTTGGTTCTGCACTTATTTGATGTATAATTTCTTGTTTCTCAAGCTGCTGTCCTATAGCACACTGAGTATCAATTTCCACTGTTTGATTTTCATTATCATTTAGAGCCTCACTATGAGATTCTGAGGGACTTGTCATATTCTTTTTAGGAAGCACATTTAAATCCAGATTAGTGCTTATTTTTACAATACTTTTATCTTCAACGATTAAACAATCATTATCTGAATCCGGAGCTTTCGAATCTTCAATGAATGGTTCTGAATGGTACTCGCTATCAGGTAGAACAGTCATAGGACTTAATTTGTTTGTTATAGAAGAATTTGGATCTGAAGAGCAAGCTTCAGCAAATTCTTCAACTAAAAAGTCTATTTCATCATCAGAAAGCTTCTCAATCTTATTTTGTTCTTTGGTAAATTCCTCTATCGCATCATCAAGATTGAAATCATCAGAAGAATCATCTCCCAAACTATCTACATTAGTAACTTTTTTAAATTGTTCTCCGGTTCCCTCTAATGCCATACCAAGACATTCCGTAATTCACGCCAAATGTTTAGATGTTTTGAACTGAATGGAATTGAAAACAATAAATGAACGATCTGAACTGAATCTGAAGTAAACAAGCAATCGCTTAAGAAAGTGAAATGAGAATATTCAAACCATTAATACACACACCATTTCCAAACGATTACTGTTAATTTGTAAACACAACATTGTTCGCATTCTACCGCCATATTTAAACAATTATTAGAAGCCATCTAGTGAATGACAGACGTACTAATTCATTCAGCATCACATGGACTCCCAAATTGTAGAAAAAAAATTAAACTATCAAAAATCTCAGTGGTTTATAGGTGACGGACTAGTTACAATATTTAAATTCAAATATATACAAATACTGTTTGCATAAAATGTACATTTTACAGTGTTATTTAGTGCTGCTTAAATTAAACACTCAGTACGGGAACTTTGGTCACCTTAGATCACTAGTAGTAATTCGCTAGTTGCATGAATAAGCTTAATTATGAATCTATAGTTCTTAAAATAGTCAAAAACATGTTAATAAGGGGAGGTCTCATACCAAAAAAAATTACTACATTAATTTGATTACTATATTAATTTGAATCAAAAAACTCTGCCTTGAACAAATAAAATATACCCAAATTTGATAAAATGGCTCTACTATGGAGTCCATGAGGGCAAAGGTTTCATTTTACAATGCTTCCGGGCAGACAACAGTTTGTGTTGCTTCAATGTCTGTGCAGATACAGAAATGATTTTCTGGCCTTCCTACTTTAGAACACAACAAATAATAGTCCATGAGAGAAGCAATCCATGTCTAGATCGAAGCCACTAAATTTTAAAGATATGCCCTGAACTTTGTTTGGGAATAATAAAAATCTAGAGGTAACCCGACCATGGGTCCGGAATAGAATATGGCAACACCTTAGAATACTTTTGAGAATCTGCCCTGGCAAATAAAAATAGAAGATGTAAACCAGGGCCGGCGCTAGAGGTGGGCAAGCCGGGTGGTACCTTAGGAGGCGACAAATTGGCTGAAAAATTAACTAGTTCATGAAGAAAATAAACCAAGATTACCCCGGGATCCTAAGAGACAAAATAAAAATTCGAAGAAAAAAATTAAAAATATGTATGCAAAATATTCACGTTTTCTATGGAGTCCTAGAGTTTTTTATTTTTTTTAACGCGTATTCATTGGTATTTAAAGCCGTATTTCCCAACCCTGGTCCAATGGGGAAAGGGGGAGGAGGCGACAAAGAAGAATTTCGGCATCCGGTTTCTTCTATTTCAACTAATTTCGTACAACTTTTGCTGCATTGTATACGGGAATTCGGGTACTATTGAAAGAGATAGATTTGGGCAGAGATTAGTCTCAACAAAAGTGATGAAAAGCTCGGTCAATTTTTATGAATGGAAAGAGGGGCAGAATGAACCTGAGAAAAAGACCCTTTTTCGAAAAAAAATTATGGGAATTTTGTGTCAATTTGACTTCCGAACTAATTCTTCTAGCTTCCTGTGCTTATGCAGACAAAACAAAGTCAGACAACAAAAAAAGGTAACAATATTTTCATTTTCAAATTCTCTTTTAGGTTTTTAAGGTTTAATGCCCAGGAGTTTTAATCTTTGCGTAAGATAAAGTGAAAAGAAAAAGTTATTTTGCTGCATTTGTGATTTTTTATATTTTATTTATTTATTTCTTGTTTTATATACATAAATATAAATGTCATCAGTTTCGTAGAATTTTTTCATGTTGATTAACATTTTTAACCCTCTGACTGGATGACCCGCTAATTGAATTTCACTTCGAAAGCGATCTACTTTTTTAAAGCTAGCTACTCCGAAAATGCTCCGATAAATTTCGCGAACTGCTTCAAAAACGAATGGCAGTTTAGTGCTTTCCCCTGTTAACGCCGCAGGACGTCCCGATTGGTTTTGCCGGGAAGGATTTTATTGCTTTTAGGTCTCTGTGTTCTTCGAAACGGGAGGTTTCTCATTCACAGCTGTGGCCTAGGGCGAGGATTGTGAAATGTGGACATTTTCTACACTTCACGGCCAACAGAGAGTTCACCCAATTTATTGCAAATATATATTTCATATATTTGGAAAACTTGCTCAATTTCTGATCAATTCAAATAAAATGTTAAAACCAATTAGGTTTTAAGAAATTTTAATTTTCTGAGTTTTGATTTTAAATTCGGTTTCATTTTAAAGCATTTTTGCATTCCTAGATTGAATTAATTAAAAATATTTTTTAACACAATCCAATATTTCGTGTGAAACGGCAATTAACTACAATTTTAGTTTCTAAAATCATTTCTGTTTGCTCATGTTTTTAAGTTTTTGAGTTTTCTCACATTTACTTAATTAAGATTGATTTAAAGACCAATATATTTTTTGATACATAGTTTATATAATTTAAAAGCTCTTTACTTTGTTTTCATTATTTTTTTTTCCTTTTGAAAAATGTCATGACCAAAATGTACGCAGGCTACTGTGATAAATAATACTTGAAAGGGATGGAATATGACTGAAAATGGTAAATCTAAAATGCAGCTTTTTCAGGTAAAATTACAATTAGACTACAGAATACAAATGTTGCAGAATGAACTAAATATTTCCCTGATGTACCACAAACTACATTATAATAAATCTATTGTAGTACTACACTGCAGTATTTTAAAGTCATGCAACAAAAACTTAAACTTGCTTAACTGCCACGATGGGGAACTGAGAAAAAAATAGATATTCTTTACAAACTTGGTGATTTCTGGATTACGTTTGTATAACTACTAATTTCTATATAAATATTTTGCATTTAAAACTCTTGTGAATATATAAGGTTCTGATAAAAGTGAATAATTGATCAAATTAACAGTTGTTATCAATGTTATGTCTTAGAATATTTTGAATTAAAAAAGATATTTCAGTCATATTTATTTCAAGGAGAATTTTCATGTAGAGCATAAGTTGGATAGTAACAGATAGAAAAATTAAAGCTTTACAGGCAATGGAATTTTTTTTATGCCATTACAAATTTTAAATATGTTTTTCTCAGATTTTTAATTTTGAAGATGAGAGTGTTTTCTAATCCCTAAGACGTTTTTCCTGTTCAAGATAGAGTCTTGAAATATCTTGTAAATGTTCCCTTACATATGTTCTATAACAGTTCATATGGATTTAGGTCTGAGAGCTCTAGTTATTTTTTAAAAATATCTTAATGTTAATATTTAAAAAAAAAAAATTGGGTTTTTTCCAGGTTTAGCCATAAAAATAATTATTAAAATTCAACAAAGAGATATATTTTAAATTTTATACTTTTTGTTTTCCAATAATCTAAGAAATATTAATCACTTACAATAATTAAATATTTTTAATAATTTAACATTTTAGAAAAGTTTAAAAAAATTCAAAACTGTTCAATGCTTTAAAATTGGGAAATAATGGCTTGTCAAACTAACCTATTATTTTCAGAATCAATATAATAGTATAATTTGAATATAAAACAAAAATTAATTTTACTGAGACAAACTGTTTACGACTTCTACTCATATTGTAAAAAGAATGAAAGATAAATATATAACATAGTGGCAGTAAAAAACACATTCATAATATGTTAAAATCCTGTCCCGATACAAATTTCAATGCATTTTCCAAACTGTAGCTAAAAACAATTATATGTTTATTAGGACAGAAATTATTTATATTTAGATATATTTTTCCTTATTAAGTACATAATGAATAATGGCAAGATAATTTGTAAAATCCTGAAAGATTTTAATGAAGAAAAAGCCAGACATAATTTTAGATAGTTAGAAATTTAATTATATAATACACAAATATGCATGTTTTAAAAGAAATAAGTTGGCTAAGAAAATGAAATTTACTAAAAATTTCCTGAATAAAGTAAATCAGATTTCATCCTCAAATACATATAATTGTAAGAAAAGGTTTTATTCAATTTACAATTAGTTACAAAAACCTTTTATAAAAAATAATTTTAACAGGTATAAATAGCAAAAATATCAAAGAAGTATGAGAAAGACACATACATGTCGTTTACAGAAATGTCACAGTGTGATATTTTTCGAAACACGGCACTGCACACACAGTCCAACATTACAGTCTTTACATTGAAAACGAGTTTTTGATGTTTAACGACTAAATCGTAAATATAAGAAACAACAGTCAAATATCTCGAGTGCAGACGGCGCTCGCTGATATTTGAGTGAGAAAATTAAAGCAGCATAAAATGCGACCTCGTTTGAATTATATCTAATGTGCATATTTGGAACTGTTTAGCGTACTCGAATTAACTCAAGTGCACACGTCAAGGGTTTATATTGCATTCTAAGTCAACACGGTGGCTACTGACGAGCGACTACGTAATTTTGAACCGCGGTTAAGTGACGAGGACGATACCTGAGCTGATAACTCCCCTTCCAAACTTCCACATCACACCAACGTGAGGACTTTTGACGTCGACGTGTTTAACGTGCATCAGCTCCTCTTCAACGCTAAACTTTTGTGGTACCAGGGCTCGAACACTGGACACGAGTTCATAACCACGACCATCAGGCTACCGTGGCCGCAAAAGAAAATAGCAAGTTTGAAAGAAATGTAATGCAGAAGTATATTTGAAGAAATAACTTCAAAACTTAACGAAAAACCAAAATATCAAAATTTATTTTAGAAATAATAGTGAATATAACTTCGTACACCTAAAACCACTTTACGAAGTGTATTTTGAAAGTGAACGTTTCCCCTTTTAGAGAAACTTACTATAATTATGTCAAATTCCTTTCATTTTGCTCTAAGGGGATCCCCGAAACAACGTAATTTATTTGAAACACAAAATTACTTATGGTTGAATCTAATACAATTCCCTACAAAATGAATGAAAACCCTTTTTTATCATATAAATTGTGTTTGAATAGGAGATGGTTAGTTAATAAGAACATTTAAAACGTGTCGGCAATCTATGGACCTGTGGCACGTGGTGCAATTCTTAGTGGCACTCAGCACTACTCTACAAATTTGTCAATTCTTGAGTGGATGGAAGTTGATAATGGACCTTATTTGACAAACATCTTCTGAGTTATGGACATTTATGGAACTACAAAATAATCTGAAAGATAATTCTAAGGATAAATTTACAGCTATTTTGTAAATAATTGAGTGTTATTGCTAGGGGATTTAATTGTGTTGAAAAAAGAAAATTGCATGTACTCTGCTTTCCACTTATGTGATTCGGCATATCAAAGTAAAAAATCTTTCCTACTATGAAAAATATTTTGACTCCGCAAAGAAATTGTTTAACAACTGAATGCTCAGAATCGTGTCATGCATTATACCCCTGGTTTTGCGATATGAAAGAAGAGTCGTGAAAGAGTTAATTCGCATTACAATTTTTATTTAACTATAATGAAGGGAATCATTTATATTTCACTTTGTCTATTTCTTATTTAAGTAAATATGTTGGAAACATACATTTTTAATTTTTTTTTATCTTTGTTGAAGAAATAGTAACATTTTATATTGTTTATTTTTATGTTAATAAATGTATTTTATTGATCCATAATTAATATAAAATAAAACTGTAAATCTAAATTATTTACCTCTATTCTTTAAATCTGCAAATATTACCGTAAGAATCGAAGGATTTCAAAAATTTCCTACTATGTGGCACGCTGAATGATACTGACAGATTGGTTTTTGGCACGTCTTAGCTACACAGTTGCCGCCCCTGATTTAAAATGTTGCGTAAGATAACCATTATATTTTTAAAATTTTATAAATATACAAAAGGAGAGTATTTTGGCAATACATGTTTTAAAAGGAGTAAAGTTTACGAGAACGAAATATAAAATTGCGTTAAAATTATTGGTACTCTATCAACCGTACTTATATATATATAAGAAGTACGTCGATAGAGAGTACCGTAGTTACTGAAAACTCGTGACAATGAATTGGAAATTAAGTTCACAATTCATTGTTATTAAAATATATAAAATTTTACATGACTTATTTTTGTATTTTTTATTTTTATATTCCTTACTGAAAGCAACAAATGGGAGTTCATTACCTGCCAAAACTGCAGAGGCCTGGTTGTTTACTCCACAAGCTCCTACCTTATGCTTACTCTGCCCTACTAAGTAAAAATGCCGTCTTCTGCTCGTCAAGATCATGGAATTGTTTTCCATATATTTTAAATATTAGTTTTCTAACTTCTACATCAGCCTTTTAATAGTCTACACTCCTGCAAAGAAGTCTGAATTCAAAACTATAAAAACTTATTATTCCCAACAATGTCATTTATACCTTTATTTTTTATAATCTATGAATGCGTTAAACTATTAATTTGTTATCGCGACTATATTTAATATTAAATGCGAAAAAAAAAACGAATAAGTTTCAGACTGAAACTTAAATTGAATTTTTCAAAAATTGTCATCCATATTCTCATAACTTTTACATATTGTCATTTTAGCATATCACACATCTATCTTCTATGCAAAAATCTATTATAAGTTCATCAAATGTTTCAGCATATTTTTACTCATAACATGCAGTTTTCAACCACATTGTGAGGCCGCGGTAGCCTAATGGTCAAAGTAACGAACTCGTAGCTGACGTGTCATGAGTTCCACCCCAGCACCACTGAAGATCCGCCGTGTAAGGGAGCGATGCTCAAGCGTCATCCTCGTCACTTGACTATGGTTTAAAATTACGAGGTCCGTCGCCAAGTGAGTGGATATTAACGTCGCACTGTTCAGCTACACGAGGGCTTTTAGTGATGGACCTCGTAATTTTGAAAAATGGTCAAATGACGAGGGCGACACCTGAACTGGCACCCCTCTCTAACTACCACACCACACCAACGAGAGGACATTTCAGCTCTCGATAGATTTAACGTGCATCGCTGCCCTACACGGCGGGTCTTTTGTGGCACTGGGCTCGAACTCGATACATGCCAACCATGATTCGATACCTTGACCACCTGATACCCCAGCCACAGAACCGTCGCCAAAAGCCCTCAAGAAGTTGAGTAGAGAAGAGAGAGAGTGCGACTTTAATATCCCCTCACTTAATTAAATTATATGAAATTTAAGGAATACTTGAAAAAAATATTAGAAGTCGAATATATATATATATATATATATATATATATATATATATATTAAATATTAAAAAAATTAATCTAATGATAATTTTAAATATCCAAAGAATTATTAGTATTTATGGTAAATATATGTTTTTCAACTGAGTATGTGAGACACGCATAAATATCTTTTTCGAAATTCCAATGCAGAATTTTAGTGGAGCTAATACAAAAATTCCTAGTTTTGCATGGTTAAGATTATAAAAATGTCAAATTTTAATAACCTTTTCTTCAGTCAACCACTAATGGAACATGAATGATGAGGGGATTATGCATAAATATATATTTTTTAACTTTCAATTTAAAAAGGATCTTTATATTTATTTATATGCGCAAATGTTAACTCTAAATTTGTCAGATGCTTTTAAATACTCTTTTTATTTGAAGATTCAAGTTAAAAAATATAAACTTGAAATTAAAATTCTCTTTGAATGAAATTAATGTTCAGACATTCAAAATTCAAATATAATTTGTTATCTGAACAATACAAAACAAGGGATTCTATGTAAGATGCCTTGAATATCTGGCTTTAAAATTATGAAAAACTAAAAGATTTAAATAGGGTTTTTAACAATGCATAAAAATTTTTTGCAAATAATGTAATACAGAAGCTTAAAAAATTATTCATGTTTAGAAGTGTCCGAAATTTTTAAAAGATTTTAAATTTTGAACCGTTTTTTTTTATTTTTTGACACATAACCAAAAATAATCATTTTTAAAAAAATCCCTGAAAGTATTGATTAAAATAAAAAAAAAAAATGAAACAGTAAATTATCCTCAATGTTTTAATATATAATTTGAATTTAAATACTACAGATATTTTTTAAAAACTTAGACATACATTATAAAAACTTAATTCCATTTGAGAATTTTAAGGTAAAGTAAAAAATTGAGAATTCTCAACTGGTTGACTTGCAATTTATTTCCGTACACTTTAGGGTTTAAAGAAATTCTTCCGAGATTTTACGATTGCCAAAGGAACCGGTCTCCACGTGGCCCATAAAAGTTCCCCCTCAATGCCCATTGTGTCTCCCCGACCGTCTCGAATTATCTTTCAAGATCGTAAACCTTTAAAGGGGGAAAAGAATTCGGAAAAATACCACCTTACCGGTTTTGAACACATTACTTGAAGGGGAAAAAATCTGTTTGGTTCATTTTTGGTGAGTCCCCGGCCTTAGGAAAAATTCAGTGTGGTCCGTTTTCGAAACCTCTCTAGTAGGGTGGAAAAAGCAGTGCTGTTCAATTGGAGGGTTAAATATGTGTGCTTTCGAAGCTTTAAAATGTACTGTAATCGTCTTAAAACATTTTCGATTGAGATTGTTATTCAAATTAAAAAAATATTATTTACCTCTCGTATAAAAATAACTTCTTTAGTCGCTTATAAAAGACCATAGTAGGTCATTTAAAATGTAAAACATTAATGAGCTTTTGAGTACATTCATTACAGTCGGTCGAAAAAATAGTTGAGCACCGTGACCCTTTCAAAAATGATTGGAAATGGAAAACGACCTTTTTTGAAACCATCTCGTTTGTAACGAAAACCATCTCAACGCTGTATTTTTGTTGTTTTATTCCCACTTTTTCATTTTAAACGGCGTTTTTAGATGACTATTGTACATTTTTCACCTACTTTTTATGCAAAACTTGCATTTAAGGCTTCAAACCAAAAGGAAAGTTAAAACGGCTCTTTTGTATGACTATTGTCCACTTTTCACCCAATTTTTTATCCCAAAGTTGTCTTTAGGGTCTCGATTCAATTATCCTTCAAATTTCTACTGAGAGCAACCATGTATGAACAGCATAAAATTTTTCAAATTTCTCCCAAAAATATTTTATCATGGGGTGAGAGAAAATTTTTCATTCCATCCCAGAGAGACAATTTAGATAGGGGTCATCAACAAATGAAATTCAGACATCTTGAAGGGGTTAAATGAAATTCTTGGCATTTCAAATAAAATGTATGCATCTTGGTAAGAAAACAGAGGATATGCCAACTCAACGAGACAAGCCCTCCAATCTTGGTGAGAAAACAGAGGACACCAGCGAACACAACGAGACAAGCCCTCCAATCTTGGTGAGAAAACAGAGGACACCAGTGAACTCAACGAGACAAGCCCTCCAATCTTGGTGTGTGAAGACGACAACAGGTAAGTCTAATCTATATTATTCCAATCTTGGTTAAGTAATTGACCCGAAAAAAAGGGACCACCCCCAATTTTCGGACTTGAAGATTTTGGCTCAAAACATTTACCGATAAGACTGCCAGAATTTGAGAATATTAATCACTTCAAATCCTGACAGCGAAAAACATTTAGCATGAAAATATGATTGAATGTTTGGCTGCTGACCTTTTATACTCTAATGAGGTCAAGTGAAACGATTTCTATTGGCTGGCGCATGTTTTAAAAAAGATACCTTCCAACGTTGGCATATTGTCTTGAAAAAAAAAGGGACCGAGTCGACTCGGTCCCCCCTTTTCGGTAAAATTTTTTTCACTCCTCTACTAGATGGGCAGTTTGTCTTTTGCATTCAGCCTGCAGCTTGTTAAAATGCTGCAGGTATCGCTATCGATAAAAATTTTCACCATGGTGCACTCGGAAATGTCATAGTCCTTGTGCACCTCATCGTGCAGGTGGTCAGGCAGGATGCGGTCCTTCAAATCCCGGAAATGGGGCAATATTTCCAGGTTGAGGGTAAGAAGTCCAAGCTTTTCAAAAATTTTCCGCTGGTCCGAGCCCTTGACGACGATGAGGCCTCTGTTTCCTTGGGCCAGGTGACAAAACTTGCCCCTGACGCAGAAAGACAGGTATTCGAGGGGTACAGATCCGGGCAGGTGGCTCTTCAAGCTGAAATGTTCATTGATGTACCTGTTGGCCCTGCTGCCTTTGGTAGTCGTAAGGAGATTCGAGTGGTCCACCGTGATACAAATTACTTCCGGGTCTTTGCCATCCTCCGGAATTCGATCGGGACAGGCTGGCCACCATGGTGAAACACGTTGGCATGGGCAAAAAGGCTAAGTGAGACATGTTGCTGAGTGAGAATGTCTCTGGTGGATGAGCACTCACCTTTTATACTCTGCTGGGTCACGGGAATCGATTCCTATTGGCTGATGCTTTTCCAACCTTGAATCACCAGACACTGATGAAAGAAATCTTTAGTGCAAAGTTCCCCAATACAGATGAACCCAATCTTGGTGCATCAAACAGCACGATTCAGCACACGTTTTTAAAATGTGCATTCCAATCTTGGTACACTATTTGGCCCAAAAAAAGGAGGACCAAGTCGACTCTTGTGTCGACTCAATCCCCCTTTTTCCGGGCCAATGTCCAGTTTTTACTGTACCGTAACTTTATAGCTCCATTTAGCATGCAGCTTATTAAATTGCTGCAGGTATTTGGCAAATTGATACGATTTTAGCATGGTGCAGTACGAAATGTCCTCTTCCTCGTGCACACCCTCATGCACGGGGTTGGGAAAGGTTCCATCGCAAATGTCTTTGAATTTCGGCAGGTTCTCCAGGGCCATGGTATACAGTCCGAGCTCTTGCAAAAAAATTTGTTGCTCCCCTCCTTTGACCACTATCAGGCGCCTGTTGCCTCGGGCCAGCTGACTAAACTTGCCCCTCACGCAAAAGGGCAGGTATTCCAGGGGCACACTCTTGGGTAACGGGTGGTGTACCAGACGAAGACGGGCATTCTCTTGGCAGTTGGATCGAACTCAACCCACCTCCCGCATAAGAACTTTGACTTCTACTTTCACCGGACTTAAAGAAGACACGTGTATTAACGACTCACTCGCTGCTGATCAACGCTGAAAGAGGTCTCGTTTTGTCATGGCTTGGAGTGCAGACTGCTTTACTGAATATTGACATAAAATATATATGATAAACGGCTGCACGTCGCATTTCTCCTGTCAATCCAAGAATTTCTCCAATGCATGATATATATATATATATATATATATATATATATATATATATATATATATATATATATATATATATATATATATAAAGTAAAAACGAAAACGTGACCCCGAAACCTCATCCTAAGACTGTTGAAGCGCAGGCAACTATTAAAATAAATGAAGTCTCTGATTCTAGAAGAAAATCCGCCGACTCAAAGATTCATTGCATAGAAACAAGGAATGTCTTCCGGCACTGTAATTAAAATCATTCATAAATATTTAAAGTTAAAAAATGTTTAAACCTAAAGTTCATCTCCTTTATTAAAACATATTGCTGCAAGAAAAACACACAAATTGTAGAAATTTATATAAAAAAACATCTAGCTGCCAAAAAATGAAAATTTGGGGTAATACTCGATGATGCATGGGTATATTTAAGTGACTGTAATAAAAGATCAATTTTCTATTGCTCAGCTGGCGGGAATGACCGTTCGAAATGGCTTCGTCAGTGCACAGTAAAGTTCCCAAAGGGATTCATGATAGTGGCAGGATTTTCTAACAACGGCAAATTAAAAATCGAAAAAGTCTCAAGTAAAGACGAAATTAATTCACTTCTACTATCAGCAGAATATTTTAAAATAAATTTTTAAAGAAATTCCAAACTTATATGGAAAGGGCATTGATAAAGTTGAACTTCGAATGGACAACGCTTCTAGTCACACGTCTAAGTCAGCGATCGCTTATTTATCAAGGAAAGAATTATAAACAGGAATAAAGTGTATCCCATTTGATGAAATACGTGTAAAATCACCCTACGCTTCTCCAATGAATGTGCATTCGATTTGTTAAAACGAGCCTTAGGAAAACGGCAACCAAGAACTTTGAACGGATTTTGGAAAAAAGGTTTAAGAGGATTGGAGTAAAATTTGTATATATGGCAGTATTAAGAAAAAAGTTTGCTTTCATGAAAAATTCTGTATGGTAGAGCTATTGCCAAAAATCATGGCTATCAGATAGAAGAAAATTGCCACAAAAATACGGTGCTTATTGATAAAAATTAACTATCAAAATCGTTTCCATACAGTGCGAACAACCTTCTGTATAAACAAATTATCAAAAATTATCAAGCTCAAATTTCGCATTAGATGTATTCTAATATTTTAACTTGTAATTAATTATTTCAATAAACATTTTTTGTTTTTGTCATACGTATTTTATTTAATAGGGAAAATTATTATCATAAACTATTTTATATTGTATGATAGTAGGTAATAAAAGCCTATTCTGCGGTCGCGGCGACACAGGTGGAGCAGAGGATTGAGTCATTATCCTCCTGCTGCTTAGTTGAGTTGTTTTTCTCCTGCTATAATGTGCAGGTGGAGCAGACTGTGCTGAGTTCAATTGTTTTTCTTTCCGCTGTTACTTTAAATTGTTTTTCTCCTGCTATGGTTTTGGCTTTCGAGTTGAGTTGTTTTCCTACTGCTAAGTTGAGTTGTTTTTTTAAAAAATGTGCAAAAAACTGAAGTATGGGAATGTTAAAAGTGCTCAGAGTGCCCCTATTGATTAAAATATACACTAATTATAGATTTTAAAAATGATTGATGTAAATAACACTCAGATAAAAAAATAATAAATCAGATTCAAACTCACAGCCTCAGAACAAAATGTCTCCATAGGACAATAGTTTTCAGTTACGCTAACCATTGTCTATGAAGGCATGCAGACCTGAAGAAAAAACTTATATTTATAATCTCATGAATTTAATTTTGCAGGCGAGGCAGATGGTGACATTTTTTAAAATCATTTTATTAATTAAAATGAAATAAAAAAAATATTTAATTTATACTATTTTAATAATTTGTAAATTTTAATTCAGTATAATGATTGCACATACACAGTAAATATACAAAGTAAATTGATTATTCAGAAAAAAATGTGACGTAGTATACTCGTAATCAGCGTGAACGGGTTACGATTTAACTTGTCTTCGCTTGCCTGATCTTGATTCTACAAGACGGCGACTGAATTCTACGTCAGAAATTATCTCAATGCTTACAGAGGATGGCGACATTTTTAAAAATCATTTTGTTGAATGTTTTTATAATAATCTTTTTGAAAATATAAACACTTTTTATTATTATTAAAACCTCAAAATTATGTAACTGAAGAATTTTCTGAAAATCTTCGCTTAGATATTATTTTAAGAAGTAAGAGACACACACATAATTATATCTGCCTGATTGTTTTGAATATTATGAAGAATCTGTTTATAAAAAATATTGTACAAAGATTTTATAAGTTTCACACAGTATTTTGTTCTAAAAATTTTATTTCTATACATATGAATAATTTTTGAAGAGAGAGAGTTATACTTCTTATATATATATATATATATATATATATATATATATATATATTGGGGGCGTTTGGGAAGAAGGATGAGGGGTAAATTTTTTTACAGAAGCGAGTGCACACCGTCACGGATGCAGAATATGCTTTGTCTGGAATATATACAGAATGGAACAGATCATTCCACCTTCGAGAATTGTAAGAAAATATTCCTCTTTACTCCCTGAAGAATGGGGCACCTAGGTTTGAACCGGGGCCCTCTCGATCAGCAGTCGAATGCTCTACAACGGAGCTCTACACCCCACGTCAGCGAACTTTTTGCTTTGCGTTCCGTAGGAGCGGATACGAAAATGCCTTTCCCGAAATATACAGGGAATGGGACAGATCATTTTACGAATTTTTACACGATGCGCGCTCACCGTCACAGATGCACGCGAATACCTTCATGATACCGATGCGCTCTCACACCGATGCATAATATTTAACATGCCATTTGTTGGTGCTATGGGACTGATATTTGGGGGATCATAAAAACTATTGTTATAAACCTATCTGTTGGGATACATCCCCCCCTGTTCATTCCCTCCCACTACAGCGTTTTTGGCCAATATCTCTAGCTCCGAGCCTCACGGTCCATTCGGACCTGGCTCATTCGATCCCTCTCTATCTGCTCCTCCAGTTATTATAATTTAATGCTCGTAGGGCAGTGTTTCTCAAACTTTCAATACTGGCGACCCAATTTTCAATCACAATTTTTATCGCGCCCCCTTATACATTAATAATGTACTGAATGCAATAATAATGCACTTTGACACTAAAGCTACAATAGGCGATCTTAATTATAAACCATACAAATTAGTAACATAAGTCAGTGTTTCTCAAACTTCCAATACTGGCGACCCAATTTTCAATCATAATTTTTCTCGCCCCACCTGTGTACAACAATAATGTAATTCACTGCAATAAATGCACTTTGGGAGAAATGAGACGCTAAAGTTACAATACAGATTTTTAATTATAAACCATACAAATTAATACAATAAGTATATTAAATTTTGTATATGTAACTTTTAAGAGGACTTGGTACCCTAAAAATCACAAACCTATCGTTTTTCTTTTATTTTGATTTAATCTTGTTCTTTGTATCTTTCGATTGATATATCTCTTGTGCATGTCGGAAAGTTAGAAGTTGAATAAAACTTCATTTGAAAACAAATTAGGCAATTCAGCCACACCCCTTTTTATAAAAAAGCTAAAAAATGCGTTATGATAAAAAAATCTATTTTATAAATAGAAATAATAACTATAAAAAGAATGTGTAGTATTAAAAGCAGAATATTTCCGAGGCAATACATACAATGCGATTTTTTTTCTTTGTGAAATGAGTGCATGTAAAATTTTTAAATTAAGGCGTTTTATATGAATAATTTTATAACTTCAGTACTTATTCCTGATATATTTTTCATACAAATATAATACTTTAATATTATAAGAAGAAAACACAGCTAAAATTTCTGTCGTGACAGAAAAAATTTTTTTAACGTTTTTCTTGAATTTTCTTGTGCAATTAGTACTCTCTAAAAGTTGATCATTTACAAAAATGTGTGGGTTGCAAAAATATGAAATGCAATTATTTTAAAGAAAAACGTATAAGTAATATCTTAAAGTGGTATTTTAAGTTTAATTAAGCTTATAATAATTATTTTTTCAGAATTATAAACTTTAAACTGATTTTTCTCAGTTTGTGTTTTTCGAAACCTTAGTGCATTCAAAATGCTACTCCTTCGACAATTATTTACCAATCACTCCCATTTTTTTCTTGCGTGTTAAAAATAAGGCATGTAATAAAATTAGGGATCCGTTTTGCTATAAACTGAATACTTTTTTAAAAAAAATAATAAAATGTAAGACATGTTGGCTTTTTCGTTGATTTTTAGCCTGTATATCAACATTTTATTTTTTTTTCTCGAAAACGAATACAGTTATTCTAAAATCTATCCCTAAAGTTGTTAAGAACATCCATAAGAATATTATAAAAAATTTCAGGTCAAAAAATTAATTTTTACAAAAGGAGTAGGATTTTAGAATTTTCCCAATTTTTTCTTCAAAAAATTTAAATTTTTAAAATTGTGTGAATAATATATATGAAATTTTTCATCTGGTAACATTTTCTTCAACAGAAACATTGTATAAAATGTTAAAATATAATTTTTAAATACGTTAATAAAAAAGTTTGCTCAAAGGGTGCGAAGTCCCCTTAAGCAGTATATATTTTAAGACATTTTTTTTTACTTTAAATATATATTACTTACTTATCATTATGTTATTTTTCTTTCTCTAATTTTTAAATTGGAACAGATCGCAAAATGATATATTTAATTAAAGATTTATTTCCTTCAGCATCCATTTCTCAAAGTACAAATGTCATTAGAAAAATAGTCTAGTCTATGTTGCTCTCTATCATATCCATCACATCTGGCATTATCGGATACGTTTGCGTGAGTCTGGGCAACCTATCGGATGTCTGCGCAAAACATGTAAAAATGCTTTTTCCTCGTACAATTCAGTCAGTTTTGGTCGTCTTAATACTTCTATAGCTATTGAATCTATCTTGAATGTACATTTTTTAATTTGCACGTTAATTGTAATTCACGGTAATTAAGTATTTACGGCAGTAGATTAAAACAAAAATCATACATACATTTTTAAGTCGTAAGAAAGCAAATATTCGATGATAATAAAAGGATCAACAAGTACACAGACGAGCATGATTCCGAAAATTAAATCAAGGGAAATATTCTCAAAAATACTTAAATTTTGGATTTACCACTACTGAAGTAAATGATGAGGAAAAAAAGCCCCAGCTCGTTATGTGTTTAAACTTACAAATCGAAGAACAACATGTGAAAGTTGTTTTACAACCATGTAAAATCGTTTAGACATGCTGGCAAAGAATATTAAAAAGTATTTTTGGATGAGGACTTAATGGTTGCAAGTTACGGATTGGATTAGGGTTATTCAAGATACTCAGAAGGGCTCTCAACTTCCGAACTGGATGTGAAATCTTCATAGATTTCACATCCAGTGCTACAAATGCAAGGCAATTTTTGTAATAAATCGCTCTTTGAATTTTTGGGTAGTGGATGATCTATTCTATGTACTGAAAAAAACCAAAGCACTTCATATACTATTACCATTTTCAACATTCCACCTTTGTTAAACTGGATTTTCTGCGGTAGCTGCTTTGAAGACAGGAAATATGAATCTCAGCTTAATATAGAAAAAATAACTCAGAGTGTCAATTTCTGATGTTAAACCTTCCTTTGAAAAATTTGCTCTACAAGACAAGCCCATGAAGAAAGTCCCTAAAATAATTGATAAACTTTTTCTTAATGTAGTATTAAGAAATTATTTATAAAATACCTTCTTCAGTACTGATACATTAAACGCATACTGGCTGCAAACACCAGCTCTTCGCACGAGTTCATTTTTAAAAAATAAAACATTATTCTTGATATAATAGCTGAACTGAAAAAGGAGAAGTAACACTGCGTGCACGACATTGTAATACAAAATGCAAAATGATTTTTTAGATAAATGCTATAACTGTAAATAACTGTTTAAAAGAGAACTGTAATTTTAAACCTCACAGAATTAGCATTTAGAATTAATGTTAATTTATGAAAAAGAATATAAAAATTCCGATGAAGAAATAATTGTGTTACTTTTTAATATTTAAAGTGAGAAGACTTAAAAATAGTTTTACCCCGGGAGCAGGCGTGCACTCGATACTAACGTTAATGGTAGTGCGGGGACTCAGTGACCCCAATCATTTTTTATAATTATTTTTACTGTATACGATACAAATCGGAATTCAGAATAATTTAATTAAGAGAATGTATACTTACCGGCTTTCAATGACTATTCAATTTTTCTTCGATGATTTGAGAAAAATCCAATAAAAACTGAACTAAAATGATTCATAAGTGCAAGACCTTAATAAAGGGATGCAAATCCAAACACTCTCTCTTTTCACTAATATTACAGAAATGTTATTTGCTGGCAAAGCTGTCATATTTTGTTCAAGTTATTGTAGTTATAAAGCTTTCATGACCAAGTGAGTAAATATTAACATCACTTTGTTCAGCTACACGAGGGCTTTTGGAGACGGACCTCGTAATTTTAAACCGTGGTCAAATGCCGAGGACGATACTTGGAAGCTGGCCTCTCTTTCAGCTACAACGCCACTCCAGCAAGAGGACGTTTGAACTGGCCTCTTTTAACTACCACACCACTCCAACAAGAAGACGTTTGAGCTCTCGACAGTTTAACGTGCATCTCTCCTCTACATGGCGTGTTTTAGTAGTACTGGGCACAAAGAGCACCTTTGATGATCAACAAATAACAAGAGTTGAACTTTTTCTTTCTTGTGTCTTTTTGACAAGGTGAACTGAACCTTGTGGTACACTTATGGCTTCATATTTTAAGTTGATGGAGGTCTTTTTAGAAAGCATTTGAAAATTTTCCTTTCGTTTCATGTTCATCGCGTTTCTCAATCATGAATAATATGCATCTTTCAGCAGGTTCTTCTTTTGGTTGATCAGTTACAACTTCCTTCAATAGAGATCCACAGATGCCCCTTGCAGCTATGGCCTGACTGAAAAGTGAATCATGTCTTCCACTTTTCTTTTCTATAACTAATGTACGGTATTTCAATAATAATTACAGTGATGAATTGTTGTTTATCTTCTTAGAATTTTTCTCAGGGGTCTGGATTTCGTTTTTTTTCTCTTAACGAGTAATATTTGCATGTTAAAGAACGTAATAAAAATATCTCTCATTAAACAAAATGTTTTTTTTTTCTTTAACTTGGTTTTGGGATCAAAGATAGCTATTTGATGACGGAAAAAGGCCAGATAATAAACATAAAATTATATCCAATGTTGTTATGCATTTTTTATTATGGAAGAAAGTATTTTGTTTTTGCTTCTCTTTCCAGTTATATTTTTTTAAAAAATCTTGCAAATTTTTCCGACGTATGCTCGCGCCCCCTTGTAGGGTCATCGCGCCCCCAGGGGGGCGCGCCTTACGAAACACTGTCGTAGGGCTATTTCTTCTATAATTTTAACTGTCTTCAAACTTTTTTAATTTGTTTAAACTCACAAAATCTTGCTTCCTGTTCAGTCTCGGACTTAAGATTTGAACCAGCTGTTCCACTCGTCGACACCCATCCAGTCATCTACTTCGTTCCCATTGTGTAAGGGGAAGGGGGCTTAAGTACTAAAATATCATGCTCCCACGTTAATCCTATGGGGACTGGAAAAATTTTACCCCCAAGCAATTGAGCTTGGAACTTGAGTTCTTGTGGTCCGCCGTATTTTCGTATTAGAGCGAGCTTTACGTGGAATTGGCTCCCCCTACGGGGGCTTTTCCCCCAGAAATAACTTGAATCCTATGCCACCTTGGTTGACCGCCAAAGCGCCAGCTTTATTCGATTGTTCTTCCTATAAGCACCCTAGATATATTTTTTTTTTTTCAGGACCCCATAGCCCATTTCTTCACCTATATTTAACTTTTTAAAATTATTTTAAAGTTATAATTTTTTAAATCCCGCATAGTTCCGAGGATTTTGAGGATTCGTTAATGAAACTTCGACATAGATTCTCCTTGTTGAATTGTTTCATCTGTTATAATTCATGAGCTTAGGAGGGGCGTTATCACTGAATCAATGTTATTCCTAATTCGATCTTTTGGTGAGAACGATATTACAATATAGAGGATGAACCTTTGGGATCCTATAACGGGGATGTACGTGATCATTTACGTCACGGTTTAACCCCGGGGGAGTTAGTTTCGTTTCCTTTTCCCGAGCTAGCACCACCCCATTTGCAACTCAGACTCTGGACCGGATCGAATGGATTCCTTTTGTGTTTCCTCACAACGAGGCCCAGTTTCAAGTTGCTGGGTGCCCTGCTATTTTATTTGTTTTAAATGTTTTAATTATTTTAAAATGACCATAACTCGGGACTCTTCAGGCAGATGTCTTAATTTTCTCAGGAACGATTCTTTACCTGAGACATTTAATGTGAGTCTCAGGTGTCACATTCGGTTCGACTCATCTCAGGTACAGTCTGCCAACCCCCTCCCCATGTTGTTGGTCCTATTCTCCCTGTGCGGGGTGTTCAAATTTATTTAAATCGTGATTATCTCGGGTTTGGCTGATCCGATTGACTGAAGGTTAGTATCGTTCAACTCAGCTCGTGACCGCCTTTTCGTCCTTGGCCCAGCTTACTCTGCTCAAGAGTTTTAGAAATATTTTCATCTTGTTACGCCAAAGAAGTATAACTTCTTGCGTGCTTAAATAAGTACACACACACTTTTTTATATATATATATGCTTAATTTGAGTTAATATTATTTTTATTGTTTGTTAGTTTAATTTATGTGGAAACAGGTTTCATTTTTTAAAATAAAAAAAGAGTATTTTGTTCAAAACAAATTATCTAAGAAAGTTTAAGCATAAATTATATTTTTAATATATTTCATACAAATGTTAGAAAAAAAAACCTTTATATAAGTTTAAAAACAATATATTTATATAAATTTCCCAAAGGATTTGGTTTTAAAAATTTTGTTTTTATAAATCTGAATGAACACATGTACAGTAAAGATACAAAGTTACTTATTAACAAAAACAGCATTCTGTATTCCGTTTTACATTACAATCATTTATTTACATTACAAAAAATCACATTATTGTGAATTTATCATATCATTGGATTTTTATGCCATACTGCTCATTGAATAGATCTAAATTCATCAACGACCAATGTCCATGGGCAAGAGTAGTAATGCCATCACCATTAATGAATCTTTTATTATCTTTTATGACAGAACAAGTTTGTTTTGCTTTATTGAATGTATTGAGTGAAGTTTGGATCTAATTCAGTTCATGTCAGCATATTTTAATTTTTGATTAAAAGACATGTTTTGAAGTCCTCAAATGTGTTATCTTGTTTTTCAAAGATTGTTTTTATCCCTTTTAGCCTTTTTTCTCAATCTTATTATTGCATTTTTCGATTTTAATCCTACATATTCTGTCATAATATTTCCCTTGTTTTTATCTTTCCTTTTTTTTCCGATGACTTTTTTGATAACAACAGGTAAATTATAAATGTTGTTTTTGTCATATACATACATATAAATAAAAATGAAGTGTCTGTTTGTAATTTGAAATTAACAGCTTTTTACTAAATTCATTTAAAAGTACATACGGTACTTACATGAAAAAATCAATTTTTAAAATTTTTGTGTGCCTGTGTGTCTGTCTGTCTATCTATCTATCTGTCTGTCTGTTTGTTCCGGCTAATCTCTGAAACGGCTGGACCAATTTTGACGAAACTTTCACAGGCAGATAGCTAATGCTATAAGAAATAATTTAGGCTACTTTTATTTTAGAAAAAAATTAGGATTCCGAGAAAATAAAATTAAAACCAATGAAATAGTGAGCAATATCCGATTCAAATAGGAATTATTTATTTCAATAGGGACTATTTTTATTCAACAGGGATTATTTTTATTTAATAGGAATTATTTTACTTCGCAAGCCTTCTGTCTTAACGATTGCTAGCAGTCATATCAAACTTTTTTCTTTGATTCCTTCCTTGCGGCTTCGTTTGTGTTCGCGTTTCACCCTACTTGCTATTTTGATCATAAAAATTTTAGACCTCACCCCATCGACAGTATCTGCCCTTAAAGCCGCCGTAATTACAACAAAAATACTTAATTGCTACACTTAAACAACATTTAAATGCATTTGCCTACATCAAGTGAATAAAAGCTGGCTCCTGCTTCAATTTCAACAACTATTCCGGCTGCAAGTTTTGTCTTGCAGTCTCCATTCATTTTTTCATCCCAGCTGCAAAAAAAAAAAATCCCGCAGCATTCTCTATTCCGACTGCGTTTTTGGTGCTCCTCGAACGCGTTTTTGGGGCTGTTAAGCCCCCCTTCCTTGCGCTCCTCCATTCCTGCCCTCGTGACGTACTTTTGTTTCGTTTTCGTTAGGCCGCTTCTTCCTCCATCCTCCCCCCGTATTCAGATATTTATCCTCCTTGATACTTTCTCTCCACGAATTTGGGTATAAGCGATTCATTTCGCTGGCACCCGTTAAATCTAATTTTCGTTTCGTTTTCATCGACAGTGTCAAAGGTCATGCGTCCCTTTCACCCCTTGCTTAACAAAAAGCAAAGAAAAAAAAGAAAACAAAAAAGAAACATAGATTCACAAAGTAGAAGAAAAGTTTTCGTAAACTCTGCGAAGTGAATAAATACTTTTTTGTTAAATTCCACGTGGACGAAGTCGCGGGTAACAGCTATTTAACATAAAATAAATGCATCAGAAAGTAATATTAACGTGTTACACATCCAGATAAAAATTATTTACACTATTTTTAGGGTTTATTACACAAAATTTGTAACAATGTGTTACTTTTGCTGAGCAGGTAGGTGTTTTCAAAAATCGACCCACAAGAAAGTTACGGTGCGTCACATATTATAATAACAATAATAAAAAATCAGCAATTATATCTAAACACTTAAAATTTAGCAAACATGGTTTTTTTTTCGTTCAGCTGAGTTATGTAAAAGCTTTTTTTTGTTTAATTTATACAATTCACGTAAATTAACTCATTAAAAACTTCTTTATCCTTCAGTCCATATTTTTTAATTTTTAAATTCGCCCGTGCGAAGAACGCAGCTAGTACAAAATAAAACCTCTGCCTTCAAAAAAAGAGGGAAAAAAGGAGGAGGGAGCTCTTTTGAATTAAGAGTACTAAGATATATATCAGATAGTTAAAAATTTAGAAACAAATCAATTATTTTTCTTAAAATTATTTAAGAGAGCAAAACTGTCTCCTCGCCCCTACTAAGGTTTCAAATATTTACTCCTTTCTGTAAAAAAAAATTCACATTTAAAATATTGCTTCATATAAAGTAGACATTTGTTCTTAAGTTCCTTGCAACTGAACCAAGATTTAAAAAAAGCATTTAGGTTTCTGACAATTGTTTACAGCACGAAAAAAAATTTATATCATCCAACTAAAAGACTTATTACAGCATTTATTATAATTTAAAATCGTGCTACCAGTGCTTATAAAAAAAAAAGAAAATTCAATTTCGAGAACAACCTTGACTTGTTGCTATGCAGTAGAAAATCGATATAATTTAATTTAAAACTATTTAAGACATTTGTTAAAATTTAATGCGTGTCTTTTAGTCATTTTAAAGCACTTTAAACAGTTAGCAAACAACTGTTCACTTGGAACCTGTTGTTAACCTCCATTTTGTATTTTAATTCCCTTCCCAGAATTCTGTTGAAATTTTCCCCGGATCATATGTCGCAATTCCTGGAAGAGGCGGCACGTGCAAACCCAGAAATCGATCGATACGCGTGGGATGGAATCCTTTCTTAAGCCTCTATCTCCATAGCTACGCCGCCCACCTTGTTTCGCGGAATCGAAAATACATATTTTTGCTTTTCTCAAGTTATTGATTAATTGTTTCTAAATTCATATTTAGACATAAACTTCAAATTCTCGGAAACGGCTTTCCAGATTTTAAACTCGGAAACTTTTTTGAATTTCGCATGGAATATATAATTCAAATTCATAGAAAATTTGTTCTAGGAAACAGTTCTTGTAAAATCTCGAAAATACTCTCCGATATTAGAATAATCTAGATATATATTATAAATGTGAAAGTTCGTGAGGATGTTTGGGGGTCTTCCACGCAAAAAACAACTGAATGGATTTCATTGAAACTTTTCAGTGATATTTTTCTGGCGTGCGCTGCAAAAAAGCATACATCAGCATATATCTATATTTTGTTTGTGAAAGAACCCTTTTTGTTTTGGCTACTCAAAATGCTCGCTTCTAATTAATTCCTGTGATCAGCGTAATCCCTATTTTTTTTTATTTCAGAATAAAACTAAGTTTTGAAAGGAGAAGTTGTTATAAATCTCTCTTTATTTGAATGTTTTTTTTATTGATTTTATTATGCACATTTGGTAGTAAGAAATTGATCTTTTTTCAAAATAAATACTTTTATTGCTTCTGGTACTTAAAGTAAATAAACTTTCTCTTTCATTCCACATCATTTGGACAAATTTTCAAAATTTGTTTGTGGTTAGTAGTTAACTATAACGCTATAATTTTAATCGAATAGGCAGATGATATCTTTGCATTTTTAAGTACAAAAATAATTATAACTACTGTATTGTATTTTTCGGGTGAGTGAGTGAATATATTAACGTCACACTGTTCAGCTACACGAGGCTTTTGGCAACGGACCACGTAATTTTTTGAACCATGGTCAAGTGACGACGTGGACGACACCTGGTAAACTGGCACCCCCTCTCTCCTAACTACCTCACCACACCAACTTAGAAGGAATATTCTACCAATACTTATCAGAAATATTCTTTGAAATCCACTCTTCAGATATATGGCAGCATGGGTTCTATGATGAGTATTTTTGCGGGGAAGGTGAACAGTTTTGCAGCAGATATGCGTTTTCAGCGGATTGCGAAGATTGTTATTTTTGTCGAAAAAATAGTTTGTCAAAATTTAAGTGTCTTATGTTTTTGTATGTTAATGAAGACCTTAGAAAACGATTTGACTATTTATTTTAAGTGAACGGTGTATATAATTAATTTTTATAGTGGAATATCTTTAATTAATTTATTATCTCTAACGGGGATTAAATTTCCCAAAGTGGAGTATTTCGTTTATGTGTATCCCTTAATTTTCAATGTAGTGATCCCCAAAAAATATTGCATGAAAAAACTGCAGTAAATCATAATGTGGTAGAAAAACGTAACGTGCATCGCTCCCTATACGGCGGATCTTACAAAGCTCTAATAAGCTCGAGCTATGAAAGTAGCTAGATATTTGCCAACTTGACTCTATCGTTATCATTTCGCTGTGTTTTTCATTGAATCGCCATTATAATTTAAGATACGGTGTTGCTTGCGAATATTACAATTTTTAACATAAAATAAATACAACAGAAAGTAATATTACTGTGTTACACTTTCAGATATAAATTATTTACACTATTTTAAGCGTTCATTACACAAAAACTTTTAACAATTTTGTTACTTTTACTTAGCAGAGATCAGCTTAGGGAGGTATTTTCAAAAATCGACCCTCAAAAGTGTTTACGGGGAATTATAAATAAAAATCTTATTTATCAGCTATTAAACCTACATACTTAAAATTTAATAAAGGTGTTTTTTTCTTCTTTCTTTTTTCTTTCTTTTTTGTTTTTAACTGAGATATGCAAAAAGCATTTTTATTTAATTTGAAATTCGTAAAATTAACTCATTAAAATATATATATATATATATATATATATATATATATATATATATATATATATATATATATATATATATATATATAGTCTGAAGTGTCATATAAATTATTATATTCTTTCATGTTGCTATAAAATCATCTCTCAGTCATTATTTCATACATAAAAGAATCGATATCAGTGTACATGAGCCTTATTTTCGAGTCGTAACGATGCTTCATATTATTACTCAGTGAAAAGGAAATACATATGTAAGAACTTGTGGGAATATCTAAAATTACCATTCCTACTTGTATTGGTTTCAAAAATTTGAATTTGCTTTTATATGAACGGCCATTAAGTTTTAGAAAATATTGTGTGACGATTATATCAAATTTGATTTCACTATTAGGTTTTAGAGTTTGCTCTTCTGTTGAACATAAACGTATATCGACTCTTTTCTTACATTTTCTATAGTTTTCCTCGAAAATCTATTATTTATTAGTATGTAATATTCCTTTTGAAAGTCATATTTACAGCTTTAGTTCTTAATTTAGTGTTGTAATCTATGTAATTTTTAAGCCAAAGAAACTGAAAAAATTTTAAAACGCGATGAATTTTTTCAAGACTAACCTAATTTTAAATATGGCTTTTTAAATTAGAATAATTGAGAACATATTTTGTTTTTGGTTCCAAGTAGTTAAAGTCTGGAGTTCTTTTACATTCAGGTGAGAGGGGTTATTTTTAAGGGTACTATTTTTCTTCTTCATGTGCAAATCGGAAAGCTTTTTAAATTCTATTTTCTCGTAGCAGGATATTGCATAAGCAAA